>OW119926.1:15912812-16512812 GCA_933210815.1 Meta bourneti | reverse complement strand
CAGATTATCAGCAAGAGGCACGTACTGCCTATCTTGGATTTGTGCCTTATCTGGACAAATTCAACACCAATGACTGTTGTAACGAAATCGTTCAAACAGTAACAATTTTGAAAAGCAAATGTGAAGCTTTGCTAGAGCAAAGTAAACACCTTCCTCCTGTGGTGGAACATAGTACTCAAAGGAGAATTAAGCCCCAACGACGACAGTTTTCCTAGGAAGAGTTAAAACTGAAATTTACTAAATGGTCTCAGAAAGAGTCAAATAATATAAATGAGACGGTGCTGTGCACGTGTAATTAAAAGCGAAAATTATTTTCGATTTCAATTAACTGCCTCTTCCATCATTAAATAAAGTCTAATGTATTCATGGATGTTTAAGGTTTGTTATTCCAATTATCTTGCATCACTCTACTATGGAAACTTTACATTAATCAGTTTATTAACTCCTGAGAAAACAAAACACAAGCTTCGATAAAATTTAAAAGAATACATAAGGGTATGTGAGAAATTTTGAAATTTTTAAAGTGTAAAAGTGAAGTGTCTAACTTAGTTTTATTACAATCAAAAATATTGTAATAAATTACAACCAGTCTATAGAAAGAAAGATAAATTGTCATGAATATATTACATATAGTTGAAAGTAAAAATATAAATGTATTTTATATAATTAAATAATTTTCAGTCAAAAGGTAGTAAATTAGGATTCCCATGTTTGTAGATAGATGGCTTATTTTATGCAAGATTTTGAGTTCACGAAATATTTTAGATACAAAATTTATAAAATTGCTTATTCATAGAACTTTTCAGTTACAGAATATAGTGAACTATGATAATTTTATCACTATAAATAATCACATAACACTGCTAAATTTATTTAAAGTAAATATAAATGTCTTTTAAAAATATTCTTAGAGTATAAAAATCTTATGAAAAATTATATAAAATTCTGAACATTAGGTAAATTTAAGATATTGGGGCCTTTATATATGAAATTTAATACATCCTTTCCTTATAATATATCCTTATTTAATTTATGAACAATGTTTATTTAAATATCGGGATACAAAGCATTGTTAAAACAAAATTACAGCTATAATTCTCTTAGTTTTTCAATTTACTTCGTTCTTTAAAAGTGTCCTATGTAAATTGTTTAAAACTAAATTTTATACTTTATCTAACTTACGATTAATACAAATTGGACTGTAGTCATCTATCACCAACGACTGTATAACTGTAAATGTGCAATAAAGTTGAAAAAACAAAACAATTTAAAAAAGTCGATTTCTTAAATGATGAACTGGGTAGAATAGAGGAATATATAATTATAACATATAATCTAAGGATTATTATGGTAGCAAATGTTATGTACCTTCTTACTGGGGATTCACAATGGATGTGTATTTTCAAAGAATTTATTCAACAAGAAGCTTGTTGAATTGTGAACATGTGTGTAAAGACGAGTATATGGAACACCTGGTTTTAAAAAATCGCCAAAAGCGAAGGAACGGCCGATCTTAATCAGCAGTGTCAATCATACTTCGCCGCATGATTTTTACAAGTACAGCTTGATTTATGTGCAAGAAATATAATAACACAGTATACCTAAACTACATAATATATTATTCAATAATGTACAGTAGAATCTATATTACTAAAAGGCAATGCATGTGTGCGTGTGGAGTCCACAGAAGAAACTACTGGACAGTCTTAACACCTTTATTGGATATATTTCAGAGAGGAAGATCACCCACTAGGCTTGCTAGGATGTATTTTAGAGATCTCACTATGGAAAAATATTGTTAATAAGCATGTCTTATATTTCCAGCAAAATAGAAAATGTTTCTTTGGAAATTTTACTGTAACTGGATATTACTACTTTCATAGGATTATAGCAGTCGCGTCGTCTTTTTTTGCCCCCTCTAATGATCGGGACCCATTGACGCGAGAAAAAGGTGTTTTCCTTTGACCCTCCACTGAGAAAAACTCATTAATCTGAATAAAAAACCAGACATCTTAAATGGGTTGTCCACTGCTATGTAGATAAGAGAAGGTTGAGTGAAAGATGTCCCTCCGGGGGCCGAGTATCATTGATACAATCACCAACCATTTCTTCCACCTCCTTTTACGATTTATTTTACACATCATCGGGGGACCCCACGTCGGGTCCCCAAACACCTTTTGTCTTGATGGGGGGGGGTCGTACATAAAGTGCTCTTTTCAACTTGTAAGTCGAATTTGGAAATTTTCGTGTTTGCTGATGTTTGGCATCAAAAGCATAGCATTTTTTAAACTCTATACTAAGATGAACGACTAAGTAAGAGAACTTTCCTTTGATGAAGTTATAGCGCAAAATTAAAACAATTATAATAGAACTAGGAAAACATTTTTCAATTTTGGATCAAACACATTACAAATTGAGTTTCAAATTAATTTGTTTTCAATAAATGTTTTAAAAGAGCAATTTCTTTTATTTATTTCTCCAATGTATTTAAGTAGCCCGGTTGGAAGAGTAACGGATTAGCAACCGGAGGTTTGCGAGTTCGAATCCAACCAAAGACCTTCGTGTACAAAAGGGGCTGGTGCACGTTAAATCTGTCGTGGCCTCAAATGTCCTCATGTTGGCGTGATGTGGAAGTTTGGAGGGTGGGGTGCCATCTCAGGTGTTAACTCGTCATCTGACCGTGGTTCAAAATTACGCGGTGTTGTCCTTGGATCTTTCCCTTCGTGATTGTTCCCGGACCGTCGCCAATCTCAAAACAGTGTGAATTTTTTGATAATGGTTTTCTTTTCCAATTGTAGACCCAAAACATCTTGGTACATCAATGAACTTGCACTAGAATCACGGTCCAATTATATCCCTAAAATAGAGACTGACTGTTTGGTTGCACTTTTCAATATCTCTTCCTAAAGACACTAAGATAGGCACACTTTTAAGTACGAAAATGACAGAGCAATACTTCACTGTATTGCACTTAAGGGTGGAAGGTATAAAGCCGACATACGAAAACCAACTTGCTTATTAGAAGTCTTACATTATTACTACCACCCTAATTAATTTCGCGATTAATAGCTGTCGCTAATTAATCGCGAAATTAATATTTCTAGATAGCTATTCTTTAGACAATATATCATTTTCAGCAACTGTTATAAATACGTAGGCACAAAAAATATAGAATTAAATGTTAAAAAAAGAAAAGCGGAACATGCTTCAGTCAAATTCTGTATTGAAAGCGATGATCATGTGTATGTTAAAGTAGTTCATTCAAATTCAATGATAAAAATTTCTTCCAACAGGAATTGAAAAACTGACGTATGAATCAAAATAGGATTAAATTCATTTTATTGTGTTTCATTAAAACTTAGTTTTTAGTCCTCTTTCTTATGAACATCTTATTTTAATTCTAAGGCCTTCACCAAAAGTGAGTAAGGATCCTCAGCGCCGCTGACCATTGTCCTCTCTTTAGGTACATCTCGAAATATATTTTGGTATAAATCTGAGAATAATCAGGACAATTGACCTATAGTGTATATATATATGTAGTACACAAAGCACAGTAAAAAATATATATGTGAGTGACTCCAATGTTTACTAAAAATATAAATCCCACAGGAGAACAGATCACTAAAGTACCTTGAGTCCTTGAAGCCCGTATACACCTCAAGGAGATGAGCCCCTGAGGGCGTGCAAACACACGAGTACAAATAAGTACTCAAACAATTAATGCTCATCCCAAATATTCTTTTACGATCCCTTTGAAATTTAAACAGTTAAACAAACTACAAAGAAAGCAAAAATCAATATTTTGTAATTGAAAATTCAGAAAGAAAAAAGTTATAACTGGGAGAATGTTGAACAAGTTAAATACAAAATATCCAAATAAAGGACATTTTAATACATGTCTTGAGGGAAAGAAAACGGTACTTTCATAAAAAATTCCATTAAACATTTGCCTTACAATCTAGATTTTTTTCCACCATACTTTACATTAAGCAAATCACTAAATACATTTTATATACACAAAGTTTGACTTCATAACTAGGAAATACATAACAGAGAATGAATCCATAATAAAATCTAAAAGGTTAACTTTTTTGAGTGGCTATAAAATGGCAAGCTGACACAACAAAGTTCAGCATTTGCAACGTCTTTGGGAGAAGTGCATGTAACAAAAACATTTCAATACTTTTTTACATTCAAGTTCTTTAAATTATTTTACCAATGTACCAGTTTTGTATCAATCAATAGTGTAGAACATGCTTGCAAACCAAGTTTAATTGGCTTCTTTATCCTTCATCAAAATGACTGCTAGGTGTTAAAAATAGTAATTATGTAATACACAGAAAGACTTATATACTATTTTCAATTTTCATAACCTCTTTGCAGCTGAAACTTTAATAAGGATAAGATGAAAAGTATTTCACCAAAAGTGAGTAAGGGTCCTCAGTGCCACTGACCATTGTCCTCTCTTTAGGTACATCTCTGAATATATTTTGGTACAAATCTGAGAATAATCAGGACAATTGACCTATAGTGTATATATATTTTGCCTTTAATATATTTCAATTAGAATGCTCATAAAGATAGGGAAAATTGTGGGTATAAAATGAGAAAATAGAATTCAGTAAGGCTCATAGGAAGTGAAAACATAGCAAGAGAATGATGTATAAATAAAAAACACATTTTTTCGAGTAAAGTGTAGTTTTAATGTGTTTAGGGAAGACGAAGCTTAGTTCGCTGGAAACCAATTCCTTTAGGCCCAAGCCTTACAATCCAGCTAATTTGTTTCACCAGGCTTCACTTAAACCATGCACACACATTATATAAACTATTTTAGTTCGTAACTAACATTAAGGGAAGGAATAAACCCAAAAGTAAACCAGATTGATTATTGATAAATGACAAGCTAACTCAACAAAATTTAGTTTTCAGTTATACATTCCTCTTCGGGAGTTTAAAAATAGCAATACTCTCTTCTCGCATACAAAAAGGGAAGAATTATTCAACTATAGCACTAATATTTATTGCCCACAAAAAAGAACATTTAGAAATGTCATTTTAATGCAGAAGAATAAGTTATACCAATGTTAAGAGTTACTGAATTGCATATTAAATATAAATTGCTAAAATCATTTCAAAACTTACATTAGAGGATAATTAACTGCATGCCAAAAAGTCGATTTTATTGAATCGCCATAAATTAAAAAGCTGACTCGACAAAATCTTCCATTTAGTTGTGCAGCACAGTTTGCAAAAAACAACATGCTTAAATTCATGTTGAAACAAATACTACTTTACTTTTGGAACGGATTCCAATGCAAAAAATTACAGGTGGATAGATTTACTGTGCTATATCGACATTCTGTGATGAAATACATAGAGCATAGGAAGAGACAACATAGCAATGCATAATTCAAAAACACACATATTTTTAAGAGTAAAGAGCAGTTTAATGTGTTTAGGGAAGACAACACATACTTTGTTAAAACCATTTCCTTTAGGCCTAAGCCTTACAATCCAGCTAGTTTGTTTCACCAGGCATCACTTTAACCACGCACACACATCATATAAACATTTTAGTTCGTGACTAACATTAAGGGAAGGAATCAACCCAAAAGTAAACCAGATTGAGTATTGCTAAATGACAAGCTAACTCAACAAAATTTAGTTTTCAGTTACATTCCTTCACTCGGAATTTAAAATTAGCATTTCTCTCTTCTCGCAAGCGAAAAAAGAAAAATTATCCAAATATAGCACCAATATTTATTGCTCAGAAAAAAGAACATTTAGAAATGTTATTTTAAAGCAGGACACGATACGTGATACAAATGACAAGAGTTACTGAATTGCATTTTGAAGAAAAATTGTTAAAATCATTTCAAAATTCACATTCGAGGATAAATTAGCTGCATACCAAAGAGACGATCTCATTGAATAGCTATTAAATAAAAAGCTGATTCAACAAAATGTTCCATTTTATTGTGCAGCGCTGTTGGCAAGAACAACATACTTAAATTTAAATTGAAACGAATATTTTACTTTTGGAACGGATTCCAATGCAGAAACAGGACAGGTACATAGCTTTACAGTGCTACCGACATTCCGAGGAAATTTCTCCCTAGAGCTCACATCCATTCACGTTCTACGGTTGTGAAATGAAAGAAAAAATAGCCATATGCGTTCGCGATTCGAGGTTGGTAAGGTAGCCGTTGGCGAGAAATTATTGCTTGGGGATTTTTAGTCGTTACGATAAGGAAATTTCTCAACCAATCACAAAAGGCTGACGATTTGCACAGACCTGACCCGCAGGAGCTAGTCAATGATAATGATGCCCTTTCAGTAGCTGCTGTAGTAGAAAAACTCAGCAAAGAGTCTTATAATCCAATACTTATATATAAACCACAAGGGCAGCCTACTGTATATGGACTCAAAGGTCTTGATAAGCTGCCCTCATCTCATGAGTCTTTTGCTCTTGGTTTACAAACTAGAGAACAAAAAATTTGATGAAAAGCACTAAGGTGTTGTGTATTGATTCGACACATCAAACCAATCAATATGGTTTTTATTTATTAAATTTGATTGTTCCAGATGAATTTGGTTCTGGATACCCTGTAGCCCACTTCATTGTAAACCATCTAGACCAGGATACATTGTACCATTTGTTTAAGAGCATTAAAATAATAATTCCGATTTGAAAGTCAATTGTGTAATGACAGATGATGACCATGTAACAGGGCCTGTATTCAAAAAAGTATTTGGTGAAAATGTTCCTAATTTATTATGTAAGTGGCATATTTTAAGAGCTTGGCAGCGTCAATTGTTGGCCAAAGTTTCCAATTGTAAATTGAAAGAAGAGTTATATTGTGCTCTATTAACATTGCTTGAAACTTAATGAAATTCAATTAAGTTTCAAACAATGATGGACAATTTTTTGCAGAAGTTTCAGACAATTGCACCATCATTTATTGAGTATTTTGAAGAATATTATTACAGCAGAGCAAGTCTTTGGGCAATGGCTTATAGGAATTTTCCCCATGCCTTCACTGGAACGAACATGTTTTGTGAATCATTTCACAACAAACTTAAAACGACTTATTTACAACGAAAATTTAACAGGCGATTAGATCAGCTGATTGAAACCCTCTTACAAATTGAAGAAGATTTATTTATGACCCACAAGTATAATATTTTAACTAACTGCCCAAAGAGCATATATCCACCAACTTATCAAAGACGACATTTATCAGCAATGAAAATTCCTGATCATCACGTACTTGAAATAAATTGTCAATCATGGATAATAAAATCTGCATCTAATGACCACACTGAATACATCGTAGAGCAGATTTACAAAGCATGTCCTCAAGAAGATCATTGTTTTTTTAAAGTGCTTAGATGGGAAATGTTTAAGTCTATGCAGTCACTTGTATATTTGTAATTGTCCTGATAAAAACCCATTATGCAAGCATATCCATAAAATTCATTCAATTTCCTGTAGAGAGGCTTTGTCTATAAGTGATAATTCTATCGAAAAGATGGAAATTTGCTCCTCGTTAGAATTAGTGGCAAAACCCAAGATTTCTCCAGATGCTATGCCACATTTTGTTGAAGACAAGCTTGAGTTATGCAGAAATTTAATGTCTGAGCTACTTGCTCTTATTCATGATCCAACTGTTAAAAAAGTGTTATTGCCTAACATTACCAAAACGTTGAAAAATCTTGTATCTGAATGCAAAGGTGCAGTTAAATAAAAGACTTTCGAAGAGTTTAGTAATAAAATGCCATTTGTACCTATATCTCCAAATCAGAAGTTGACACACCAAAGCTTCTTTAAAACAACAGCCACTAAAGCTTCCAAACTCAAAGCAGGTAATTATCCTACATTTACTAAAAAAAAGCCACGCAAGACCATTTGCTAGATTTGACTCAGAGTTATTTAAGTAAAGACAATAGCTTATTATGTCAAAAAGCATTTAATAATGAAAATACTACTGAAAATTACAAAACTTTTACTCCGAAACTTGATTTAAACAATATGACTAAGCCCATATTCTACACTGATGACATTTCCATTAGCTTGCTAGAAATTAAATCTCTTGTTCCCTATATTCCAAACGAAGAAATTTTGACCTTAACAACTGCAGCATCTGATTTCAAATGTGGCTGGCTTTATGACAGTGTTATTGATGGATTTTTAAGTAAGATCCTTTATGGTACTAATTCATTGGCTGCCAGGTACTTTGAAACGAATTATATCAGTAACACTAATGAAATATTGAATCGATTGGCTGGAGTGCAATTTGCTCTTAGTGAATATTTATTTATACCTTTAAATAAAAATTATCATTGGGTTCTACTGGTTGTAAAAATTCAAGAGAAAAAATTTGATTTCTATGATCTCTGGGTACAACTTCTGCTGAAAATTACAAAGATTCCATTCAATTTTGGAAAAATCAGAACTGTAAAGCTTTAAATCTTCATGAAGATTGGTTAATTTCATGCCCTCCTCACTTTAACCAGATAGCACTAGTTGTGGTGTCTTTGTATCATACTTTGTACATCAGATTGTTAAGAATTTAGATGTTAGAAAGGAATTTAATACTTTTGACTTTAGGAAATTTATTTTTGAAACTGTAGCTACTGACTATCCATGTAGCAATAAATTAGTTTTATTAAATGTTGAGAAGACAAGACAGCTACAGGTTTTGAAGATTTACTTCAATCATTTTGCATTGTCAAGATTATAAGATGTAATGAAAGATCAAGATTGTTTAATTAAATTGTCAAGAAATGTTTTAGATAAGTAGCAAATAAATACAGGATGATTCTAAAGTAACCTCACATATTCATAAGACTAGCTACTGCTAAGATTTTAGTGGGAAATTCGAGATGTAGCCATTTCAAGATATACCCTTGAGATTTATGTAGGTCAAAAGCATGGTAACTACTTGAGGGTAAATATAAACCAGTGTATGGAAAGAAATGATTAATTTTTGTTTCCAGAGTGCTACTCAAGAGGTTTGTATCATTGTACTCTTATGTAAAGAGAAACAATTTTATTTTTCAGGATGCAACTCAAGGTTTCTATCATTGTATTTTTATGTAAGAGGACACAGAATTAATTTTTCTTTTTCGGGATGCAACTCGAGATTTTATCATTGTATTTTTATGTAAAAAGAAACAATTTTACTTTTCAGGATACAACTCAAGAGGTTTCTATCATTGTATTGAAATTGATCTTTGCATGCAAATAGAAATACTGGTTTTCTTTTCTAGCTCGAATTTGAATTTTGTTTGAATCTAACTGAATATGGAAAGCTAAAATAATGCTGCAATTTGATGTCTCTTGATCATCCAGTATTCTGCTGTAAATAACTAGATGATGTTTGTTTTTGGTGACCATTTTATATGGCATCAATAATAAATTTCTTTTAGTTAAGATAATCAGTAGATTATAGAAGTGCAACATTGGAAAGATGCAATAAACTCGTTAGAATTGAAATATATTCTTAGTGTTGCAAAGTTGTGATTTTTTCCGCAATCATGAGTAAGATTTAATTTTAGACTTTATATGGTGTTAGGCTCAGCTTTTCAGAACTTTTATTTTACTATAATTTTAAAAAATCGCAGTGGTATTTCCACAGCTTTTCTGAAAACGACCCAAAATATACTAGAGAAACTTCCTCAAAGGAAAACATTTTATAAACTTCCCCAAACATACCAAACGCAATTTTTTAAAAATAAGTTATTCGAGTTTACCAGAATTTCAGGAAACAATTTTTTTTAATTTTACATTTTAGAAATTCTAGCTGCACTCAGGTAAGTTTATCCTTTGCAAGGAAAAGTAAATGATAAGCGTCTGAAAAATAAAGGATGAAAGTTGAAAATACCTGTTTATAATTGAAAATCTACAAGGGAAGGAGGGATGCAGGATGTACGCATGCAAAGCGGGCTTATGTTTTCCTCGCCTGGGGGGGTTGAGCCCCCCCCCATCCATTCAGTGATCTTAGCAGCATGCGAAAATTTGGCAAAGGAAATGTCCGCAGTCTGGTTTTCATTGAGATTAACGAGTTTTTCTCAGTGGGGAGTCAATAGAAAAGACATTCGATGGGGTGTGGAATAAAAAAGACCATATATAATTATTCGATCGTATTCTCCTTTACGGCGCACATTTTTTTTTCAATGAGTAGCAACTTGGCTCGTCACTTAAATTACGCAGACCATCAACACAATAAGAATCTGGATTACTGGAAAACATAATGACTGAATCCATCCATCACACTGACAGGTCATTTAACTAAGGAAACAACAGCAGGAATCTTCTGATCAGTGAAACCTTTCTCAATAAGATGGGGTATGGAAGATTTCTCAGAAAAGTGTAGTATGTGGGGAGACATAGGGGTCTGGATGCGGCCCTTTTTTATCAAGACAGCCTCGGACATCGCCTTTGGCTATATAGCTGGTTTTTCTAGTGTGGGAAAAATACCTCATTCTCGCACTGAAGGGGACTATAGAGAAGGGATAATCTTTAACCTCTTCTGTCGTAGACGCCATGAGTGGCGAAGAAAATGTGGAGGTTGCTTCTACAGTTTTGATTCAAATAACAAATTCCAGATACATGATATATATCCGGGATATGACAAAATATTCTCACTTTTAAAATCCCTAGAGCAAAAATGTTGCCGTTTTAAAGCAAACTCGTACCTTTTTTAGATAAAAGCAATTTATTGTGCAAGGAAAACGTTTTCTTTCAGTATGAAAAGATATTAAGATATTAATGATTCAAAAACACTAAATACAATTGCTATTTCTGGGTACCTTGCATAATCCACGAAAACGTCACACTTTTTGTGTGAGAGGGGAATACTTTGGTTTATATCTTTATTACAATGATAAATTGCCAACTCGATAACTTAACTCAGTACTAGATTATTTAGATTTAGGCATTCGAAAAATTATTAAATGCAATGCTCATAGAATGTTAGCTCAATTCTATTGGATTGAGGAAACGGTAGAGGGAAGACCTAGTTTTCCGAAATTGTTTTCTGATTATGTACCTGGGTTTGGGTTTATTTTTGGTTGGTCGCTCTATAGTAATTTTTCCTAAATGAAGGCTAATTAGACTGGAACCTACGACTTAAAGTGGATTGCAAACCAATAGATATATTCTTTCTCAGATAAAGAATCGAACCCAAAGCTTTTTCAACCAAGGGTCAGGAATTCGTGTGTCTGGATAAGGAAATATTCCCGTTTCAGATAGACTCCGCTCATTCATTCTAATTCACTCGTTTAGTTCTAGGTTATCCAGAATTACAAAGGACAGTGAAATTTTTCGGGAGCTTGAGAATTACTTTTGTTGAATTGTGTAAAATTCAGTGCGGTTGTTTGACATTCCGGAAAGTTTAGTTAACTCATATTAACATGTCAGTTGTTTAAGCTTTATTTTGTGAAGTTCCATTAACATAAGTTCAATCTCATTTAAAAGTGAGACTGAACTAAATAATTAATAAAAATTAAAAATAAGGCATGGGTAACCTCAATGTCGAAAATAAAAGTTATGCATAATCAGGAAAATAAAATGTATTAAACCTGAACCTATAAACTTAATATGAATCAAGTTACAAATAGTAAGATCTCGATAACTTTTTAATCTATGTTACCGGCAAAGTTTGAAACGCCGGCATTGTATAGAATACCTAGGCATTTTATAGAATGCCCGGCGTTTTTAGGCAAAGTATGAAATATGAGAATTATTATATACTTTCCCTAGGCATTGTATATAATACCTAGGCATTCTATAGAATGACAGCAAAGTATGAAAAAAGGTCATGATAAGACTATTATTTAAAAATCGTTCATTCCTCAAAAATACAAATGTTATTGAAGTTTCATAAAGTACGTGAAATAACTCAGTGTCCGTGACGTAATACTGTACAGTACTGACGCCTTCTTTAACAGGATAAATGAGTTTACTTTTGTTTTCCACAAACATCACATCATAGCGATTCAGCAACCAATAGTCCCGTGGCTCCTTCTTAGTAGTCATTTTGGCTTTTTTTACATCATTTATTAACTTCTGGTAAATAGTTTCGGTTAAGAACAAACTGTTTTTTGCAGCATTAACTCGAAGCTTAGACAGTTCATCTTTGAATCGTCGTTGCATGTTCTATTGACTGACTCCTTCTCCAACACTATATCTTGCTCTTCCATTTTCATACAGCACAGTATAAAACTAATTTTTTGTTGAACAAATTTAAGTAAAATCGCGTATTTTGACACTCCCGAACAAAGCGCAAAATGCAAATGTGTGACCGCGATTTCGCCGTTAAAAAAATTGTTCGCATCTCCACTGTCGACAAATGTGCCACTTTTATTAAGTCTTCTGTTTGAGGTGATAAGGAAAAGTTGCTATTGATCTGAAAATATGGTGGCCCAAACATTATAAGACGATGCTTTCCCATTGAATTTGTCTTCCATCCCTTACAAATGAGCCAGCATATCGAATTCCTATCAAGGGGAAAATTCCCCTAGAAAAAAATTGAAGACATAATTAGATATTACTCCAAAGCTAAGATTTCGATGGCATCTATAATTTTATGAAAACTGAATGAATAAAGCCTATGTGCATCTTCAAAAGAGAATGATTTTGTGTGGTCAGCCAACAAATTTTAAAGATCCTTTTAGGAAAAATATTTTTTTTTCGTCTATTACCAATGTTCAAGAAAGAGATGAAACATGCAATTCAAGTTGAAAAATCATCTTTACAATTCTAGTGATGAATTACCCACTAGACGTGCGACAAGGATGTTTTATACAGATGGGCCTCACAACGGAAAAATATTGTATAAATAAGCATTTTTCATATTTCCAGCAAGAAAGAAAACTTTTTTAAATTTTACTTTTTGCTGCTTTCGTCGGACCGCTCCCAAATTTCTAAGAGGAAGAAACTGATAACTCAAATATGTCTTTCTTCTCAATGGGTCAGATAGTCATTTTTGTTATCATATGTACGAAATATTCGTACTGTGCTGATACTCCTAACCAGTGGTCGATATAAACCCCAGGGGCGATAGAAAAATAGAAAACATCATTGTATGGGTAATATTAATTCGGTTCATATTTTCTACTTGGCTACTTTATTTTCAAAATTTAATGACATACCGACCCGTTTACATGATAAACTATCACGATTATTCAAGCTTGGACGATTCTTTTAGATTTCCAAGCTAAGTTAGCCTTATTTAAATCATCATTGTTACGAAAAGATTTTCAGAACTTTTCGAATCTACGGCAATTAAAAGTAAAAGAGGAAGACTTAGAAGTATACAAAAATATCTTCAAAATTTGAGCGATGATTTTAAAATGCGCTTTGCAGATTTTGAAAACATGCACATTCCAGATTGGGTTATCATTCCATTTTCTGCAGATATTGAAAACATCGAATGTAACAAACAAGATGAACTTATCGAATTGTCAGTTGATCTTGAAGCTAAGACACTTTTTTAAAAAAAGACTTTAAGTTACTTTTGGAAGAATATGAATGTTGTAGAAAAATATCCAAAGCTTTTGCTTGCATTTCCGAACAATGGTTGAAGCTGGTTTCAGCCATGTTAATTCCATTTTAATAGAACAAAGAAATAAGCTATATATAGAATTCCGTGGTGTAATGAAATGAACATGAGTCGCTCTAGTTACAGTGGCACTTTAAGTCTGAAACTTACTAATTTTGAATCCAGCATTGCTCATCTTGTCAAGAGTCACGAAGCACACCCTTTACATTGACAACGTTAGTAAATTGTATACTAAGTTAATAAGTCGGCAAGAAAGAGCATTTTTATTTCAAGTTTTGAGAGTATTCGTGAAAATATCCTATATATAGCTTATATGAATTGATTACGTGACTCCGATTTTTGGTGTGGCAGTGGTAGCCCGGTTGGAAGAGTAGCGGATTAGCAATAAGAGGGTTGTGAGTTCGAAACTCGGTCTAACCAAAGACCGTCGTGTTCGTGGGTACTGGTGTGTGTTAAATCTGTCGTAACCTCAAATGTCCTCACGTTGACGTAGTGTGCTAGCCAGGTGTTGCCTCGTCATCTGACCGTGGTTTAAAATTACGAGGTGTTGACCTCGAATCTTTCCCTTCAAGATTCAACTACCCACCCCCCGGTTTTGGAAGTGCTGTTCGTTTCACAGTTCACACTTAATAAACCATTAATGTAATCAGGAATTATTTTTGGAGGTACAAAAGAGAGATTGAATTTTTATGCTAATTGAAGATTTGGACTTATTAACATTAAAAAGTATTTTTTTATTTTGTACTTTGAACCAACTTAGGAATACAACTTTTTATGCAAAATGAATATCTGAACTTTATTATATTTTAAAAAAGATATTGGTTCGCTAAATTTTTGTATAATATAATATATCAAATTTAGTCCTGTCTATGAATTGAAAAAAAAAAAAGACATACAGTGTTAAAATTGTTACACCTCAGTTGTTTTAGTACAGAAATAATTTTACGAGGGTTTTTCAACAAATATTTATTGTTGGTTAAATACATACAATTTTCTATGCGAAGTACAACAAACAACAATTATTTTCATAATTCAATAACTATGTTAAAGAAATCCATGAATTTTTATCGTATTTTATCTTGAAAACGTTTTAAAAAGTCGATTCCAACGCTTTCGAAGTCAGCTCAGGACCCCATTGCCCGTCCCCCTGGCCAAGAATATATGCTTGTTATATAGACGAAGAATATATGCTTGTTATATAGACCAAGAATATATGCTTTTTATATAGATGAGATATAATATAACTTATTTTATAAGGTAAATGCCAGACATTTAAATTATTAAAAAATTTCTTCTCAAGTTTTGAAAATAGATATTTATAAAATTATTCTATGTAGGCACTGAAAATTGTATCTGGGAATTTGTCAAAAAATTCGAATAAATTTAAAACGTCGTAAAAGTTAATTATCCGAACCCCTAGTACATTTTTCAATGAATGGAGGTTTGACACATTTCAGTCTGAAAAATGACATCTCCTTAATTAGTTATGTTTATGGAAAATGTTTATGAAATAAAACCCAACTTTTGATACATTAAATTTAGCTATTTTATGCTAAATTTATCTATGCTTAATTTCAAAATTTATGACTAATTATAATTAATAATATTTGAAATTTTTTATATGACCAGCTTATGCTATAATACTATGCAATATTTGAGCAACACATTTGATATTGTCATTGCTCATTCATCAATTCAGTTTAACCAGTTTTGTTCTGCTATATAGAACCATTGTGACAGATTTTGTGTTTTGATCCTTTCAAGCCTTTCCAAGATTTGTCCACAAAAAATGGGAAATTTTGAAATTCCATTTCTTTAGTGGATGCTCGTGGAGTACGTTGAAAAATCTAAATTTGTACTAAGGGCTTCTCTGTAACATCTTACTAAAATTTGATCACTTTATTGTTTTGCCAAAAAAAGTTTAAGAGGAATCAGAATTTATAGTTGTGAAAAAATTCATTTTTCTATATTTACCAAAATTATGTATTAGGGAGACTAAAAGTTTTCTTGAGCTTGCTTTCTTGATCTTAGGAGGGTTTGAGGAGAATCGATTTACAACTCCCTGAGCCACAATGAGACACTTTATGTAGATGTATTCTACCGATACAAAATGATGATTCTGTGTTGTGTATGGTTTATCATCTTAGCAAAGGGAAAACGTATTTCAAGAAGTCTGTTGAAGCAACATCAGTTTGAATTGCCTACAATAAATAGACGCCCTTTACATTTTCTTTACAAAAGCAAGCAGCTCACGAGATTTACCTCTACGTTTTCTTTTCAAATTAAAGTCTACAACATTCAACAAGATCTATCGTCATTTAATAAACTTCAAAAAGGTGTTAAATAAGTAATAAACAGGAAAAAGATAATGAATTGTCCTTAAAAAGAAATAAAGCGAAGGAAGTTTTACATAACTTTGAACTGACATTTCTTTATTACTCAAAACAAAGTGACCACATTTTTAATGATATAACTAAACATTTTGATAAATCCAACTTTTAATATAGTGGTATAATTTTACTTTCACTCTTCAGTAAAACATTTTTCAAGAGTCCCCAAATTAAAATAGATCCATAGTTATTAATTGCAATGAAAAATGTAATAGGTATGTATTAAACTGTAAAAGCGTATTAAATTGCCTTTAAAAATAAATAGTAAAAGTGGATTTTTATCATTTTAAACTTAAATATTTCCTTAATTCGCAAAACAAAGTGATCAAATTTTTTATGTCAGAACTGTGAATTGAACTGCCATGAAAAATTCAGATTTTGGTTGTGTATAAGCCATATATATACAGTAATTACTAGATTAAAATTTCTCTTTTTATCAGTGACAAAATCTTGCAAAGGATCGAAACATTCTTGTTTTCTTACTCATGACAAAATCTTCTACTGTCACTGATTCTTGCAAAAAATATTATTTTAGTGCTTTTCCCTTCATGTAAATTTGTCTTTGAAATTAAAGACAAATCGCAAGTTTCAATCAGGAAAGTTTTTGAATACGCAACAATCAAAATTAAGCCAAAGTTCTATCAGGTGAAGTGAGTTTGTATTTTGTGATTTGCTCAATCAGGAGGGGAGTCAGCATTTTGTGTACTCCTCAATTGCAAAAATGGAGAGCTTCGCAGTTTCTTAAATTCCAAATAGTAAAGAAATCTCAAAAATAAAATTGATTTTTAACTTTCAAAACATGTACACACACAATTGTACAAGAAATGAAGATGTTTATAAATGATGCACCACCCTTTGTTAAGATGTCGTCCCCACTCCCCTTGTAGAAGATTTCCAGATAATTCTATTCAACGGCAATTCTTCGAAAGACGGGGAAAAGATGACTCACTAATGACTTCAGCTAGAAAATATCTCAAAGAAGCCAAAGCCAAAAAATGCGCCAAAGCATTTGCCAAGAAAGCGATAACTAGTGAAATGTGACAGTTGTAAAGGACGATAACTTGCCAAATGTGATTAACCTGAACACACCCTAATTACCCGCCTCGGGCGCTGCATTTTCGCTCCCATTTGACAGACTAGTGAAATGACGCCTATTACCAAGGTTTCTAGCACAGAGTTAAATAGTTACGCATACAGAGAGATCACTGCCATAGGTAGCAATGGGAAATCGCAAAGACGGTGGCGCCCTCTGCCATGGTGTTGGACCATTGGTTGGACCATGGCAACCAATTACAAACTCCCACGTGTCCCATCTCTGCAAATCGTCACCTATTTGTGATTGGTTGAGAAATTTTCTACAGTAACGACTGAGAAAGCTCCTAAGCAGTATAACTTCTCGCCAACGGCTACCTTATTAACTTCAATGGAACTTACAGAAATCTGGAACTCTCAGCTGTTCGGTGTAGGAGCCATAAACTGTAATTCCGCGCGCTGATTGGTTCTTCGTCCCTATGACTCAGCTATGTTATTTCTGATCGAGACATCACAGATGAGTCATACAAAAGGACCATCTCGAATGAGAAAATTTGGCGTGAATTCTTTTGCCTAAAATTTGGCGTGAATTTCTGTGCTAGTACTGCCATTGCCATTTCGTTTCTCCAACCCCAACAGTGTAGTCGCCATTTTGCTGCTTTTGCTCTCTCGGATTGCATTCTGAACGTGTCTGCTGCGAAAATCAAAATAATTTACATTATTCTTTTGCTCACTTTATTTCTTGGATTGTCATTTGTGTTTCCATATTCATTGTGTTTTAATAATAATTTATTTTTTGGATATTGCTTGATTAAGTGTCATTTGTGTTTCCAAATTCATTGTGTTTTAGTAGCTAGTACTTTATTTCTTGGTAGTAATTTCGTTAGAAGTAGTTTATTGATTGATTAAGTGTCATTTGTGTTTTCAAATTCATTGTATTTTAGTAGCTGTATTTAGTAGCTCGTACTGCCATTGCCATTTCGTTTCTCCAACCGCAATAGTGTAGTCGCCATATTGCTGCTTTTGTTCTCTCGGATTGCATTCTGAACGTGTCTGCTGCGAAAATCAAAATAATTTACATTCTTTTTCTCACTTTATTTCTTGGATTGTCATTTGTGTTTCCATATTCATTGTGTTTTAGTAGTAATTTATTTTTTTGGAGGTGGCAACGCGTTTTAGCGCGACTTTTGGCGTAGTTATAAGCGACTCATGCCGGCTGATGGTAACCCATTTTTTTCTCGAATTTTCTCCTGGTTAGGGTTCACCTGTTTTTATGGCAACCTTGCCGGCGTCCAGTTCTGTCCAGCATTGGTTGTTCTTTTTAGTTTGGACACGGTGGAGAGCGGGTATTTTTTTTTCAGGGTATTGCATCAGGTTGTATTTTTTCGGTTTATTTTATTTTATTAGTATTATTTCTAGTATTCCTTATTTAAGATGCCTTCTATTTTTAGTGTAGTAGATAAGGGTAAAGATGTAGAATCCGGGGCATGTTTGTCGCCAAGTAATTTTTGTCGCCAAATCAAGATGGCATCCAACACCAGTATGGCGGCCAACTTGCCGATTCGATTCGTTACATCAGCAAGTAAAAATGAGGAATGCACAAATAAGCAATAAAAAGTAAAGAAAAATAAAACTTATTTTCCAATTTAATTAGGTTTCTCAGAGTTAAAAATTTTAACAAAAATTAAATTTTTTTTTACAAAATATATAAAATTTTTTACAAAAATTTAACAGCGCACACTTTTCTACAAAAATTAAACCAATGAGTCATCGTATGGGTCGCCACATCCATTTCATTCATAACACATTTAATTGGCGTTTCATTCACCCAGTACCACGTAATCAAAAGAATCTTACACATGTAATTTACAACACAATTGCCATACCCAATCAAGGGTAAGTGAGCGGCTTTCGTTAAAGATTCATCATACATTTTCCCAAAAAAACCCGCATTTATACGTCCAGTCAAACCATCCATTGCCATACCTAATCAAGGATAAGTGAGTGGCTTTCGCTAAAGATTCATCATACATTTTCCCGAAAAAACCCGCATTTATACGTCCAGTCAAACCATCCATTGCCATACCTAATCAAGGATAAGTGAGTGGCTTTCGCTAAAGATTCATCATACATTTTCCCCAAAAAACGCATTTATTCGTCCAGTCTAATTAATGAATTGAATTTCTAATTAAAAATTTAAAAAAAAAACAAAAAATCAATAGAAATTTGCCACTTACTTGAAAAAATGGTATTCCAAATTTTGAAAATCCAGCGGAAAGCACAAAATCTATAAATTAAATTGGAAAATAAGTTTTATTTTTCCAATTTAATTAGGTTTCTCAGGGTTAAAAATTTTAACAAAAATTAAATTTTTTTTTACAAAATATATAAAATTTTTTACAAAAATTTAACAGCGCACACTTTTCTACAAAAATTAAACCAATGAGTCATCGTATGGGTCGCCACATCCATTTCATTCATAACACATTTAATTGGCGTTTCATACACCCAGTACCACGTAATCAAAAGAATCTTACACATGCAATTTACAACACAATTGCCATACCCAATCAAGGGTAAGTGAGCGGCTTTCGTTAAAGATTCATCATACATTTTCCCAAAAAAACCCGCATTTATACGTCCAGTCAAACCATCCATTGCCATACCTAATCAAGGATAAGTGAGTGGCTTTCGCTAAAGATTCATCATACATTTTCCCGAAAAAACCCGCATTTATACGTCCAGTCAAACCATCCATTGCCATACCTAATCAAGGATAAGTGAGTGGCTTTCGCTAAAGATTCATCATACATTTTCCCCAAAAAACGCATTTATTCGTCCAGTCTAATTAATGAATTGAATTTCTAATTAAAAATTTAAAAAAAAAACAAAAAATCAATAGAAATTTGCCACTTACTTGAAAAAATGGTATTCCAAATTTTGAAAATCCAGCGGAAAGCACAAAATCTATAAATTAAATTGGAAAATAAGTTTTATTTTTCCAATTTAATTAGGTTTCTCATGGTTAAAAATTTTAACAAAAATTAAATTTTTTTTTACAAAATATATAAAATTTTTTACAAAAATTTAACAGCGCACACTTTTCTACAAAAATTAAACCAATGAGTCATCGTATGGGTCGCCACATCCATTTCATTCATAACACATTTAATTGGCGTTTCATTCACCCAGTACCACGTAATCAAAAGAATCTTACACATGCAATTTACAACACAATTGCCATACCCAATCAAGGGTAAGTGAGCGGCTTTCGTTAAAGATTCATCATACATTTTCCCAAAAAAACCCGCATTTATACGTCCAGTCAAACCATCCATTGCCATACCTAATCAAGGATAAGTGAGTGGCTTTCGCTAAAGATTCATCATACATTTTCCCGAAAAAACCCGCATTTATACGTCCAGTCAAACCATCCATTGCCATACCTAATCAAGGATAAGTGAGTGGCTTTCGCTAATGATTCATCATACATTTTCCCCAAAAAACGCATTTATTCGTCCAGTCTAATTAATGAATTGAATTTCTAATTAAAAATTTAAAAAAAAAACCAAAAAATCAATAGAAATTTGCCACTTACTTGAAAAAATGGTATTCCAAATTTTGAAAATCCAGCGGAAAGCACAAAATCTAAATCCGTTGTGACCTTTGCTAACTCCGTTTAAGCGGTAAACAATTAAAATCATTCTCAAAAGCTAAGCAATCAGAGAGCGCAAAAAAAATCCAAACTTTAAACCGCTAACCAATCATAGAACGCAATACATCCGAATTTCCTTATAAGAAGCGAACTTCCCAACGAAAAAAAATCACCTCCTAGGGTTGCCATAAAGCTCGACAAAAACAACAAGGTTACCATGTTTGGCGAGAAATCGCCAGTGCCCCGGATCCGACATCTCCACCTAGATAAGTTTCAGGAGAATTTTTCACGCAACTTGAAATTTACTTTTTCTGTTGGTAGGCTAACTTACGAGACTGAGGGAGTAGTTAATCGTTTTTTTTGTTACGAGTTGTCGCGATAAAGAGCTTTTTTAAAGGAATCGGGATTAATTAAATCTAAAGTTTCTTGCGATAAATGTAACGGGGATATGACCTTTTCAGTTAGGAATTAGAAGATTTTCATTATTTTACTAGTATATGTGTATATTTAATCCAGATGTGCAATTCTTAACTAGTCTGTATATATTTAATCCAGATGTGCAATTTGTTGGTTCTTACGGCGCCAAAAAAAGCGTTGCCACCGCGCGCGGCAGAGACTGCAGCTGTACCGATATTTTGAAAAACATACATTGGAATTTTATGATCCTTTAAACAGCTCTGTAAGTAAAACTTCATCACATTTAATGATGAAATGGTGTTTGGCATTAAGTAATTTATTCTGCAACTCAATTGAATGGACGCTTAAATTTCCTCCCTGCATTAAACAGACAGACAATATGAATTGTGGTGTCTTTATATGCTATTATGTATATCAAAAAGTAAATAATTTGTCTTTAGAAACCGAATTTGACATACTTGGGTTTAGAAGATTTATTTTTATATCATAACTAATATTTAAAAATGTTTTTAATCTTCTGTCAGTGTGTGTACTAGAATGGACGCATAAATTTGTTTTCTGTAGACGAGCATGAACAAATACTCAGACTAGTAATTGATTTCAGTGTACAATTATAAATAATAGGCACACATGTATTTTACCTTGTTTTATATTTTGCATGTACTTTTACAGGAGAGTAGTTAGATTAGAGAAATAAATTGTTTTGCATAAGGGAAAGGTTTTAAGGATTAGCAGTAAATATCCAAACTGCTATGTTTACAGGAAGGATTTTTGCTCTGGTCTAGTTTGCTTTGGTATCGTAATGATGGGTTAAAACCACAGCAGAAATCCAAACTGTATAGAAATGTCTTAAAGTTTAGCTGAGTAATTCTTAAGATTTTCAGTGTTTCATATTTAGGTGAAAGTTTATAATTTTTTCTATGTGTAAAATCTTTTGATACTAGTAACCTTTGAGATGTCTGAAATTAAATTTTACTTGAAATGTGGCATTAATACTATGAATTTGTTTTGTCTTTAGGTTATTCAAAGGAGAAGACTTATGAATTTTATGTTAAAGAAGTAAAATATAACTAAATAATGTTTACTTTTGATGGCCAATTCACCCTGGCATCAATGATAAACATCTTTTAGTTCAGTTGAATCTGCAATAGTCGTGGATAATTATTTGAAGCACATTGTGTGGGCATGGTCTACTACACATATTCCTCTTGATCTACAAGTTAAAAATTGTTAACAGTAACTAGTTTCTATTGAAATTAATTTTTGTGCATAATAGTTTCTTACCTTAATCAAATAAATTTTTATGTTTGTAACTTTCCTTGACTTTCATATTTTTGCCATATAGCTCTTTAAATGGAAAATAAAATCAGATGTTGAAAAACTACTGACTTATTCTTCTAATTAAACTGACATCTGAAACACATAACATCACCATAAAACTTAATGCATTTGGTTGGGGTAACTAATTTATATTTAAACCTGCAATCATTCATACAGTGTTAGAAAACAAGTTCAGAAAAATAAGTTCAGAAAGTCTTCACGGGCTGCATCTACCCGATGCCGGGTGCATTTGGAAATAAGCCAAAAAGCCTTTTAACACAACATTCATAATTTTATTTACAAGATTAACAGACGACAAAAACATACATACGCATACCGCCGAGAACAAACTTAATCTGTCTTACAATATTCAGCTCGGAAGCTGACGTCACTTTTTACAGCGCCGCTCATTGGACAGTTACATTCACGATTACTTCACTTCACAACATCCTCCCCCCCTTGAGACTCAGATAGAGTCTCAAGCTCATAACTAATGTTATTCAAAAGATCAAGTCTCTTTGGAGCTTTCACACACCTTCCAGAGGAGGTGTATCTTTTCATTATCACATTATCAGGTGATAATGTACTTTTAAGACAGGAGATGCCATCAGAATTAGATTCCTCTTCACCCTGTTTCTTATCAGCAGTTACATTTGCCTGTATCTCCAAAGGGAAGATACGCTGTATCGGACGTAAAACTGTTCCATGCTGCGTTTTAAGTTTAACTGTGCGAATCTTTCCATCACGTCCTGGAATCAACTCAATAATCTTTGCTAAAGGCCAAAACAAACGTCTTTTGTTATCATCTCCCACTAAAACTATTTCTCCAACCCTTGGCTCAAGTGATCGCTTTTCATTATGCTTTTGAACCAACTGACTCAAATACTCTTTTCTAAAACGTTGTCTTAGATCATTTAACAGTTTACTTCTATATTTAATTCTCGTCCTAAGATTTCGCGAATCTAATTCGTCAATATCCTCAACACTGGAACTCCGTGTCTCGATAAGAAACATAGCAGGTGTCAGAGGAACCAATTCCTCCGGATTTTCAGAGACATATGTTAACGGTCTACAATTAATTATAGATTCACAGTCACAAATCACAGTATTCAGTTCTTCATAAGTTAACACAGATTTACCCAAAGTACGTTTTAACAGTTCTTTTACAGTGCGGACCAACCTTTCCCACCAGCCTCCCCACCAAGCTGCGGTGGGTGGAATAAATTTCCAAAGTATTTTAGGAGTTCTGGTTTCTTTTAATATTTCATCCCAATTCAATTTCGAAAGATCATTAGAGGCGCCCCGAAAGTTAGTTCCGTTATCACTATAAATTGTTCTAGGCCGCCCACGTCTAGCGATAAACCGCCTAAGTGCTAATAGAAAAGCGTCAGAAGAAAGAGAATTCACAAGTTCAAGGTGAATGGCACGGTACACGGCACAAGTGAACAGTGCTATCCACACTTTTTCTTTATTTTTCAGAAAGAGAGGCCCAGCTAAATCAATTCCCACAATTTCGAAAGGCGCACAATCCGTAACTCGGTCTGGTGGTAAAGGTGTCGGTTCGCTTGACATAGATTTAACCTTAAAGCGTTTGCAAGCAATACAGTTATATACAACATTTTTAATAGCTTTCTCTATATCTGCACTTATACCGATTGGATACATTCTAAACCGATCAAGAATATCAGGTATCAATTCAATAAGATTAATTCCCTTAAATAAACATTCGTTCAAAGAGGGTTTCCCTCTCTCCGCGGCAGAAGCGTCAAAAACCGGACGGATTTTAGTAGTTTCACTATCTAGTTTAATCACTGGCCTGTGTGATAAATAATGACATTCTTTATTCAATTCGAAATCTGTCACGCGTTCGATTATGTTCAATTTTTCCCATTCCTGAAACACCTTCTGATAATCGGTGAAAAATTCACCACATCTAAATTTATTGATCATTTTTTCATGTCTCTTCCAGACTAATTCTTTATTATTAGGTAAATTCGCAGAACTGCACTTCCATGGAAGTTCTACTTCATATCTTCCAGTGGGAAGAATTTTCATTCTATCATTAAAATCACTTAAATTAAGATCACCTTTCTCCCTTTCAATTTGGGTTGGATCAGATATTCCTAAAATTTCAAGTTCCCATAATTTGTTTATAGGTACTTTCATTGCATGCATTGATAATGTCGTCAAAATATTATCTTTCTCACATGAATTTTGTTTTCCAATTACAGTCCATCCAAGTTTCGTTTCAACGGCCGTTAAGCCAGACTGTAATTCAACAGAATTTCCTGTCAACAATTTTCCTACAACATCTGCACCAATCAAAAGATTAATTTCGGTTTCTTTTCGGAAAGAATCAGTAAAATCTATCTTCTTTTCTTTTAATTCATTCAAAATCCCGTTAGCTTTAATCTTAGGAATAAAACCACAAATCCTTTTTTCAGAAAGAGCTTCAAAACTACAAGCAAAAGTTCTTTTTAAATTACTGACCTCGACAGAAAACACATCATGTCGTTTTGGTTTCGTTTCAGCCCCCCCAAACAGCGCATGTATAACAGTTTCGTCTCTCAGTGGAGATGCTTTAAGCTGAGTCATAACATTTTCGCTTACGTAACTACTTTGACTTCCTGTATCAATCATCGCGCGAATAATTTTCTCATGACCTAGATATCGAATAAGTACGCAAAGAGTTTGCAAAAATACAATTTCGCTTCTGCCACAATTAGAGAGAGAACTCTCAGATTTTAGAACACTCTTTTGCTCAACATTTTTTTCTTGTTTGGAACACATAATTTCAAAATGAGGATTATTACAAATAGAACAATTCAATTGCTTTTTGACACTACAAAATTTACTTAAGTGACCAGCTCTTTTTAAACAAGAAAAACATGCACCTTTTTTCATCAACAATTGCTGTTTAGCAGCCAAAGTCATTTTCCTCGCGGTAAAACATTTTTCACTAGGATGAGACTTATCACAAAAAATACAGTTATTAATTCTCTTACCTGAATTATCAACAAGGCTTACCAAAGCTGATGCTGTTGTCAGGTCAGCTTGTTTTACCTGTTCAATAAAGTCCTTCTTTCGATGACTTTGGTGCGGCGCGAAACCAGTCCGGGCAAGTAAAACCATTTCTTCACCTTTTACTTCCTGTCGAAGAAAATTCATCAAATGTTCTAAAGTTCGAGATCCTTTGGTTTCTGTCGAGTCGTGATTTCTACTTCTTTCCCAAGCCACTAACACTTCTTCTGGAAGGCAACTCTCCACTAACGGCGTTAGAAAGTCCCCGTACTTTCTTGTGTTCTTCCCAAGCTTTCCAATGCTCGCAGCTTTCCTTCCAGTTCATCATATAGAGAGGGAAGATCCGTCTTCGCTCTTCCGGTAGCAGCGTTCTTCATTACTAAGCTTAACAAATCTCTAACATAGATTTGCACAAGCAAATCTTCTCGTCCAAAACGCTCTTTCAATTGTTCAATTGCCTTAGGGTAATTAGCCGCCGTAGCTGGGAAACTCAGAACTAAACGTTCTGCTTTCGATTTGGGTTCCATAGATTGCAATAAATATTGCATCTTATCCTCATCGGCAATACTTTTGTCGTCGTGTATTTTCTGAAACTGACTCCAAAAGGTCAGGTATTCTTTCGCTTCGCCATTGAACTTTTTCAGCTCTATCTTTGGCAATTTAAATTTTCTTGTTTCCTTATTGTCATTCGGCAGAGCGACTTCTTGCAATTTCAAATCTATCTGAGCACATAGCTCTAAGTACCGGTCTCTGTAAGTTTCAGATTCTTCTAAATCTTCATTAAATAAATGTTCGTCATCTTCACTCTGTAAAAACTGTTCTGAAATAGCAGTTTGACAGACATCAAGTCTCTGAAACTTATCACTAAGTTGAATTCTCAAAATCGAAAGCGATTTCAAATCACATACTTCTTTCGATAATGCCGTTTCTATTTTCTTTAAACTCAGAGAAAAAGCAGTTCTCAGCCCTTTTCGTTGTGTTTTTAAAGCATTTAAATTCATTTTCAAAAGTTCTAGGTTCAAAAGTTCTTAAATGGCCAAAGCACCCAGTCCCGCCGAGGGTACCACTATGTTAGAAAACAAGTTCAGAAAAATAAGTTCAGAAAGTCTTCACGGGCTGCATCTACCCGATGCCGGGTGCATTTGGAAATAAGCCAAAAAGCCTTTTAACACAACATTCATAATTTTATTTACAAGATTAACAGACGACAAAAACATACATACGCATACCGCCGAGAACAAACTTAATCTGTCTTACAATATTCAGCTCGGAAGCTGACGTCACTTTTTACAGCGCCGCTCATTGGACAGTTACATTCACGATTACTTCACTTCACAACATACAGCATGTGTACTTTAAAGATAAATAAGCTGACAATTATTTATATGCCAGAAAAGGTACTGTAATTCTATTGTTAAATTCATAAAATACACAAAGCAGTGAAATCACATCAAAGTGAACATTCATACATTATATTTCCCATCTAGAGAAAAACTGATTTACAATTAATATTTTGTTTTCAAAGTTAATTGTATTGTATCAACAATTTCCTGTAATTAAAATAAGTCCTTTTCCAGAGGAAATGAACCCTGTAGGTATATTTGTGCATGAATGAAACTCCAGCAAAGAAATATGGACTACATTCTGTTTGTGTTTGGCGCAGCTTGTCCATTTTTCGACCTTGCTCCATAACATCCAATCCAACAGTGAAATGAATTCAATTTTAAAAAACGATTTGGGTCAATTTTGTTTTCTATTCATTAAGTGATTTAAAATCCATCTTTAAGAGATCATGTGATTCTGTGTTTTGCTCTTAAATGAATGAGCAACACTGTTCGGATCACTGGTGTGTTCATGTGTAATGGGGTAAAAATTACTTAGAAGTCATGCATGCATATCTTAAGAAAAGTAGACTAGATATGTGGTACGGGAAAATTTTATTAAACAAATATGTGTACATAATCCCTAATCAAATTAAGCCAAATTTTTTCCTTTTAATTGTAATTAAAACTTAACATTTATTGTTAAAATAGTGCCTTAATTATCAAGCTTAAAACATTCCAGTTTCATGAATTTACACTTCAAAAACAAAGATTATCTTATTTCCCACCAATCATCTTTCATTTCATGGGAAATTGGGAACAAAATTGTTAAATATTAAAAAGTAATGTATTTTTAAATTATTCTGCTTGTTATATTTGAAAATGAAGTTATAAATTTTGAAGAAATCAGCATTGAGATGTAGAAATTCAGTTTTAAAAAATTATCACAAAGGATAAATCTTATTAAAAATTCAAACGCTATGATTAGGTCATGTGTCTAGAAAAAATTAGATGGTACGAGAGACGAAAATAATGGTGGAGATTAAGGGAAAAAAAATAAAAGCAATTTTTGGAATCAACTAGTTTTCCTCTAATCAAGATTTAGATTGAAACCTTTCTGTTTTTAAAAGTTTGTAGGGCTTAATCTCGAAAATGAAGAGTTCCAAGTTAAAAAGGAAACCTATCGTCTTTAGAGTTTAGGTGATCGGAGTGTTTATTTCTTCAATTGTATGCTCCCTTTTCAAACCAGGGTATGAAAAAAATCATGATTTTTTAAAATAAAAACATCGGATTTTAATTCAGAATCAGGATGTAATTTGATGTTGATTTCGGTTTCGTCTTTTACTTATATATTCGACATAATTTAAAAATAGAGCAAATTTATTTAAATACGTATGTTTAATAAAACCTTTTATATATAATTGTTAAACAATCACAAATGTTTACAAAATATTTAAATTAGTCATGTTTTAATTGTAACAATTTCAAGTATTAAATTCACTTCATTTTAATTTTTAAAAATCGTATCTCAATAAACCTCAACATAAGTTGTATATCTTTTCAAAGTCAATGATTAGATGAGCAAGCTTCTTTATCCTGTTTTCAAATTAGGGAACAAGTTTGAAAACTGAGGTACGCACTTTTTCTCGACGTTTAATCACGATTCTCCATTTCAATAACTCACTGCTGGTAGGTATTGAATTAATGTCACACTGGAGCAACGCAACGGGATATTGGTGACGTACAATGTGTCATTTTAGCAATCTAGATAGACAAAAGTATTGCATCAAAAATGCACTGGTTGTGGGTGATTTTAAGAGACAGTCATAAAATACTGGTTTGGTATATATTTAACAATTTTTTATTACTATTTGAATGCAGAAATATGCTAAATTTAAAGAATTTTTTTAACTTTGCTCTATATATAACACTTCGATCAATTATTAACCGTATTTTTGAAATTTTATATTAATATAAATGTGAATGGTCATATATAACCAAAACATTTCCATTCAAAAATAAAGTAGATGTATGTAATAGAAAAACTAAGGGAAAATTTTTTTTTAAAATATTACAAAATTATATACTTGGAATCCCAACTGCCTAAATAGTCTTCTGAGATTGAAATCAAAGGAAGGTTCTTCAAATTCAAAATTTTTGGAAACATTTGGCTGTGTTTAGTTTTAGACCTTGCTTGTAAAGTTGCAATTAGATCTCAGGTGATGAGCAATCTATTCTTACCAATTGACCTTTTTGTAATGAATATTTCTCTTATTGCCTATTATGTTTATTTCTTGCCTCGCACTTCGTCTAAGAGCTGGTCGATTGGAAGAGTACAAAACGTAAAATATCCTTGTGGACCAGGATTTTATATATACACTACTGGCCATTAAAATTGCTACACCAGGAAGGCGGCACGCCATACACGTGAAATTTGCATGACAGATAGAACATGCTGTGATATGCAAATGATTAGATTTTCAACGCATTCATGCAAAGCAAGCGGCGGTAGCGACACCTACAATGCTGTAAGAGATTTGACAGCAGGTTTCTCATACTGGAATTGCACTTGAACGTTGTTCTTGGGTAAGAAAGTTGTAATGCCTCGTGTAAGGAGAAATGCCTACCAGCACGTGTCTGACTTTGATCGAGGAAGGATTGTAGCCTACCGGGATTGCGGTTTATCGTACCGCAGTATTGCTGCTCGCGTTGGTCGAGATCCCATGACTGTCAGCAGAATATGGAATCAATGGGTTCAGGACAGTCATACGGAACGTCGTGCAGGATCTCAGCGGCCCCTCATCACTAACAGCCGAGAAGACAGATATGTTATCCGCATGGCCACAAGGGATCGTACAGTCACGTCACGAGCCCTGAGTCGAGAAATGGAGTTGTTTGCAAGACAACAAGTGTCTGCTCGAACAGTTCGACGACGTTTGCAGCAGCATGGACTGTCAGCACGGCGACCATGTGGCTTCGGCTACCCTTGACGCTGTATCACAGACAGGAGAGCCTCAAATCGTGTTATCAAGGACGAACCTGGACTCAGGAATGGCGTCACCTCGTCTTTTCAGACAAATCCAGGTTCTGTATACAGCATCATGATGGCCGCATCCGTGTTTGGCGGCATCGTGAAGAACACTCATTGCCAGCTTGCATTCGACATCGTCATACTGGCCCATCACCTGGACAAAAGAAATTAAAAATCGTTAGCTTTCCGATTTCGTTGCTAAGTATTAAATGCCATTGTAGACCATATTCCTTGAAACAAAAATCACATCGGGATGGCAAAAACGGTACTGGGTTATTTTGTATTCATGAAAAAGTCAGACGATAAATTCTTTCAGGAGATCGTCATTAAAACTGAAGTTTCGCCAAAGCTTAAAAATGACTAAAGAATTAAAGAAATGAAATTTAAAACGTCGCATTAAATAACAAAGCCACCGGTTCACATACAGGAATTGTGATCTATGATATTCAGGTAATTTGTTTGCCTGATAATGGAAACGATTATTGCTTATTATGACTAACCAATATTAAAGATAGTTTTTATTAAAACTGACCAAAAAATTCACATTTTTAGTAAAACGATTGGAAGGTTGGGAAACATGATAAAAAACGCTACTGTCCCGTTCAAACCATCACGTGGGGCTGTCCTTTTTTAGGAACACATTTTCAGATTTTATAAACACAATTCATTATAAGCAACACGAAAAAAATTACAAATGAACTAGGTAGGTAGGTAGTTGAAAAACGTCACACTGGAGCTACTCAATTGGTTATTGATAAATGAACTAAGTTAACAAAATCAGAAAACTTAGTTTTTCTTTATGAAAAGCAAAAAAATACTTTAGCGTATCAATACAAATAAAATTGAATTATTAAAAAAAATTGTTAGATTTCAGAAACAAAAGCAAGCGTCCCCAAATACCTGATACACCCAAAATACATTTATATAGAAGTCAGCCTCATTGAAAATTAATTATCTGGGACTTTATTTTTCTTTTCCCTTCCCACCGAAAGATGGACACTCTGGCTAATATCACGAACAATCTTTCAAAAGATTCGAATTTTTAAAGAATCGATTTTCACTCTCGTTTCACGGTGCACTGAGATATCGTCTTGTATGGTACCCATATTTTGATCATTTATCGCTCTATTCCAATTTAAAACGCCAAGGCCTTTCTCGCCAAATCGTGCACCCAAAATGGTCGAGAGCAGGTAACATTGTCCTGAAATGCCACCGGTCCGTTGTTCTAATAAAAGGAAATCAAATCGTTACGAAAATTTTTGTTCTCTTCGTGAATTATTTTCTCATGTCTGTTATTTTGGAAGGAAAATATGATGGAATTCTTGCGAATCGCATTTTTAGTGGAATAGAGAAAATCGGGTAGATTTTCCTGTAGATTCCTGACACTGCTCTTTTAAAGCTTAGTTCCACTAACTTATACTTTTGAGAAAAAGTATCGAACTAAAACCAAATCAGTCAGATCACCCTATTATTACACATGCTGGTATCTGGTATTGATTGAACTTAAACTAGCCCTTGAGACACAGAAAGCAGTTCACATTTTTGCTCTGATATGCCATGTTTTGAGCTTAATGTAATCTTTGAAAGATTTGTCTTGTGGAAAATATAGATCTGTTAAATGCTATGACTGATCAATTCTCTATGTTCCCTTAACTGATTATATTTTTATTGTATATCGATGACAAGATTTTAATCTTAGTTTACATTGATTCTTGTTAGCTAGTAAATTTGGATTAAATGATTATTTCAGTAGTATTTGAAAATTAACCTTCAATCAGAGATGGATTTCATCAATGAAGGAAAGAATATGGAGCGATGTGCTCGAGACTTGAAGCATTTACCTTTTGTTCATGTACCTGAGGTGCAATGGAGACTGAGTACAAAGGTAAAATCCTGCCTTTGAATTTTGCTTATGAATACCTTTTCAATTACATTAGAGCCAAAAAATTATGGGAATATAGGAAAAAATGGCTAAATCTTTTCCACTGACATGCACTTTAGATTCTATACTGATATTTTCAGTTACATTTCATTGTAAAAGATTTGGCTTTCTTCAATTTTTGTTTTTTATAGTAAGAAAAATTACGTTTGAAGTAGCTTGGATTGTAATCTCATATTTTATTTAATCTTTTGTAGAATCTTAGCTGTGAGATTCTTAAAATTTTGTTCGATAGTTTCCAGTTTTTACATTCTATTGTTCCTGTATTTTAAAATTTTATTTCGTCATCTGACCATGGTTCAAAATTATGTGATGTTCTCAGTTCTTTCCCTTTGGAATTGATCCCGGACCGTTGCCAATAGCTGCTCCAGTTCAACATTAATTAAAATACCTACCTATCTTTAAAAATTTATTGAAAGCATAATGATAATAGAGAGTACAGTATGGATGTTTTATGTAAAGCTTGAGATGTTTTATTGTCATGTGAAAATTTTAAATACATATTTTTGCTCCATAGATAAACTAAATGTGTTTATTTAATCATGATTTGTGTTTCTTTCATACTATCTTTGATGTAATTGTTGGCATAATACATATTTGTGCTGCATGTATCCCCATAACGGTGCTAAGCACCAAGAACATTGTCAACTTCTCAGTGCCTGATCTCTTGGCAAGATCAGTCGATATCGACAGCATTCCATTCCAGGAACCTTTCTTGTGTACTTCGAATAGTATTATCTTTGTGTTCTTAGGATAATAGAAATTTGAATCAATGAAAATATAGTTTCAGTCTATTAAAGTTTATATTTTTGTGTGAGCCCCAACAATACATTAACGTACAATTTGATGTTAATTTGTTCCTTAAAATTACTTTAAAATGGGAGTACTCCTATTGTATCCAATTTGTAAGCATTTATTATAAATCTTAAAAAACTAATCATAGTATTTGATGTAAAAATGCTATTTCTAAATGTATGAATTAATCTAATTGTTTCTTTTTAGAGAATTTTAACAGCAGAGTTTATTGATGGTGTAAAGGTTAATAATACAAAAGGTATTAAAGATATGGGATTAGATATTGCTGATGTAAGTAATTATTTCATAATGTGGTAAGTCTGTAAAATGCATTTTTATGTAAATGATGTGCATCCCTTTCACTTCATTCACCTTTAAAGCTTCATCTTAAAGTCATAAAATATGTGTTGAGAGTTTAGTTGAATATCGAATCAATTTGTCCAACACAAAATATATTTTTTACGAAATCTAAAATTGCATAGAATCAGCTTGAATTCTGTTGACCCACTCATCTTCATATTCACTGTTGGAATTGTAAATATTTTAAACCTTTTTACTTTTTTGAAGTTGTAAGAAAATTATTTTTTATTTTTAGGTAGGTAAAAAAATGGTAGCAGCTTTTGCTGAACAAATTTTTCATTCTGGATTTGTGCATGCTGATCCCCATCCAGGAAATGGTTGGTAAAAATAGGATTTTAAATTTTAATCTTTGCATATTTGAAAAATGTAATTATACACCTTTAAAATAGTAAAATTTATTAGCTGCTTCTTTATATTGTTAACTAAGGTGTGTATATTAATTTAAATCAAGCTAATTTTCTAAGTTATTAAATTCAAATGTAATATTTCTTTGTATTATGGATTAATGATATTCAAGTTGAAATTCTCGGGACATGACGTGTTGTTTCATTTTATTTTTTTCTTTAGAGTAGAAATACAATCACTAAATTATGCCATGCTATTTGTTATGAAAACCTCTTCATTGAGAATAATTTTTGATATTGTCTTTTCATTTCTAGATACCAGAGAAATTTGTAACAAATTGGCAAAATTTCTATTTTCATCGTTCAGATTCAGCAATGAAAGCTATTAAATTATGTTCTGATGTTTCCTGAGATACTTTTTTCTGAATGTAACAATATAAAAATTTTAATTTGTGTCAATAATTAACAAAATTTAAATTTCTGAAATCTAATATTTTGCATTTGCTCATTACTACATGTGACCTATTTAAAAACTGATTTTCATTAAAATCAATGATGTCAGCCACAGCCGATGTGCATGGAATGACCCTAAAGCAAAATCAGTTGATTAAAAGCAAGCTTTTAAAATCCAGAAAACTAAAATATTTAAAAGCAAATGTGAAATAAGATGGTTGTCTTCTGTGAACCATACAGTATAGAGAAAATATTTGCACTCGTACAAGGAAACACTTCACCTTTAAAATCCTCATCAGTTATACTGTATGTAACATGCAATGAACATGACCACCCCATTTCTAAAACAAAAATAAAAGGAGTAAAAACAATTGCAATGGTCAATCTCTGGGATTGTTCATGTTTGTGATAAGGGAAAAGAACGTTTGAATCTAGAATGCAGACAAAACAAAATGAAATAATCTAATGTTGATTCCAGCGTAATTTCAAGATCTAAATACAGGAATTTTGAACAAATCCCTAGTTTTATGCAAAATGTGATTCCGCAATGTTTCTATATTTTGATATCTAAATTTCGTAAAGCTCAAAATTTATCTAATTACATATATAACATGCCAATTCTACTTTGCATCCTAAAAGATCAATATTTATTTTAATTTGGAGTGCCATGCAGATGCCTTCGAAATTTTTTAAATAATCCAGCTAGACTGAATTAGAAGGAAGTCCTGGTGTATTCTCGATGACTAGGAATTCAATGATTAATTGCTATAATTTCATTTTATCAAATTAGGTTTGTACCTTAAAGTAATATTCTATTTTGAAACAAAATTGGGTTTCATAGAAAAATTAAAATATTTACAAATTCTAACTTTTGTAGTCAGGTCCCACATATTCTTGATTTAGTTTTAAATAATTCTGAATTGAGATAATCGTGTACATTAAATTACTTTTTTCCTTTGCAGAATGGACTCATTACACATGTTTTTCACAACTGCATACCTCCGAATTTTGGGTCGAGCCACTGAAGAAAGTGCTTCTCAAGTTTTAGCATTACTCCAATAAGTGTTATGTACAAATTAGAACATTTTACTGTTTTGAAATTAACTATATTTATTTTGTTATTATACTCTTGATTATTTGTTGCATGGTGTAAAAATAAACCTAATCTTTGCAAATAAGTTTTTTCTATCTTATGCCCATTGCTGTTCTTTCGAGCATGTAATGCCTTACAGTCCATTATAACTGAAAAGTTACTTCAAAAACAGATAAAGCTATAGTCTCAAAATCAGGGCAAGCAAAAGGGTGGTTGCTGTTCATATTTACATGTCCACAAAGTGAACAAATTAAAGTATCAGTTCAATGTGAATGATGGAAATATAGGACTGAAGGTAATCATGTCCAGTCAAATTTTGGAAAACAAGCCATATTTTTTTACATTTATTAGGCTATTATCTTCCTAGAAACTAAGTTTTTGGAAAAATATTTAGCATTTCGAAAAGGGATGAGATTACAGGTTGAATTACCCAAAAACCAGCCCTGGCCAGATCATTACCATTTTGTTTTCATAAATCCCAATGGCCCAAGCGACATAATTTTTCTTCCCAAAGCTAGTAAATGGAGTTCCTACAAGGAAACTCACTGAAGGAAGAACAGAACTGGTAATTAGTAAGAGCAATTGCAGTCAATAAAAATGAGAATTTTTTTTTCCTCTGGATATATGCAATTAACAGTGTAAAGGTAGGCAATAAGAATGTCGGTTACAGAATTTTTATTCTGTATCTTAAAATGTGTAAAGTTTTATGTACCCCTTATAATTAATAAATACCGAAAGGGAGAGAGCTTGATCCTACCATCTTGACTGCTTGGGTGGATTTATATCGTCACAAAATGGAAAGCTGTGTGAAGCATGAGAAATATTTATGTCAGCATTGCAAAGATGATTGGACAATTAGATAAAGTAATGCTAAAATTTAAACAGTAAAAGATTATAAAAGAGTAAACATCACATTTAAAGAGTGCAGAAGGATTCCCCTACTAAAGAGTTTTATAGATCCATAGAAATTTCTAGACAAACGAAATTTCGTTTTTGAAAAATAAATTCTAGAGATTTCTTTAGAGAAAACGAGCCCTAATTCTATAGATGTATTTCTGTAGAAAAGTAAAGTACAAAAGATATGAGCTTCTATACAGGTTCCTACAGGCATTGGAGATTTCTAGACTTACTTTATAGAGCTTATAGAAAAACGGAAGAATTCTATAGAATTTTTTATAAAATAGTATAAAAAATTTTCGTGGGGATCTTCAAACAAATGGGCATGCAGATGGAAAAAGCTAAAACGACTAATCAATTGAAATATGATGAACAGCAAAAGGAACGCTGTCCGGTCATCAAATGTCTGAAATGTGAGTCCATTGCTAAGGTGACGGGGCACGTTCGTAAACGTGAAGAAATCGTACCGGTTAGGCTTGGTTTATAGTTTAGCGTATTGCGTATGCGTTTGACTCCGCCTCTACGCAAACGCAAGGGGAAGTTGTCCAGAGTCTTGCGTCGAGAGCTCCCGTGTCGGAACGCAATACCAGCTTTTAATCACGCACACTAGATGGCGTGTTAACTTTTCGCGCGCTTTCTTGTTCCTTATCAGTACTTTTTTTATGAGCGTTTTTTCTTACTCTGTCCTTTAATTGCTCACTGACTTTCGACAGAAATGGCGTCTTCCACAACTGAAATAAATACGCTACTATTGCTTATTATAGCAAAAAAATGTCTGAGAGGAGACAGAAAAAGCATTGGGGTGTGAGGCCGATTTTTCGGAATCGAAATCAGCAAGGAGCAGGCGATAATTTGATAGAGGAGATGAGATTGAATGATCGGGATTCCTTCTTCAATTTTTTTCGGATGACTCCCGAGAGTTTTGATGATCTTCTGTCGATGTTAGGGAAATCGCTTCATAAGAAACCATCATTCTGCAAGAATCCGATACTCCCTAAAGAGATTGGCCATCACTTTGAGGTTAGTAAAAAAAATTTTCTTGAAATTTGTTTTAACTACTTAATGTATGAACATTGTCATGTATAATTCTTAAATTCCATTGCTAGAATTAAGTATTTAATTGAACTAAATTGTTGGTTATATTAAGTAGTTAAAAGTTGAATGCTTTTGTTTTTAGATTTCTTGTTAGTGGTGACTCAATGGTCAGTTTGAGCTATCTCTTTCGAGTATCGAAAAGTAGTGTGAGCTTGATCGTGAGTGATGCCTGCACGGCAATCTGGGAGGTTCTCCAACCGCGGGTATTGCCTGCACCTACCAGGGAGCATTGGGCAGCAGTCGCTGTTATGATGGATGAGCAATGGCAATTTCCTAATTGCCTAGGAGCTTTAGATGGAAAGCATATTGTTATGCAAGTAAGTTCCCATTTTCTTCTCTTTCAATTATATCATTAATCAAAAACCACTAATTTTAAAAGCTTTATGAAAATTCACTATTTGAATGACTAAAAATAAATCATGGTTGAATTTGCGATAATCTGCTGGCTCAGTTGAACTGTTGTTTTTTTATCATCAATAACTCTGAAATTAAAGCTTGATTTAAAAATCTGGTTGTAATATGAAATTAATTAAAAGCAGATTAACCTTTATATCTTTAGTAATTCAGCATTGATACTTTTATGTAAGCATTTCAACTAGTGTGGTCATGATTCTACATTGCCAGCTCTTACTTGGGTTTGACTTGTACAAAATTCAAAGTATAGAACAGTGTAATACAAATTTATAATTGGGATGTTATTTGATATACTTACAATTCATAAATAATCCAGAACAATCTACTTTCAAAATAAATGCAGTTTTGCATTTATTTTGCACTCATTTCGAAGAGTAAAAATACCAGCATTGATTTTTTTCTTTTTATATTCAACTCTTGATCAGCTCAAATCCTTTCCCATACCTAAGTTATATTTGAACATTACATTTAGCATTACTTATTTATATTTAAAACTAAAACTACAAAGTTTACTAATCATTTGTCTATAATCTATCATTGAAAATCTTAGTTTGAAAAATTTGATGCAATGGAAAAAAGTAGTACCAAACCAAATATTGCATTACTTATGTTTATGAAATCTTATTTTCAGGCTCCCCACTCATCTGGATCCTTGTTTTATAATTACAAGGGATCCCATAGCATTGTGTTGCTGTCTGTCTGCGATGCTCAGTATCGCTTCACTCTGGTAGACATCGGAGGTGCAGGCAGAAATGGTGATGGCGGATTGTTCCAGGCCTCCCAATTTGGCAAAGCATTGCTACAGAAGAAGCTGAACATCCCTGATCCTGTAGCAATAAAAGGGATAGCCGAATACACTCTGCCTCATGTTTTTGTTGCAGATGAGGCATTTCCCTTAAAACAAAATTTAATGCGACCCTATCCTGGTAAACATTTACCATTGGAACGGTTGATTTTTAATTACAGATTGTCTCGCTGTCGAAGGTTGATTGAAAATACTTTCGGGATAATGAGTTCCCGTTTCCGTATTTTCAGAAAACCGATATGTGCCAGACTAGAGACAGTAGAAGGCATTGCAAAGGCAGCAGTTTGTCTTCACAATAATTTAAAAATGTTGGATGACAAGCTGCCTGTTGCAAAAAGAAAGTATTGCCCTATTGCATACTCAGATCATGAAGATGAGAATGGGGTAATTATCGATGGATTGTGGAGGTCAAGTGGGGAAAATCTAGGTTTGTTAGATTTGTCCCAGACCGGATCCAACATGTATGCCAGAGAGCCAGCACATGTTCGAGAACAATTCAAACAGTTCTTTTGTGGACCTGGTGCGGTAACTTGGCAAATAAACTCAGTCACTTCATGTACATGAAGCTTGTACTTCATTTATTATGTAATTGCAGAGCTCTATTATTGCACATGCCACAAAATGCAACTTTTAAGAAAAATACATTCACTTTAAAAACTTAGTGCTGAAATAGCTAATAATTTTTTCATGTTTTGATAAAGATGCTTTGTGTGATTACTCACGAAATGCAATTAATCCTGAAGGTTTGAATCAAATACACATATATTTTGTGTGGATGTTCTTTGTGAAATTTTATTTGTAATCCTTCAGAAGGTTCAAATATGAAATAAAGATTACAATTTGTGTTTATTTTCAATCTTACGTCTCTTTAATTTCTTGAAAGGTATTGTAAAATGAGCAGTGTTAACAAATTTTTTGTATAAAATTAATTAAAAATCTGACACATTTACAAAATTTCTGCAGTTTTTATAAAAAATTAGTGTTTGAGAAAAAATCCCACCAGTAATAGAAAATTAAATACAAGGAACTTGCATATAAGTTTCATCAATATTATTCATTAACTAATGTACATAGTTAAAAAATTTTTGGAATCGATGCATAAAATTAAACTACAATTAACATATATAACACAAACAAAATGAAAATATTCAAGAATTGGAATATCTGAAGAGAATACAAATTGACAATTTTAATAATTTCTAAATATTTTACATAGCTCATCCATTTAGCCTTCCATTCGGGCATTTTCGCCCACATTTTCAGAGGAATATATGACATCAAGAATGGCTTTCTTCTTTCTTTTTTTCTCCTCCATGTCTGTTACATCCTCCAACGCTCTGCCAACAAATTGCCCAAACAAACTATCTGGAGTGTTTTTGTTTTGGCGTTTCATTAGCTCCACCACAGCATTTTCCCAAAAGTCTGTTTTTTTTCTTTTGGAGGGTGGGTATACACCTGTAATTTTAAATTGTACACAAAAGTTAATATTGGGCGGAACTGAAATTGTACAAGTAGTTATGAGAATTCTTTCAAAATTACACTTCCAAGTCAAATGACTTTTCTATTAAGACAATAGCATTTGATAATATTGAGAATTAGTTTCAAAAATGTTTTACTTTCAAATAGCGTGCAATTAACACCTGTGTGCTTTGTGCAAGTCAAATGATGGTGATGTAATTTTTCATGAACCAATAACTTTGGTGTCACAACCATTAAATTGACGAAGAAGTAAAACAACCAAAAGTTATATACGTGCAAATACACTCATGTCCAACAGTTAGGCATAATTGCTGTTTATGTGAATATTTCAGAAAATCTACATCAGAATGGAAGGAAACACGGTATATAATAGGGTCATAGCAGAAAACAAGGATAACAATTATTTATTATCCAAAGAAAAAGATTCACGCAATACGAGTGTCAGCTTTAGTGAAACAGAATGATTAAAACAATATGATGCTGAAGTTTAATATGGTGTGTGGGAACCTCTGGTAGCCATGCAGGCTGCACAACAATTTCCCACACTTTTGATGAGGGTATGGACGAGTTGTGCTCAGAGTTCCTCACAGAGAGCAGTTTTCAATTCATTTATATACTGATATTTACTGATTTTTTTCACATTTTACGAGTTATGCTTAACTTTTGGACATGAGTGTATGTTTGAGTCATGGCTTCTAAAAATGCTTGATTTTAAGCAACTTTACTAAATACATTAAATTATCATGCATGAATAAAGATCTTTTCTATGCAGAAATAACGCAAGGAAAAACATACATACTTTCGGAAAGTTCAATTGGGGGTGGCGATGTATCCCGCCGTGGTGTGCTGGCATCAAGACAGCAGTCTGTTGAACAATAAAGACATTGTAACATCAGTATTCCCCATAAAAGATAAAAACATACTTCATACACATAAAAATAACAGTTCAGTTACAAGCATTTTGAAGGACAGGTTTAATAATTTAACACATAATTAACCACTCAGTACATGAGCTGAGAGAATGAAATTTCATACATATTGTGGAAAAAACAGTTAAGTACTTCAAAGCTTTTATTGTGAATTCAGGAGTCATTAGGTAACCAAAAGTAAATAGGGTACTTGCGTATTAACCGCATGCCATTGGTGAATATCAGCCAAGTTTTGCTTTGGGCGGAAAATGTTTAGCAATTGCCATTAGGATGGCATCAAACATCATTATCATAATAAACTGCGAGTAGAGACTCGAGGTGGTGGTGAGATGTTCCTCGATGTTTTTTATTTCACCATTTTGCACTTCCCCAGATGCGTTCTATATTGCGTGCGTGCCAGTTTCAGAATCAATGAAATTGTATTTGTGGTTCACTTGGCAGTGAATATAACCAGATTGTTCCAGTTCTTCCGTCTTATACCCCTTCCAACCGATTTGACGATTAATCGCTGGCATGCGGTTAATACGTAAGTACCGTAAATAGTCCTTGTGGAAACTTTAAACAAATCTGAAACAAACTTAGTTTATGAAAATGTTTAATCGCACTGTATTTTAAGATATTGAGTTTTCTGACCTGTTGTGAAAGAGAAATTAGAAGGTGATGATTGTTCACCCACCAGGCTGCTGCCATCACTCTCAACATCTTGTAAAAAAGACGTTGAGTTAGTCATTGAGAAATTTGATACTGTTCTGCAAAAAATTTACAATGTATTAGTTGTCCACAGCAAATATTCAGCACAAGGATCAATGAATTTTTTTAATGTTACAACAGATATTTACTTCCTAGGTCTTATGAAAGGCAGGATAAAAGTCATGGATTCAAAATGAACTCATGGCTTTTGCGTACTTGCAGCACTGCCACTCGGTCTCAATTTATTCCTTCTAACGAAGGAGTCGCGGAGCATCCTCCACTTAGATTGGCATTCTTCAGCTACAAGAAAGACAAAGTTTAGTTATTCAAATGATTAGTATTCATTCAAAGTAGGAACACAATAGGACTGAAACTGAAATACTATCAGTAGAAAAATTAATGAAGTCAATAATTCTGTTTGAAGTAGTGACTGGAAGCATTTTCATCATTAAACACTACTAGGAAAACTGAAAATCAATCTCGGGATTTGGTTGGGTTTCAACGACCAAGGGCCATACTTGACTATGCTGCAAACACAAGACAGTTAACGTCAAGCAATATACATACAAAGTTTTACTGTGCAGAAAAGGGAAATGCACCCAGTAATAAATCGGACCTGTGCCGCATATAACTAGCAGGTTGCTAGAACAGTGGGTAAACCCACTGAACAACGAAGACACCTCAATCACAGGGAAAAGAACATTTGTGTATAAAAAAATCAGACAAATAATTATGGACATTTCCTCTTAACCATGCACTTCAGCTGAAGTGCAAGTGTCATTTTTTGAACAGTTGAGAAAGTAACAATGAGTGGTCAAAGAGGAAGTGAAATGGAATTAATTTTTCAACGGAAGTTTCCGATATGAAAAATAGTTTAAACCAAATTATAAATAGCAAATTAATTTGTAAAATAAATACCGTTTCACGTTTGTTTACCTTTGTCTTATTGAACTTCAGTTTAGGAAAGTACATTTTTAAAAAGATGCATGAAAGTTATTTAAAGGAATATTTTAAGAAAAGAATATTCGTAAGCTATGGTACAGGTAACCCAAAGGAAAGCATAGAACGTTTCTATTGTATTTAAGAGGAGCATGGTAAAGGCATCATTCTTTAGTGTTTTGAACCGTTGTCAAATTTTGGCGCTCACTTTAATTTGACAACTTAAAGATGGCTTGATGCATTTTGAAGGTACTGATTACATATATGGGTTACCTGATCGTTACCTCAGAGCTTCTGAATATTCTTTTCTTGGGGCATTCCTTTAAATGACTGATGCAACGGAGCAAACAAAATATAGGTATAGAAATGCATATTAGAGATTAGAGTAAAGACATGTACTTACGAGGAATTCCGATAACTTGAGAAACAGCTGCCCATGCGTTTCTCTTCGCAGTCAAATTTTTATATAACGCATGGCCAGCGTTAAATAATGGTGGGTATTTCTGAACTTCAAGTATTAAATTCTCACAAATTTCGGCGTCGGTAGCCATGTTCAAGCTTCACAATGTTTACGCTAAACTTCGACCAATCCAGATTCGTCAAGTAGGTCATGTGTTAGAAAACAAGTTCGTAAAAATAAGTTCAGAAAGTCTTCACGGGCTGCATCTACCCGATGCCGGGTGCATTTGGAAATAAGCCAAAAAGCCTTTTAACACAACATTCATAATTTTATTTACAAGATTAACAGACGACAAAATCATACATACCACATACCGCCGAGAACAAACTTAATCTGACTTACAAAATTCAGCTCGGAAGCTGACGTCACTTTTTACAGCGCCGCTCATTGGACAGTTACATTCACGATTACTTCACTTCACAACATCCTCCCCCCCTTGAGACTCAGATAGTCTCAAGCTCATAACTAATGTTATTCAAAAGATCAAGTCTCTTTGGAGCTTTCACACACCTTCCAGGGGAGGTGTATCTTTTCATTATCACATATCTCAATATCCATGCAAATACTCTAATCATTTTATCATAACTGGATACACTGTTTAAATGCCAAGGGGGTGCGTCTTTTGATACATCAATATTTACTACTTTTATTTTTTTTCTCTCTACGTCTACTTCTTCAGACTGACAGTGTATTTCACCAATAGGCCAGTACTCAGGGCTTACTCGTAACCACGAAGAACAACCACGCGATAATAAGTCGGCTATGTTCATATTTCCTGGAACATGTCTCCATAACTGACCTTTCGACAACTCACGAATTTCTCTGACCCTATTGCTCACAAAAACAGACCAATTGCCTTGTTCTCTTATCCACCAAAGCGCTGTGGTGGAATCGGACCAAAATGTGATTTTTATGTCTGGCAAATTGAGGGCTTTGATAATAGAATTCGCAAGTCTAGAACCTATACAACAAGCCATCAGTTCTAAACGAGGTATGCTTAAAGGTTTCATGGGGGCTACCCTGGATTTCGCTCGAACGAGAATTACTTTTATCAGAATTACTTTTTTTCAGAATCAAGTATTGATCGAACAAAGACGCACGCCGCATACGCCCCCTTGCTAGCATCCACAAAGACATGTAGTTCAGGCGAAGAATTAATTACCATGTAACGAGGTAAAGTAACATCTTTTAAAACATAGACATCTTTAAACCACTTTAAAGAAGTATTTACATCATTAGGGGACAATTCATCGTCCCAAGCAATTTTCAACTTCCACAAGTCTTGCAATAACAGTTTCGGAAGCAATGTAGTTGGGGTTAACAAGCCAATAGGATCAAAAAATTTCTGCACAATTCCTAAAATTAGTCTTTTTGTGATTTTCGTATCACATGTCAATGCTTCCATATCTGTGCAACACTTCAAGGTATCATTATCTAAATTCCAAATTACCCCTAAAACGCAAGTATCTCCTGAATGTTTATCAACATTTATACCTGCTACATTGCTTTCAAAACCACGCAAGTTAAAACATCGATTTGACATAATTAATTTAGCATGCTCAATGGAACGTTCTTGTTCATCAGTATTAAATACTCCTGATACACAATTGTCTACATAGAATGAACTTTTCAGTTTCTGAGCAACATCTTTATACTGAGGTGGGCAATTGTCTAAAATATGCATTATAGAAGCATTCAACAAAAAAGGGCTAGAAGAGACTCCAAATACAACTCTACAGTGCCTATAAATGAGCTGCCCTTCATAACATGGGAAAAAAAATCTAAGAAAATTTCTGTCCTTAGGTGCAACAGACAACATTAAAAACGCTTTCTCTATATCCGCACTTATACCGATTGGATACATTCTAAACCGATCAAGAATATCAGGTATCAATTCAATAAGATTAACTCCCTTAAATAAACATTCGTTCAAAGAGGGTTTCCTTCTCTCCGCGGCAGAAGCGTCAAAAACCGGACGGATTTTAGTAGTTTCACTATCTAGTTTAATCACTGGCCTGTGTGATAAATAATGACATTCTTTATTCAATTCGAAATCTGGCACGCGTTCGATTATGTTCAATTTTTCCCATTCCTGAAACACCTTCTGATAATCGGTGAAAAATTCACCACATCTAAATTTATTGATCATTTTTTCATGTCTCTTCCAGACTAATTCTTTTTTATTAGGTAAATTCGCAGAACTGCACTTCCATGGAAGTTCTACTTCATATCTTCCAGCGGGAAGAATTTTCATTCTATCATTAAAATCACTTAAATTAAGATCACTTTTCTCCATTTCAATTTTGGTTGGATCAGATATTCCTAAAATTTCAAGTTCCCATAATTTGTTTATAGGTACTTTCATTGCATGCATTGATAATGTCGTCAAAATATTATCTTTCTCACATGAATTTTGTTTTCCAATTACAGTCCATCCAAGTTTCGTTTCAACGGCCGTTAAGCCAGACTGTAATTCAACAGAATTTCCTGTCAACAATTTTCCTACAACATCTGCACCAATCAAAAGATTAATTTCGGTTTCTTTTCGGAAAGAATCAGTAAAATCTATCTTCTTTTCTTTTAATTCATTCAAAATCCTGTTAGCTTTAATCTTAGGAATAAAACCACAAATCCTTTTTTCAGAAAGAGTTTCAAAACTACAAGCAAAAGTTCTTTTTAAATTACTGACCTCGACAGAAAACACATAATGTCGTTTTGGTTTCGTTTCAGCCCCCCCAAATAGCGCATGTATAACAGTTTCGTCTCTCAGTGGAGATGCTTTAAGCTGAGTCATAACATTTTCGCTTACGTAACTACTTTGACTTCCTGTATCAATCATCGCGCGAATAATTTTCTCATGACCTAGATATCGAATAAGTACGCAAAGAGTTTGCAAAAATACAATTTCGCTTCTGCCACAATTAGAGAGAGAACTCTCAGATTTTGGAACACTCTTTTGCTCATTATTTTTCTCTTGTTTGGAACACATAATTTCAAAATGAGGATTATTACAAATAGAACAATTCAATTGCTTTTTTACACTACAAAATTTACTTAAGTGACCAGCTCTTTTTAAACAAGAAAAACATGCACCTTTTTTCATCAATATTTGTTGTTTAGCAGCCAAAGTCATTTTCCTCGCAGTAAAACATTTTTCACTAGGATGAGACTTATCACAAAAAATACAGTTATTAATTCTCTTACCTGAATTATCAACAAGGCTTACCAAAGCTGATGCTGTTGTCAGGTCAGCTTGTTTTACCTGTTCAATAAAGTCCTTCTTTCGATGACTTTGGTGCGGGGCGAAACCAGTCCGAGCAAGTAAAACCATTTCTTCACCCTTTACTTCCTGTCGAAGAAAATTCATCAAATGTTCTAAAGTTCGAGATCCTTTGGTTTCTGTCGAGTCGTGATTTCTACTTCTTTCCCAAGCCACTAACACTTCTACTGGAAGGCAACTCTCCACTAACGGCGTTAGAAAGTCCCCGTACTTTTCTTGTGTTCTTCCCAAGCTTTCCAATGCTCGCAGCTTTCCTTCCAGTTCATCATATAGAGAGGGAAGATCCGTCTTCGCTCTTCCGGTAGCAGCGTTCTTCATAACTAAGCTTAACAAATCTCTAACATAGATTTGCACAAGCAAATCTTCTCGTCCAAAACGCTCTTTCAATTGCCTTAGGGTAATTAGCCGCCGTAGCTGGGAAACTCAGAACTAAACGTTCTGCTTTCGATTTGGGTTCCATAGAGTGCAATAAATATTGCATCTTATCCTCATCGGCAATACTTTTGTCGTCGTGTATTTTATGAAACTGACTCCAAAAAGTCAGGTATTCTTTCGCTTCGCCATTGAACCTTTTCAGCTCTATCTTTGGCAATTTAAATTTTCTCGTTTCCTTATTGTCATTCGGCAGAGCGACTTCTTGCAATTTCAAATCTACCTGAGCACATAGCTCTAAGTACCGGTCTCTGTAAGTTTCAGATTCTTCTAAATCTTCATTAAATAAATGTTCGTCATCTTCACTCTGTAAAAACTGTTCTGAAATAGCAGTTTGACAGACATCAAGTCTCTGAAACTTATCACTAAGTTGAATTCTCAAAATCGAAAGTGATTTCAAATCACATACTTCTTTCGATAATGCCGTTTCTATTTTCTTTAAACTCAGAGAAAAAGCAGTTCTCAGCCCTTTTCGTTGTGTTTTTAAAGCATTTAAATTCATTTTCAAAAGTTCTAGGTTCAAAAGTTCTTAAATGGCCAAAGCACCCAGTCCCGCCGAGGGTACCACTATGTTAGAAAACAAGTTCGTAAAAATAAGTTCAGAAAGTCTTCACGGGCTGCATCTACCCGATGCCGGGTGCATTTGGAAAAAAGCCAAAAAGCCTTTTAACACAACATTCATAATTTTATTTACAAGATTAACAGACGACAAAAACATACATACCGCATACCGCCGTGAACAAACTTAATCTGACAAAATTCAGCTCGGAAGCTGACGTCACTTTTCACAGCGCCGCTCATTGGACAGTTACATTCACGATTACTTCACTTCACAACATCATGTGACGCTTGCGTATGCGTCAAAAGTAGGATTTATCTCAACTCTCTTTTTAACGCAACGCAAAGGCTTGCGTTATCCCGCCCATCTGTCAATCACGTTTTTATCGTCGCTCATTGGTTCGACGCAACGCATACGCTAAACTACAAACGCGGCCTTATTCGAACCTAGCGCTTCGAAAGTCTGTTTTTGTAGTGAAACACTACCCGTTTCATAAGTAGCTGAAAACGAAAAAAAATCGTTTGAAATGGACCGAGATCGCCGTGTTTGGTTTTTCCCCGCAAATTCATTATCACTGCTATTGCTTTTGGAACCAAACGGTAAACTTAAAATAAGAATCCGCCGTAAAGAATCCAGTTGTGATAGCGCTATGTTTACGTTCCAACCTATCACTTTATTTAAAGATACTCATTCAAGACCACCATGACTCGACTGTCTTCTCGTGGGAGCCGGGCACTACAGTGTCTAGAAAAGGAACACCTGGTAAAGAAATATAACATAAGAGGAAAATACAAATGATCTATTGATCGAAATGCTAATCACTCTAATGTGTCCCCGTCGGTTATATCGCTTATCATGTACGTATTTCTACCTTCTTAGCTGTATAATGAAAAGAGCCCAATGAATATCAAAATAAAGTAACTATCCTAATTGAACCAGGCTGAGAGTCAGAAATGGTTAAAGTCAATTTAAGAAAAGTTCGATAAATCAAATAAGGATTAATTGATCTCTGAATTTTAAAATTATTTTTCTAGAGAAAAATAGTCTTAATTTTAAAGTTCTTATAGAATTGAAAAGCATATATGTATTGGCATATACAGGGTGCAACGCAAAGTCCGTGCCCACCCTTTATTTTCGAAACCGTTGGTCGTAGACATATACTTCCAATTACAAAAATGTTTCAAATGAGATAAACATTCATGTTATGACATTTTGAAATTTAAAAACCAATTTTGTAAAAATTACAAAATCTAACTTTTTATACAGTTCCCCGTTCCTTATAGTGATATTTAGTAAAAGTTTACGCTCATCCTAACAAATGTAACACAAAAAGTTTCACTTCTGTGTAACAAAAATTGACCGAGATATTTAATTTCAAAGTTTGGGATTTTTTCAGATTTGTTTTGCTTTCATTGAGGGGTCGGTTAAAATATAACTTAGAATAATTCGAGATTGAAATCAGGTGCAACGCCAATTTTACGGCGAAAGGGGGGGTTCCCCGACCATAAACGATGGGTGCATGTATAGTAAAGTGGACATGCCCGATTCACTGAAAGTAGTCGCAGCGCCCCTAGTGGCGAAACACGGAAGTTTGGAAATCTAACTCCGAAACTAAGCAAGATAGACAAAAGATGTGAATTAGAAAGTTGAAGACCATCGTCGAATTATGTAGAATCGACACCCTGAAAATGAAAAATGAGCAAAAAGAACCGGATAAATGGCAGCAGAATGCAAACTACCAGCGGGGCTATAACCCCATGCTAATCATGATTATGCAAATAGGGTAGTACCGCAGCCACATGCTCGGGATAAAAGACGAGCCATCCAGTAGTGCGCAAACTAGTCCGCGCTGAAATCGTGATGGTGTGCTACACATCCGCGTAATATGCCGAAATGATAGTGATTTATGGCGAATGTCAACGAAATGCCAGAGCTGCTGCGAGGCTTTATGGCGAACGTTTTCTTATGGATCGACGTCCATCGCATCGAACTATAGCTACTGTACTTTGCCGTTTCAGAGAGACCGGCGGCTTCACACCATCACCCAGACTGACAAGATCGGGCATTCGAGTGACACCGGAGGAAGTGCTGGGATACGCCCTTGTAAATCCACACCTAAGCACGGCGGAAATAAGCGAGGCATGTGGATACACGCGTCAACATATTTGGCGATTGTTACATGCGCATCCATACCGTCCGCTACTGGTGCAAGCATTGATGCCGGGTGACGACGCATGAAGATTTGACTTTTGTAATTTCCTGCTCAACACGTTGCACGACATTTCGTCGTTGTTTTCCGACATACTGTGGGCAGATGAGTCGCAATTCACACGGATGGCATCGTCAACACCCACAATGTGCATTACTGGGCTCTGGACAACCCTCACATGGGACGCACAGCACGACACCAGGTACGCTGGTCAACGAATGTATGGTGCGGTTTATGGGGAACCCAGATTGTTGGACCCATCTTCTACGACGGGACCTTAACGGGCAATCGTTACCTGCACCTGTTACAAGACACGGTACGTGACTGGTATGAACAGCTGCCTCTCCGAGATGCATGTTGTGTGTGGTTCCAACATGATGGTGCCCTTCCGCATAAAGCAGCAAACGTTCGTGCGTATCTAGCCACCGAATTCGGCCAATAGATCATCGGATATGGTGGTCGGGTAGAGTGGCCACCGCGTTCGCCGTAATTGACTCCCATGAACTTCTCTGGGGTTACGTCAAGGAACAGATCTATGCGACCGAGCCAACCTCTGGAAGATCTGAAACAGCGCATCAGCCTTGCTTGTCGCACAGTTACATCAGCTATGCTCCAACGCGTCCACGATTCAGTACTGTCACGCAATCAATTTTGCATTGCCACCCACCAATGGGAAACATTTTGAGCAGTATCTCCAGTAGATTTCTCCACTTTATGTGTTGTTTTCCGCTGTATGCTTGTCTGTAACTTGTGCAAGTTAGATTTCCAAACTTTCCATGTTTCGCCACTGGGGGCGCTGCGACCGCTTTCAGTGAATCGGGCATGTCCATGCACCCATCGTTTATGGTCGGGGAACCCCCTTTCGCCGTAAAATTGGCGTTGCACTCTGATTTCAATCTCGAATTATTCTAAGTTATATTTTAACCGACCCCTCAATGAAGGCAAAATAAATCTGAATAAATCCCAAACTTTGAAATTAAATATCTCGGTCAATTTTTGTCACACAGAAGTGAAACTTTTTGTGTTACGTTTGTTAGGCTGATTGTAAACTTTTACTAAATATCACTATAGGGAACGGGGGACTGTATAAAAAGTTAGATTTTGTAATTTTTACAAAATTGATTTTTTAAATTTCAAAATGTCATAACAAGAATGTTTACATCATTTGAAACATTTTTGTAATTGGAAGTATATGTCTACGACCAACGGTTGCGAAACTAAAGGGTGGGCACGGACTTTGCGTTGCACCCTGTATATTCGACTCATGCGGCCTCGCAGCCGGAACCATCGATTCCTCATGCACCTAACATCGCCATGCAGCACGTGCTCATTGATGTGGATGCAGCAACGACCGATCTGACATGTGGGTCGGGAAAGTAGTAACGTTTAGGCCGTGTATATAAGCCTCAACGTTATACTATATCAGCTAAGCAAGAGCGCACTGGCAACACATTTCACTGGTCACATCGCTAGATCCCAGCGACAGGAGACCGGCACTTACAACATAATGGAGCAAGTAATCAACGTTTTCGTCGTTGTCTTCACCATGGTGAGGTAGCTGCCTCACCCACTGGACGAAAATTGCGCCTTCAACGTGATCATAACGAAACACTTGGTCCTCATATCATCGCCCTGTGGAAAATTTATATGTAGATCGGCCAATGAGAGCCAAACTAGATGGCGCTAGTACTATACGGCCCCACCTAGACTGACGGAAAAATATTATTACTTGTAAGATGTTTAGAATGATAAGATCCTCACATCTCTGTATATAATGTACATATGCTAATCTTCAATAAATAGTATATAGAAAATTTACTTGACGTGTAAATAACTTGAGTGAAGGTGAAAAAATAAATCACCCAAAAGATGGCATCGTTATAAGAACCACCGAGAACAAAACGAAAGTTAACGAAACGGCGTCGTCACGCCCTACACTTGCTGTGTATGTTTCCATTTCATCTGTATAGTACCGTGATTTGATACATTTGTAGAGTAACGCCCAATAAAGGATTGCATGCGCAACCGCGTTTCATTTTTCGCACCACCCACTAGCAGCTCTACGTAAATATGTACCTGTAGTATGTTTTTTCAGGTCTGTGGGGCTCGAGTATAATGCAGCAACCTTAGTTAATGAGCGCACTCACGGAGCATCCTCCCATGGGTGCCCATGAATTGAGGGCATTGCACTAAAACGCAATATTACTTTTTCGGGTCTTTTAGGTAAAAACCCAATAGCACCAATAACCCCACCTCTTAGGTGTATCCATGAATTCAAAACTATATATTCTTTTTCCGGTATAGAGGGCTTAAGCCCCCATATCGTAGATGAGCCCATGAATTAAAACGGATATATTGCTTTTTTCGGGTCAGAGGCTTAAGCTCCCATCCCTCATTTAGGTGCGTCTGCATTAAATAAGGATATTTGTTTGTTTTTTCGGGTCATCGGGACGCAAGCTTAATTTGTAGCCCCCATGAATTCATAAAGGATATACGTAATTGCTTTTTTATGGGTCTAGGGGGCTTAAACCCCAACAGCACTCCACCCCCGTAGTTACGCTTATGAATTAAAAAGTAATTTTTTTAAAGACTAGGGGGCGTAGCTTTCCATAGTTCCTAGTGGATGTTTCCATAGAACCTAGTGGGTGTTCATATAAATTTATAAAGGCATTTCCTCTATCAGCTCTGGGGGTGCTTAAAATTCCAAAGCTTCCCCCTCCCCGTGGGTGCACCTATGCACAGGGTCTTCAGAAAGGGGGTTATGCATTTTTCTCTTCAATAACCAACATGTCATTTCGATTGGACTATCAGGTTAAAAGAGACGGGTGTTCATGGATATTGTTTACGTGATTATATTTTTTCGAATACTTTTTATTATGAAAAAGTGAAAATTAAATATACACTGTTTTTGAAATTCAAGGTTGAATTGAGAGACCTTAAAATCAAAAAAGCCGTTCACGGTGGTAAATAATACATTATCAGAAAGCTTATACTTTAATCTACAAAATAAGCCTTATATTAACGGATCGGACAGTTATATCATACAATATAGGTGTGTTTATGGGTACAAATTACATGTATTTGGAATATATTTCCACTATGAACCCATACGCGTCCCAACTTAAAGCTTTCAGAACGCAAAGACAAATAGTGTACGATAAAAAAATATTTTTGGAAAAAAAATGCATTGGCGAGAAATGCAAAACTTACATTTCTCTACAAAATCGGGTATTAAATAATTTTTTCTCCATCCCCTTCCAGTATTTGAGCACTTTCGAGGTCCCTGTAGACCACCAGTGTTTCTCAATTTGGAATAATTATTTCTGGTTTAGCACACATGGTTGCGGTAGCTCAGTTGGAAGAGTAACGGATTTGCAAACGGAAGGCTACGAGTTCGAAACAAGGCCAAACCAAAGGATGTTGTGTACAGGGGGCTGGTGCACGTTAAATCTGTCGTGGCCTCAAACGTCCTCACGATGGCATGGTGTGAAAGTTTGGAGAGTGGGGTTCCAGCTCAAATGTTGCCTCGCCATCATCAACGTGAGGATATCTACGGCCATGACAGATTTAACGTGCACCAGCTCCCCTTGTACACGAAGGTCTTTGGTTGGATTCGAACTCACAACCCTCCGGTTGCTAATCCGTTGCTCTTCCAACCGGAGGGCTACCGTAGCCCTATAATCACACTGATGTAGCACGTTAGCAGAAAATACTATAAGTACTGAATATTGCTTCCGTTAACTACTGAAAATGGAATGTCTTTGGTTGGATCGAGTTTCGAACTCGCATAACTCGGGTTGCTAAGCCGCTACTCTTCCAACCGGACTACCACGGCCCTGATACTTTTATAGGTAAAAATTATAAAAAAAACCCGAAATGGGCTGAAAATTTGAAGCGTATTCTTAGGAACTGAATTGAAAGCTAAAAATGAATAATTGAAATGAATTATTTGTCAATGGTCTTTTGTAATTTTCTGAATTTATTACTTAATTTAAGTATTTTGAAAATTTAATTATTTATGAAGTATTTCGCTAGAGTTACTTTGTTAATCTTTCTGAAGCATTGAATTAACATTGATTGTTTTTCTTATGAAATTATAAGATGACCTCTTTTACCATTGTACAGATAACAAGATCACACACATAATAATGGGTAAAAAATAAATGGGTTTAAAAAACATTCTTCCATATCGCATTTTATTGCAAAACAATATAAACAATAAATGTTGGATATAAAAATTTTATGATAGTTTCCGGTATTCAAATAATAAAAATTGGTGTTTGCCTGTTTTCTTATAAAGGTATTTTTTACAATTTTGGAATTTAACTTGTTAAAAATAATTTAGACAGTCGCCTATCCATACAAACTTTTGCATGTAACAAAATTTATACACAACGAAATTTAACATTTTGATGAAATGGATTAAAATATTGTAGCCTATATAAGTAATTTTAATGTGTCAGCCAAGTAAAGGCACTTGCAAAACAATTCAAACCTGTATGTATCTAGTACTTTCACTATTTTTCGAAATGATTCAGTAATATGGTAGATGCTTCATTAAGATGCACTTTGACTGAAATCTGTTTAGAGATATCCAATTAAATTATGAATAAAGGGGAAAATATGAAATAGTTGGTAGAAATTAATCTTGACTTTTATGATGGGGTCTTTAAGATGAATAAAACCTTTTCCAGTAACTTATTTTAAAGAGCATGAGATTAAAACTAATAATGCTCAGTGCTCTCAAATGGTAGATTAGCATAGGAAAGAAGTGCGAAATTTCAAAGGACTTGCACAATTAATCCAACTGCATATCTATCCCTCAAGTAAAGCTGCAATAATAACGATTTCTTACAAAATTTTCTACTGTTCACATGCGAATTCGAACTAGGTTTTAAAATGAAATGAATTGTTTGATCAAAACCCGTTTTTGCTCTGCAAAGTAATGTTCAGAAAAAAGTAATAATCGACAGCAAATATTTCACAGTTTGATGAATTTTAATTATTTGATGTGTATTTGTGTGTGTGTTGTATGTTATTAAAAAGAAATTTAAATAAATAAATTTTTGATTGGTTTATTTCAAACTTTTTATATGTATTTCTCTTTTGTCCATAAATTATGTGATTTTGTGAATTTAATTTTGAAAAATTATTGCATTGTAACCTTATTACGTGAGCTGTTGCGAATCGTTATACTTTTAATCGTACTCGTTATGATTATTTACTCAATAAATAGCAAGCTGCATCTGGCAACAGTAATAAATAAAATATGGAGAAAAAGATGGTTGTTTGTTTTTTATAACTAAGATTTAAGCGTATTCTTTGCATTGTTTAACTTGCAAATTTCGCCTCTTATTTTATAATGAGGTCTCGTTCGTAAAACGAAACATGGCGTCCGTGAATTAAAAGAAATTCTGCGACTTCGTTTGAAAATATTGTACTGTGAATACAACGATTAGTGTTCCTTCAAAGTTAAGCCTACTTTGGAATTTCATATGAAAATGGCCGAGGAGAAAAATGTTCCAAGTAACTTGGAAGATCTGAAGAAAGCAAGAACACAGCTACGTCGTGCTTTTACTACAGCTTGCAATCAATTTGCGAAGTTAGAAGAATCCGAGAAAATTGAAAGTAAGGAAATTCTTACTATTTATAATAAGATAGTTGATAAATCGACTAGGTTGTTTGACTTGGACTCTCAAATAAGTCTGTTAACTGATATTTCTGAAGAAGAATTTGATTTAACTGAATCTTATAGAGATAAATTTATTGAAGTGAAAGTATTTTACGATTCTTATGTTCAGAAAGAATTAGTCGCCGAGTCATGCAATTTTCAGTCCCGAGTTGGAGCGAATTTAAAGCTGCCTAAGATAATTTTGAAAGAATATGAGGTTGTTCCAAAAACTTGGGTAGCATTTTGGGGACAGTTTTCTCGCATACACAAGGATGATGGCTTGAAAGAGGAAGATAAATTTCAATATTTGTTGGCGTCTGTTAAGCCAAATACGAAAGCGAGAGACATCGTTGAGAGCTATCCACCTTCCAAAGAAAACTATTTGAAAGTAATAGACCACTTGAAGTCTCGTTTTGGAAGGACAGATTTATTAATTGAAGTATATATTAGAGATCTTTTAGCTTTAGTGCTGAATCGCCAAAATGTCCGGCTTGCTGAACTTTATGACAAATTGGGTTCAAATCTGAGATCACTCGAAACATTGGGTGTGACTACAAAAAATTACGCAGCAATGTTGTACCCGGTGGTTGAATCGTGTTTACCCGTTGATGTTTTGAAGGCGTGGGACAGATACAGATTAAACGCCAAAATTGGCGAAGAAGATATGATAAACGTAACAAAAGAAAATTTATTGGAAGCGTTATTGGCCTTTTTATCTCATGAAGTGGAAGGTGAAGAACATATAGGATTTTGGCGGAAAATGGTTTTGGAAGACAGAAATGCAAACGAGAAATAAATAAGCCTTTTCAACAAGACGAACCAACAGCAGCTGCTTTAATATCGTCGCTTCCTGATAAATCGTTTGGAAGGCCCGATTGTTTGTTTTGCCATAAGCCTCACAATAGTCAAGATTGTCGAAAGGCTTCTGCAATAAGTTTGGAAGAAAGGAAAAATGCGGTTAAACATGCAAAATGTTGTTTATTATGTTTCAAAAAAGGACATTTTTTCCGAGATTGTAGAAGCAAAGTAAGGTGTTTGCTGTGCAATCAACGACATTATGTGATAATGTGTCCAAATCTCAGCAGAGGATCCGTAAGTTCTCCTTCTAAAGAGCTTGAGCAAGAAGAAAAGGCCACAGCACTGCTTTCTTCCCAGTCTTCCCAACGAGAAGTTTATCTCAAGACTGTTATGTTAAGACTTCGTAATAATGACAAAGAGGTTTGTGTAAGATCTTTATTGGATGATGGATCGCACCGTTCATATATTGAAACTGGTTTAGTTAAAGAGTTAAATCTCCAATCTTCAGGTACGGAAATATTGTCACAAGGTTTATTTGGCGGAGGAACAACACCTGCTGCTAAACATGGAAAATATGAAGTAAATATAGAGGGTTTAGACGGAAAATGTTCGATACCAGTTTCATTCCTCGATCAGCCAAAGATTTGTACGTCATTGCCTAGAATTCAAGATGAAAACCTTATTTCCGAACTCTCTTCCCGGGGGATAGTCCTAACTGACGTAGGTAGAAATGCGCTGCCTATAAGAGTCCTACTTGGAGCGGATATCCTTGGTAGCATTTTAACAGGAAGAGTAGAGATTTTCAAGTCGGGGATTTCAGCTGTAGAAACCTTAGTTGGTTGGACCATCTTGGGTCTTGGCAAGAAAAAAGAAGTTTTTAGTATGGTATCGTTGGCTTTGAAGAACTTTGAATTGCGTAACATTTGGGATCTAGACGTTTTGGGCATAACTGATCCAACAGAAGTATATGAGAAGAAGCTGCTGGAAGAAGACACGTTGATCCATTTTCAAGAAACCCTGAAAGTTAACGATGAACAACGTTATGAAGTTACACTGCCTTGGTTGGTTGGACATCCTCCCTTGTACAACAATCGTGAAGTAGCCGCAGTCAGACTTCGTTCTGTTACGAAGCGTATAGTGCAAGAAGGCACATTCAACGCGTATAACGAAGTTTTCTTGAATTGGCAAAAGGAAGGAATTATTGAAGAGGCTGAGTTTTCAGAGGTGAAGAATTCAGCCTACTACTTACCACACAGACCGGTAATTAAGTTATCAAGCACTACAACGAAAATACGGCCTGTGTTTGATGGTTCATTCAAGACTAAGGGTGGTGCTTCATTAAATGATTGTTTGAGTACAGGACCAAGTTTGACACAACAAATTCATCCATTACTAAACAGATTCAGATGGGGTGCCAAGGGAGTAACAGCAGACATTAAACAAGCATTCTTGCAGATAAGTGTAAATCCAGTAGACAGAGATGTGTTACGATTCTTGTGGTGGAAGGATCCTGAATGCTCAACTATCGTCGAATATAGACACTGCCGCGTCGTTTTTGGGATAACTACATCTCCTTTCCTGCTGAATGCAACAATACTGCATCACCTTGGCCAGGAAAAATTTAAAGGTGAAGATATGGCTTTTACAAGGAGCAAATTGGAAGATGGGTTTTACGTGGATAACCTGATTACCAGTGTCAAAGATGAAGATCAGTTTCAAATTCTGAAGAGACAGGCAAATGAGATAATGACCGCTGGATGCTTTGATTTACGATGCTGGTTTTCTACAGGTAGTTCAGAAGATTCAATTCAGTCAGTATTAGGACTTAAGTGGAATTGTGAGACAGATGAAATGTCATGTGTTTCCCCCAAAACATCTGTCGACCTAAGTCTATCACCAACTAAAAGAATCTTACTTTCAATAGTAAACAGCGTATACGATCCAATAGGATTTTCTTGCCCTGCAATGCTGGTTCCAAAATTAATTCTGCAAGAAGCTTGGAGAAAGAAATTGAGTTGGGACGAAGAACTTCCTGAGGATCTTAAAGTGAGGTTTCATAGTTGGGCAAGACATCTTAGTCTGATTGAACAATGCTCTATTCCAAGAAGAATGTTTAGAGGAAAACTCGATGATGCAACTTTACACATTTTTTCAGATGCATCGGTGTTTGCTTATGCTTGTTGTGCATTCTTGCGATGTGAAGACCAAGGAGAAGTTTTCATAAATTTGGTGGCTGCAAAATCCAGAGTGATGCCAATGAACCGTCCAACGATTCCCAGAGCGGAATTATTAGGAGCTGCCATCGCTGCTCGGTTATATAAGTCTATTCAAGAATCTCTGAAGTTGCCTCTTAGGACATTTTTTTGGAGTGACTCCATGGTTGCGTTAGCATGGATTAAGAAACAAGAACCTTGGAATACCTTTGTCGGGAATAGAGTAAAGGAAATAAGAGAGCTGACGGATATCAACGCATGGAGACATATACCAGGAGAATTAAACCCTGCAGATTTACCATCTCGTTCCTGTAATTGGTCCGACCTTTTCAAACAGAAATGGTGGGAGGGCCCTTTGTGGTTACGAGAAGATGAAGAGTCATGGCCTGAAACGAGCTTGTCGTGTCCGGAGGAAGCGCTGGAAGAATGCAGGAAGATAGTGACGAGCGCAGCAAGTGTACAGAAAGAAGTTGTAAGTCAAAGATTCTTATATTTTTCGAAATACTCAATGATAGTACGGATGGTTGCGTGGATTCTCCGTTTCTGGGTCAACTCTCGTAAAGTTCAAGAGAAGATTGAAGGATCAGTGACCAGTGAAGAGTTTCAAAGTGCTGAACTATGTCTAATAAAGATGATTCAGAGCGAGTGGTCAGAGGAGAACAGGAAGAAGTATAAAACTTCAATGAAATTTTATGAAGACGAAGGTGTACTGAAGGTCAGAACTCGCCTTGTATTTGGTGAAGATAACGAGGACTTTCAATGCCCAATTGTTCTACCTGATCATCCAATAACTCGACGTTTAATTGAGTATACACATAAGACCCTAAATCATGCTGGTGTACAGACCATACTGGGACATTTGAGAGATAGATTTTGGATCCCCAGAGGACGGAGGATTATCAGGGAAGTGATTTCTAAGTGCATTCCCTGTAAGAGGCATTCCGTGAAACATGCGACAACAGAGTGTGCGCCGTTACCAGCCGATCGTATTCAGAGAGTTGCTGCCTTTCAAGTCGCCGGTGCAGATTTAGCTGGCCCAGTCTTTCTGCGAGGATGTATCAAAGCTTGGATCATATTGTTTACCTGTGCTGTGTATCGTGCCGTGCACCTTGAGTTGGTAACGTCTTTGTCAACTGATGCCTTTATTCAAGCTTTGCGAAGATTCATCGCTCGTAGAGGGAGATGCAGTGTTATTTATACAGACCAAGGAACAAATTTTCTAGGTACCGCAAGAGCACTTCAAAATTTGGACTGGGAAGCTATTCAAGCAGACTGTGCAGCACAACAAATAAAGTGGAATTTTAATCCTCCAAGTGCACCTTGGTACGGTGGATGGTGGGAGCGTCTCATTAGAGTTCTCAAGGATCTTTTGAAGAGGAACATCGGCAAAGCTAGTCTCAACTACGAAGAGATGCTTACTGTGTTGGCTGACTGCGAAAGTACCATCAACCAAAGACCTCTAACCTACACATCTGAGGATCCTGAAGAGCCAAAGCCTTTGACCCCTGCCCATTTTTTGCGTGAAGTTGGTCCACCATTACATCGTGACACAGTTGATCTAGATCTGATTGACAGCAACCATTTACGAAAGAGACTGTGCTACCTTCAAAAGGTTCGTGAGAGTTTCCGCAAGAGGTTCCAAAGAGAATATCTAGCTGCGTTGGTGAAAAATCCTGAAGATAAACAACGTTCCAAATTGAAGGCGGGTGATATCGTTCTTGTGGGATCTGATAATTCTAAGAGAATAGAGTGGCCCTTAGCACGGGTCGAGGAGTTGATCTCGGGCAAAGATGGAAAACGAAGAGTCGCTCGATTGAAACTGGCTCATACTACTCTTATTCGGCCTATTCAACGACTCTATCCTTTAGAAATACGGTCCGAGGATTTACCACCCATCACCGAAGCACGGATTTCTGATGTTTCTGGAGACAATACCCTAGAGACTTCTGAAGTAAAGTGTACCCGAAGTGGTCGTCAAGTGAAGATGCCACAGAGACTAGACCTTTGACTAGAAAGAAACTTTATTGACTTTACTTTAGAGACTTTAAGTTATAATAATGTAAATTTTAAGCAATATTATAGATTTAAGTTTAAGTATTACTCTGCAATATTCTGTAATAGTAGTTTCTCATACCAGTTGTTGTAATATCACTTTAAGGTTGTTTTTCTCTCGCAAACATTTTCCCCTTTTGGTCTACTTTCATCAGTTCATTAAGTTTTGTCTTGATTAAAATCAATACAAAAGGTGGGAGTGTTGCGAATCGTTATACTTTTAATCGTACTCGTTATGATTATTTACTCAATAAATAGCAAGCTGCATCTGGCAACAGTAATAAATAAAATATGGAGAAAAAGATGGTTGTTTGTTTTTTATAACTAAGATTTAAGCGTATTCTTTGCATTGTTTAACTTGCAAATTTCGCCTCTTATTTTATAATGAGGTCTCGTTCGTAAAACGAAACATGAGCAGTGTAGTGAATGTAACTTATATAATTTTGAAATTGTTTGAAAAAAAGATTTCTTAATTACATTTGCAAAAAGTGGCAAAAAATAAACTATGATTTCGAACACAAACAAAACATGGAAAATATTTAAAAGACATGTGGTGCAAATTCTAAATTTCAATGAGACTTTTCGATTTATTTTGTTAGAAAAAGAATACTTTACTCGTAAATCAAGCTTTAAAGATCATTATTATTATTAATTTGCAGTTGAACCAATTTCTATTAAATAACTGTTTTTCTGGGACGATATCTTTCTTCCTTCGCAAAATCTTAGCTAACTTTCCAGAAACTGATCAGGAACGCATTTCATACCACGAATTTAATTCTTGTCAAATCAATTCACTGGTTGATTTTAGCAAAATAATGTTTTTTATTATTATCCATCCCATCCAGCGCATTTTGCGCCATAAAACCCAATTATCCATTCCTTCCTGCGCTGTCATTCCACAACCCCATCCTAGATTCAAGAACAAAATTTTTAAAACTCAAGAATTGGGAGGAAAAATGCTTCGTTCCATAAAAAGGATTTCCTTTTTTGGCAGTTTATGGCAAAGGCAAAATGGTTCAAAATATAAATTAGTCGCTAAAAACGCTCGTACTACGTCACATTTTCAGGCATGCGCAGTATTAAGAGCCAGATAGTGCATAGAATGGAGTTCTTCCTCCGTTGAGACGTTCGTTGTGGCAAGAATGATGAAATAGCCAGGAAATATGCACATGCGCATTGTAGTTTTGGCTCCTTGGAAAGTCATCCATTTTTCGCACCACTGAAGCTGCAGAATAATTTGATTGGATTCTCGTGCTTGAAAGTTACATTTGGGAGCGAAATGCAGCACCTGGGTTACTACAGATTTTGTCGGTTTGGCAGACTTGGCACAAAAATAAATCTAGTGTTAGAGCCAATTCAATTTCAGCCAATTTTGATATGGACGCTCGTCTTCTAGTGGAGTATTATAACCTCGTGAAGTGCGTTGTCGGTTAGTGGGGCTTGTGTGTGAAAATAAATCGCATATCCTTTCTTATATTCCCTAACTGTAAGTTATTTTGGATTCTCATAATTATTGCCTTTTTGTGTTTTATGTTTGTTCAAATATTTTTTTAGTATTGAACGCTTATTGCCTTTCCATTGTGTTCTGTTTATTATTGTTACTCTTTTATTTGTGCTTCAAAGTTTATTTTGCTCCATGATTACTGCATAATTATTTTTTATAACTGCATTTGTACTCTTGTCAATTGATGGCGGTTTATTGTATACCGTTCGTGATCTGATTCCTTTCTCTTCCATTATTTTTGACATTTTGCGATCAGTTGCTTTCCATCGATTATACTATATTATTTTGCATATTCAGCTGCTTATCATTGCCTAATTATTTTTTATGCCTACTTCTGCTCTTTTGACTTTCATTAGTGTTGGATTAGCATGTTGGATGATTTCCTTTGATCTATATTTATATTCGTGACCAGATATATAGAATTTACATATAAATGTTTTACCTTCTATTTACCTTCAGTGTAATCAAAATTTTCCAGAAATGTTGAAAATCCATTTTGTAATAATAAGAATACTGTTGAACATAGATTGTTCCACAATAAATGGCCAAATGTAATTTAAACAATACCATTCTAAGCCTGCATTCCACATTGATATTTATGTTAATTTGCTTGAAATTAAGATTCCATGATCCATATAATCCAAATCATACCTTTGAATGATACATAAGGTTCAGCTAGTTGCTAATAGGCTAGAAAAAATTGGATTTTTTGCTATCCCCTGGTATCGATTTTTCATAATTAGGAGGATTCAATTAAGTTCTAGGACTGATTTGATAGTGTGTAAAACAGTTGTATCAGGAAATTTGAATGTGCTCCTGGAAGCAGCAGTCACAAACCACTGTTTGACATTTCTGAGGAGCAGTACAGGGAATTTTTAAAGTGATAGCACATGCTTGTGTCCTGTTGTCACAAGACAGCTGAGAGCCATAGTCTTGTTTGAAACTGGGTAAAACAGCTACAGAAATATACCACATCTTTAACGAAGCATATGGGGTGCAGTATTATTCTGCTACCTGGTGTTTGATTAGGAAGCATGTTTCACAACTGGGAGTCTCGTCAAGATGATTATAGAAGTGGCTGTTCGTTGACAACTCAGTGAAAAATTGAGGAACCTTGCAATCACTTTCAGCGAAATTGCCACTGGAGTGTGAGCTGAAGGACTTGCCAGCTGTGAAATAATGCTATATTTCCATAATCTTCTTTAAGTATGTGGTTCATTTTTGTAGCTGTTTTACCCAATTTCAAACCTAAAAACAATATTGTCCCTGTGCTGCTTTTCAGAAATGTCATACAGTGGTTTGTGACAGCTTGCATATTAGACAGTATCTGTTGCTTCTGGGAGCATACATGCAAATTTCCTGATGCACTTGTTTCGTACACTCTCATATCTGTCCAAGAACTTTTTGGACAAAGATTGTATATATGAAGCTTTAAATTTTAATGATTTGTAAATTCCTGGCCTCCAAACTTTAAGTAGACCAAAACAGATGCATCTTATGTTGGGAAGATTGTAATAAAAGTGTTTTTTAATTGTCAAGAAATGCTTCAGACCACATAAGAAACCACATAAGACCACACATTAAAATTCAGGATTGTCTATTTACTAGATTAGTGACCACAATGTTAGAAGAAAGGAGATGGAATTCCTGGTAAAATGCTTCAAGATGTATGTAGGTGAAAAATATGTCAGCTATCGGAGAATTTATTAATATTTTGTTTTCATTAGATGCTATGCAAATTTGATGTCTCAATATTGTTTGCCTAGAAACTTCAAAGTTCAAGCCCTCCTCTGTCCCCAAGTCTTTCACTGAGGTATCTTTACCTGCCTCCACGAACTCTGATCAACAATCAGCTCAGACCAGCCAGTCAATCACATACATACACAACCTTAAAGTACTCATAGATATGTTTAAAAAAGTTATGTATAAATGCACTTGCCCTGTAGACAAGCTTTTCATACTAGGAGATAACCTTGATGGATCTAACTTCATCGCACCTTGAGTAGTCCCCATCACTGTTTAAACTTGCAAAATTGCCATCTAATTTAAACCTTATTCCAATAGCTTGTTAATCTAACCCTCTCCCAATTCTTCTTGAACTTAAAGCTCAAACACCACTTAAATCTAACTCTTGTTTCCTTCTTTTGTACCCTTGAAATTTTATTGAACTAAATTTTACTTTGTAGACTAAACCTTAATAATCAAACACTCCAAGATTGAATCAACGAACCATTTCATCACAGGAACTATTGACTGTCAATTGTATTACCAGCTCTTTGCTCCTGCTTGCGCCACTCTACCTGCTCAACTTCCAAATCCCTACTTATTTCAGTACAAAGGACATTTCACCTGTAGATAAAGGGCTATAAAACCCCAACCAACCTAGAGATATAGGGCCTTTGACTCAGTGACTTCCAAACCCTCGCATTTCAAGGAAAAACCATTGTATTTTATGTTAAAAGAATCTGAATTTCCTTTTTCCAAGATTTCCTTCATATTTTAAAATTCTAGAATCAGTGACTTTATTTAAAAAGAAAATACTGGCTAAGTATATACTATATAGTTTCTATTTCGAAAATTCAGATTTCAGTATTATGTATTTCTTCACCAATTTCCCATATGTATTACAATATATTTGTTCAGTATTTTTCAATTGGTTACATTTGCTAATTTTGTGTACTACATATATTTTAAGCTAAATAAATGCTAGAATAGTTACCTGCATAACAAATCAAAACAAGATAAATGTCAACATTTTTGGATAGCATTGCAATTAACAGTTCTAATTAAATTTTCTAATAATTGGTGTAAAAGTAACATTTGCATGCAAGTGAAATATGGTTTTTCTCTTGTATACTAAATCTAGATTGTATTTTGTTTATATGTATTAATTTTGCTCATGTGTGCTGTGATATTGGGGTAAATATTTTTCAGATGTATTATAAATCTCAATCTTGGAAACTCAACTTTGAGTTTTCCAAGTGAATGTGGAAAGCAAAAATAGTACTGGGTGTTTAATATCACTTGAGATCATTCAATATTCTTCAAAATACAACTAAATGATGTTTGTTTTTGGTGACTTTAATATGGCATCAATAATAAATTTCTTTTAGTTAAGATTATTAGATTTATGGAAGAGCAACATTGAAAAACTCACTTGGCCATTTAAATAATTTCCTTGGGTCATGATTACTTATATACTGATGTGGTTGACAATCAAATAAATATTGAACTTATATATATATATGTGTGTGGTACAGGCCTATGACACCCTCTGTTTGTGGTGCTTCAGTCGCCAACCTACCGCCACGAGACCTGATGCTGCTGGCCAACGCGAGTAGCAGACAGTGTTAGACTGTGTACGACGTAGGACTAACGACGACAATGTTAAACGATGAAATAATTAATGTCTATATTCTATGTTAAATGTTCAATGTAATCATCCGTCTCAATATATGTTTGTGTTAAAAATTGAGTCTGAGTGCTTTTTGGATACTAAAATTCCTGGACTGGGGTGTTCTTCTACATATGTGTATATATATATATATCAATTGGTTTCTGTAGGTTTTATTCCTTGTTTTAGGTGTCAAAAATTTATTTCTTTGTTATGTAAATTTGATGCATGAAGCAGGATTGACTCAAGGGATGGTCGAGCAGACCATCGATCAAGTTACATTTCACGCCTAGAATCACCTTATAACACTAGTTACCCTAACAGAATCGGGCGAACTGCTGTGTATTTTCAAGTAATTACTTTTAAGAAGAGAGAAAATGAAAATCATATTTCTCCCTAAAAATCACAAATCGTCTAAAAATGTGTAAAACGCTACACAGACTATTATTCCTACTTCAATTTTTTTTGCAATTGTTGAATATTACTATTATATATATAATTTTGGGGAGTTTTGGGTTCTGCGTTTTGGATCTACAGGTTTCTACAATAATACATGGATTTAAACTATTGAGTTAAATTGTGATATTTCTCAATTTGTATATAATATCTAGTTATAAATAAATATGATTTCTACTTAACTTTGAAATGTGCTCCCCTCAAATTTTCTTAAGCATAACTAATTGATGAAAAAGAATAAAAAAACAGTAATTAGCCTTCATGTGTGTGTGTAGCAAAAAAAGTAGTGTAGACTCTCCGAACATACCTAACCTTTTAAAAATAATAATCAATCACCTAAGTGTAGGATTTTGCAACTTTTTGTAAGATATGGACTTATTCGTGCAAATAAAAATGTGTTTTGTAAAAAAGAAATAAATTGGTAAAAGTGGCTTTGTTTTTGGCATTATCATGCAGCTTTCATTCTTTTGTAAAATGATTTTCAGGTTTCTTTGCCATTGTAAAGGATTTTTTTCTCTTTAGTTTAGCCTTTTCAATGAATTTTTTTGAACTCTATATTTTATCCCTAACAGGGAAAAACTTCCCTTGGTGAAATTTAAGGACTGAACAAAGTATTGTAATTCATTCAAAGTTTGCTCATGTGATTTCAGTAGATTAAACAGTGAAGAGAAACTTTTAATATTTAACAGAAAATTATTCTCATTTGATGATCTGGAAATTTCATTCAGTTTGGTAATTCTAGACCACTAAATAAAATCTCAATTTCCCATAGCAAACTAAAAATATTCAATTAAGAACTATCCAAGCTTCAATTTAAGAAAAGCTGACAGTAAATGTAAGCTGCATTTTTTCTTGTTTTCTTTACAGGACTTATTTATAATGACAAATAAAATCTTAAAGCTGGGCAGAAACCTAAAAAGTTCACATTTTTAAAGTGTTTTTATAGGATGTTTAGATTTTTTATTTAGTCAAAATTCTAGCCATAGTCATATCTAACAACGTTACTATTCCAATTGCTTTTTATTCAGTAGGTTTATTTTTTGTATCTAATAACTTAAGAAATACAAGGGCTAACATAGAATGGTTGATCAGATAAAAACGAAGTTTGTTCAAAAGTTACTAAACGAAAATTTCCTTTCGGCATTTACGTTGACTTAGGTCTAATTATCAAAAGTGTTTCATATAGTCTATTGATGCTATTACAAGTTTATATTAATGACAATTGACAATAAATATGAGTGAAAAGTTTAAAAACAAGTATCTGAGAAATTTTTACCCCCATTTAACGATACTAATCTCTATTAGCGAAGGTTTTCTTCCATGAACTACAGGGTTCGCACAGGCACAAAGGTCTTATTTTTCATATTTAATTTCACCTGCATTCTGAATCAAAGTTAATGATACTTGACAATTGTAAAAAAATTGATGGTATGGTATAACATTTATTGATTATCTAAAATTTGAAAATTTTAAAGCTGGGTCCGTGAAACTCAAAACTAACACATGCAAAACTTCATCTGAGCACTCACGGGTTAATTTGTGATCTAAGTTAAATATAGCATTTGAAAAATGAAAAGGCCTTGAAGAGGTCAAAATATTTTTTTGTTTGAAGAGTACAAACTCTGAACTACTGTACAGTGATGTATTTTAGTCCAAAAATCCCAAATAATCCACACACACAGCTGCTATAAGCAAATTGCCTACTTACAGGTCGTAAAGATAACTTCGTTCCACTTTTGATTTGTGTTCCATTGGTAAATAAGAAGTTCATCTTGTGTGATGGTTGTCAAGGTAACAAAATAACCCCAATCCTGTTTTACGGTATCTGAGTCAGCAGATTTTTCAAAGGAATGCAAAACCCATCTGTCTCCAAGTGGATTTATCCATGTCTATCCAGAAGAATTTCACCGTTTTCTACTTCCAGAGGCATAGATTTAAATTGCCACATTTTCTTTCAACAATGATACCCGCTATCCCAATTGCAACCTTCAGAGAAAGCGGTGATTGATTGCATTGCGGGGAAGGGGACAAATAGTAAGACCCTGGAGGACAGAAGTCCATTGATTGTCCCCTGGTATGGAGTAAGACTAAGTGAATTAAAATTATAACAAGCGTTTTATATTAGCACTTTCTGAAAAAGTTATTGCACAAGGAATCCTTAGCAAATGTTCAATTTAAGGAATTTTTTTAGAAAAATCTTGTACTGTATATGGTACGGTATGATTTAATTAGTCTTAACTTATATGATTAATTTAGCACATTCTTCACCATATAACAATAGTCAGTGAATATGCATATAGAAAACCTTTTAGAATCAAGGCCTTCGATATATTAATTTTATATGGATGTTTGTCTCAGTAAATTTGAGTAACCAACAAAATAGTAATCCTGTTTTTTTAATAAACGAGATTTTATTCTTTCAGTACCTTTTTTGGGTGATCGTAAATGAAAAAGTTATTCAGTTGTCCTAAAAAGAATGACAAGTTTCTTATTTCTGACTCACTTAAAACGATAAAGTGTGCCGAGCGCTGTGTTTGATTTAATAATAAATTTCACGCCAGTTAATTTGTTTTCCAATCATTCGTGTATCCTATACCTTTTACTTTACAAGGTTTCTCCGTTCATTACCATCAAATGAGATACCTTCCCCAGCGAGTAACATATTTTGTAAACATACATATAATCGGCTTAGAGCAGAAAATCAATAATTGCCAAAAATTATTTGTTTCTGTTTAAAGACTAACTTAGTTTCAGGTGAAAAAAAAGAATTATGAGCATTTTGATGGATAATAATTTAGTGTAACCGAAACATGTCAGGTAACGAGTCTGCTCTAAGATGACTATGTTGGTTATTTTATTCATAAAAAGGCTGACGAATGCATAAACTCACATAATTTCATATCATTTTTTGTCTCTTCGGATAGTAATTTAACAAATTGAGCGAACAAGACCTGAATGGAAGCTTGGGGACGGAGTATGGAATCAGACTGTCTTTCATAAGTAAATTTGTCATCAGCACTAGGCAAGGCACAGATTTCACTTTAGTGCTAAATATGCACTAACGCAATAATAGGTGGAAGGTGGGAGCTTAAATTCGAAAAAAAATCCAAATATACCCTTATTTAATTTATTGAACTGTTCTTATATGTAGGACATTTCTGACATCCTAGATTGGTTAAATTAGAGATAAAGTCGGGTTCTAACCTTTACTTTTCCGAGAAGACAGGGAAAACATTCAACACATAAATATGATGGAAACAATGATAGTTACTAATAGGCTATAAAATTATACAACTGTGATGATGTAAAGACATCACACATTATATTCGTTCAGATCGCGATTCGAAATCAGTCAATTCACCCTTAACGCGAGTTTCTTCCTAAGCACGAAGTGAGAGCTAAAAATAGCTTTTGTATTTTAAATGCCACATAACTTCCCTGACCGCAAGAAAAGGGGATTCCTAGAAATCGAGTCACCCCTACCCAACCACTTTCGGGAACAAACTAGAATTTTCTCGAAGCCGGATATTCACCGTCTCCTTTTTCCTTCGTCCTGTCACTTCCGTTTCAAAGGCGATTCCCTCGGACACTTGGCTCCTTTTTTTTTTTGGCGTTTGGTCATGCGCACAGTACTTCATAGGTCGCGGTGAGGGTGTTTGGAAAATCTTGCAACCTTGACCTTGGCTGGAGCTCGTAGGTGAACTGTGATTCGCTATGAGTTCTGGTTGGAAAAACCACGTTATGGTAAGCTTTTGAGGGTCAGTTTGGAGAGGATGCTTAGAGACTCGAGCTTCTTATTCACGTGACCCTACAAACATGCCTTGATTATTACAACTTTTCGAAAATAGCGTTCGAAAAAGGATATGAAAGTAATTGGTCAGAAGAATTATTTGTAATACGCGAATTAGTACCCAACCCTATACCCGTATATAAAATTAAGGATTTGTTACATGAAGACATACATTCAAGGTACATTTTATGCTGAAGAATTGCAACAAGTAGCGAACAGTGACAAATTTCCAGTGGATAAAGTTCTGAAGAGGAAAAACGTGATAGAGTACTTCGTAAAGTTTAAGGGATATTCGAATAAATTTAATGATTGGATACCTTCCAGAAATTTGTTATCCCTATAAAAGCACGTGTGAGAGTAAGAAAGCGATCATTTCTATAAAGAAAAATAGGCATTTTCAGTAGCTGGATGAAGAGCTGATAAAACAGCCCATTTGAAACACATCGTGTCCTCGTTCTTTACATTCACTACATCCTGTTTTTACCGTATGGTGGTAGGTAGAGGTATATATGAAGTTCCCCTTAAGGGATTGTAGCGATTGTTTCTCAGTTCCAAGTACAAAATTTCAACGAGACGTCATCCGGACTCTTTTGTTCGAACTCCGATGCTTCTCGACACAATTGGTCAGAAGCGCTCTCATAAAAATAGCACAAATCAGTGGTTTGAAGCTCTACTTGATTGCGAGTCTTGAAGTTTTGTTTCTTCTATGAAACCACCTTCCACAGTTTTTTGATAGTTACAAAACAGACAAAAATTAATTTTGACTTCGCTGTTGGGCAGAACATCTATCAGATGGTCGCACACTTCCGATTCCAGTGAAATCAGAAATCGTCGAATATCCAAGAAGCCGGCGGAGTTGTCCAGACGGAAAGTTTCCATTGGATCCTCGAATGTACGCTCAGTTTGTAGAAGGTTTGATTTCCGACGAGGTATTTTCACTGCGGACCCTTGTTCACTGGTAACACTTGTACGCTTTCTTGACTTTGTAATAACAGGTTGCTTGCTGTGAATTCTTTCATGACGCAGCCAAATATCCTTCCGATTAAACACTGCATTGCAATCGTTACATTTGAATGAAGCTATGCCGCTATGCTTGGCTCTATTATGACGTAAAAGGCTTTTCTTGGCAGTAAAAGAAACTCCACAAACTTCACAGGAAATCATTTTTACACCAATTCAAAGTAGATGAACTCTCACGAATACAAAATTGCAAAATGGTATGCAATTCAACTAAAAAAATAGTCCACGAACTGAATAACACGCCTAGAACTATGGAGCAAATCAGTTTGAAGCAAGTTGAGACGAGAGACACAGTTCAGAATGGTTAGGTTTGCGTCGATTTCAGCTTATAACATGTCTAGAACTGAATTCGAGATAAGATGGATTAGCAACTAATCCTGCTCCCTCCCTCCGCAGCGCCGCTTGGGTTAGGACTCCTCAGCACCGCTCTTAGACACTAATGATTCACATGCATATCAATGTAACCCTCCCTCCCATTCAAAATAAAATCTATGTACACTTTAACAATTATATTTTCTTCAAAGGAACGCTAAGAGTAGACAATAAACACAAAGAGAGCAGAATATAATGAAAAAAAGAAAAGACAAGACGACGTAATTCTCTAAAAATAACAATTTTTTTTCTTCTTTTTATTAATAAGATATCCATGATTTAATTTTATTATTAAATCTTGCTACACGCTTATTTTTAACAAATGTACGATTATTTTTAACAAAGGTTTTCGGAATATTCAATTCGTGAATGGAGTTAAAGAATTGAGAAAATCCATTTATTTCTTCTTTGTCTGATGGATCCTTTACAACAGATTGAATCAAGTCGATCACGTTAGAGTTTGGATTTAGGGCCCCATTGTGAATGATTTCTCCTCTCTCATTCCAGTTTATGATGTGTTTGTGCTGTTTTAAAAATGATAAAATGTTTCTAGTCATAGTCTTTTTATTTCTGGGCGCTGCATTTAATATCAGCTGATCAAGAATTTCAGTTGAAGGTTCCGTTTTGATAGAGATTTCCTCGGAGGATTCCTGAACCGGAAGTCTTTCTCTCTGTTTCTGACCAGGAGTAGTTGTGTATATTTCTTCAACAGGTTTCTTAATAGAGGGATTATGTGTTTCAACATGAATACGCTTTTGAAGAACTTGATGGTAAAGCTTCACTTTTTCATCGTCAGAAAGCATGTGTTTCAGTATTGCAGACATTTTTTTGTCCAGATCCGATAAGTTTTCTTCAGTAGGTACATGTTTTGAAAGTTGATCATGAGGTATCAGAACAAGTTTTTTCGCAAACTCCATTACTTAGCAATAGGACTTGTTAAAACACTCAATGCGGCTGGAATCAGCAAATTAAAAAACCCTCCTTTTCGCACTAAAAGCTTCGCTTCACATACAACGGTGTTTTTTTATTAGCCAATTTTCTGAAGGTTGTTTTGTATTGACGGAATCGAGCTTTCTGAGCTGGTCTTAAAGGCACATTGACTTATAAGATTTAAACAATATTCACAGATGCATTTCACAGTTGATTTCGGAACTTTAATTATCAAGGATTTCCTCAATTCAGGTTTGCTTGCACTAATGGCCAGCAGTTTTTGAACGTCTTTCTTATTCGGTGGCATACTTCAAACTAAATTGATACAACTAATGTCGTGGTTGATAAACATACGTTGTTTCTCCTGGTAATATGTTGGTTCGCAAACGCATGGACTCCTCGGTATCAGGTTTTAAATCAATCAATAAATAACTATAAGGTCTCATTGTTGCGTCTTGAAAAGCTTCCATGAAAAATTTTGTATTATGAGGATATAATTGGTCTTCCAAATGCGTAATTTGATTGATATCTCTACGTGACTTGAATAAAAACATATAATGGCTGTTTAGCGATACTTCTCTGAACTCCTTACCTTTATGAAAAATATTTTGCGTCACTGTGATGATTGATAGATTGAGATGATGTGAGCCTTTAGTATACAGATTTGTTAAACGTTTATCGTTTCCGCATTCAACCGTTAAATCATCGACAATGAAGAATGTATTTCCATCCAAATAGTTTTTAAAATTTCTGGAAATCCCTCCACAAAGGTCACATTTGTTATCTTCTCATACAAATCCTGATAGATACCGTAAAACCATACAACTTTGTTGCTATTTGCATGAATAACCTCTGTTCGGTGTGTTCGAGAAGTTTTTTTAAAAAGTATGACTTTCCACATGAAGTCGGGCCTGAAACTAGAGCAGTAAAAGGATGTCTTAGTACTAAAGGATTCATTGTGTCAAATGAAGAAAGCAAAGTCATTCATCTAATTTGTAATATTTTTTTATTGAAACAATTTCACATATACATTATGGTTTCTTTTAACATAATTATACATAATAATATCATTATTCATTGAATCATGTCCAAACTTAGATAGAATTTGCTTAAACGAATTATTTCTACATCGCTGTTTAGGTAATATATGCAGTATTGTCCACAAACAGTTGTTCTGAAGTTTTGCAGCGGGAAATCGTTGTAAGTCACATTGGGAAATTTTTTTAAAAATAATAGCGGATGTAATTGTTGAAAACTTGAGGAGGACGCCCAAAGGAGTCAAAGAATTCTATATTTTCCGACGATCTCAGAAAAACTACTAACCAGTGAGTACCTTCTTCGTGAGCAGGATCGGTGTTAATAACCATGGCTGCTGGATAATGATTCAATCGCATTGGAATATCATCACAGGTAAACACATGAAACAATGTCTTGTGTAAACATCTCTTTTCAGAATTTCACTTATTTGAATTGAATTCATATTGAAAAATTACATAATATATTGCGCGACTTAGTTATTTCAATAACACTTTGAAATTCGGCATATACCAACACTGAAATGGTCTTTGGTAGAGCAGATGCGAATTTCAATTCTATGCGTAAATTTCCTTGTTGTATCAAATTAAGGTGGTTTCCATCGCAAAGATCCGGAGTCAAGTCGAAGTAATATAATGAATATCCTTTTGCAAACTCATCCCTATTTATGTATATTCCTTTGTCTCATATCAATTTTCCACTTCCTAATAGTAGACTGTTATATGCTCTTATATATTGATCGCTAGAAAAATCCGGTGTGATAGATTTGAAAGCGATTGGATTTCCATCCACATACACACCGATGAAGTTTAAATCGTAGTGTTTGAATTCCAAAGGGTTCTTCTCAAAATTTCCATTGAAAGCTTCATTGTCTATGGTGGCGATAATTAGTTTATTCGGCATAGCACCGAGAAAAACGTTATCCTGCTGGAAACTATAACTTCCACCTGAGACGGCGTACATTTTACATAAAATTCGATCAATAGACTACACTTTCTTCACTCACACTAATGTATTTTTCGTTCACTAGTATAATTGGTGTACTTCACTAGGTTAGTCCCAGCAGGTGATGCTGTTTTACCACGATGATTCGACTCTTCAACAACCACTTCAGTTAAAATCACAAACACGTTTATTTAACAGAACACAACACGAACACAAGACATTTAAGAAAATTGAAATCAATAATATATCCCCTATGGGATTTACAAATCACACACAGGTGACACGCCTGTGTTTTTCTTACGCCGAGCGATCTACCTCGCTCCTCAGACCTCCTCGGTACTCTGAACTTATTGTCACTTCCTGTCGGAAGCTGGCGAACGTTTTTATTATTGGCGGTCGCCAATTCTCTCTCTCCATTCTAAACAGTCTTACATGTCCCTCCATAAGGAGCACATAGTTATCCTTAGAGACTATGCTGCTATAAAAAAATACAGTTAAATGTGTCCTAATAGAAGAAAGAGCCTGTTCGCTAGCCCAATTTTTAGTATTTAAAGATTCTAATATACTAAAATAATGTTAACAAAAAATACTAATATAACATATACACTGCTATAATTACTACAAAATGATACAATTTAACCTTTGCATTATGGAAATCTGGAAAGTGCATCTGAATTGCCATGCCTGCTTCCTTTCCGATAGGTTATTTTTAAATTATATCTTTGTAATGCCAAAGCCCATCGTGCAAGTTTAGCGCCATGTGGTAATCCCTGGGTAAGGTAAGAAAGAGGATTGTGATCAGACACAACTTCGATATTAGTTCCAAAAATCCAGGTGTCAAACCTTTGAATTGCGGCTATAACGCTGTAAGCTTCTCTCTCTATGGTGGACCATCTAGTCTGACATGGTGTAAGCTTCTTGCTGTAGAAAGCTATAGGATGCTCTTTTCCATCCTTATCAAACTGTGATAAACACGCTCCGACTGCAGTAGCAGACGCATCGGTGTAAAGCTGAAAAGGTTTGTCGAACTGTGGCGTATACAAGGAAGGCATTTTAACTAAATGGCTCTTCAAATTTTGAAAGGCTTCCTCTTCAGGTTGGTTCCATGGAATGTCCTTGGGAACTCTCTTCTTTGTCAGGTTGGTTAATGGTAACACAATACTTGCAAAGTTTGGAATATAATCTCTGTAATAGCTTGCTATCCCCAACACTGTTCTCAATTCTTTCTTGTTGGTTGGCGCCGACAGTTTCTTCATAGCTTCTACTTTTTCTGGATCTGGAGAATGTCTTCCTGACCCCACCACGTGTCCTAAAATTTCACTTCCGTTTTTCCAAAATCACACTTTTCTAGATTTACAGTGAGACCCACTTGACGCAATGTCTGGAAAACTCTACTGATATGTTTCAAATGGTCAGACCATGATCCTGAAAAAATGGCAACATCGTCAATATAGGACCTGCAATAATCTTTATGGGGAGCTAACACTTTGTCCATTGATTTTTGAAAAGTGCTACCCGCGTTTTTCATACCAAAGGGCATAACCCTCCATTGATAGTGGCCGGAATGAGTTACGAAAGCAGTATAGTGTCTGTCTTTCTCACTCATAGGAATCTGCCAGTATCCTTTTGTAAGGTCGAGCACAGTGATTATTTGTGCTTCCCCTATTTGATATAAAAGTTCGTTAGCATGTCTCATTGGATATGCATCCGGAATAGTGAAACTGTTCAAAAGTCTAAAGTCTATACACAGACGTACACTGCCATTCTTTTTAGCAACACATACTAAAGGGTGAGCCCACTCACTATCACTTTGTTCAATAAGACCAAGTTCTAGAAGTTCTCGAATCTGACGATCTACTTCGTTTTGCAGAGTAATTGGAATTCGATACGGACGAAGTCTTTTGGGTGAACAGTCATTTGTAACTTTAACAACATGTCCATCGACTTTAGCTATTCCAGGTTTAGTACTGAATACATCATAATATTTACAAAGCAAAGAACTCAGTTCATGACGTTGTTTGGCATCTAAGGGGGTTGTCATTTCCCTGATGATGTGTTCTTCCACATTACTTTTAGTAGTAGTAACGCGCTCGGTAGGAGCAGCATGTAGTTGTCCAAAATCTTGGTCTTGATCAAAAACAAGCCCTATGTGCTGAACACGTGTCACATATGGTCGAATTTTATTGAAGTGTAGTTCTCTTCTTGAACCATCATCAAGTTCAACAATGGCTGAATGTAGTCTACTAAGTTGGACCACAGTCGCTGGTCCAGACCAAGTATTCAATAGTTTGTGAGAAGATGTTGGTATCAAAATAAGAACTTTGTCTCCTACTTGATATGTTTTCTCTCGGGATCTCAAATTATACCTATGGGCATAATTTTGCTGACTTAGTTGGGCATTCTCATTGGCAATTTTGTGAGCAATTTTGAGTTTCTCTTGTAGCTCTTCGACATACTTTTCCACAGATTGTGAAGCAGTCATTGGAACAACTTTCTCTCCCGTCCAAACTTCCTTCAGCAATGCGGTTGGTCCCTTGGGTATTCGTCCATACACCAACTGATAAGGTGACATGCCAGTGGTGCAATGAGGGACTTCTCTGTATGCAAACAGGAGATGTGGAAGATGCACATCCCATTCATTTCCATACTCCTGGATGTTTTTATTCATCATATCTTTTAGAGTTCTGTTCCACCTCTCCACTGCTCCCATACTCTCAGGATGCCCAGGCGTTGAAAATCTTGGAGATACTCCTATTAGATTCACAAAAGCACCAGTTAGCTTGGACGTAAAGTTCGTGCCCTGGTCAGTGCAAATCACTTTTGGAAATCCAGTACGAGCGAAAATTTGCATCAACACGTCGCACGTAGTTTTGGCATTTATATTTCTGGTCGGAATTGCCTCAGCCCATCGAGTGCATAAGTCAACCGCACAAATGATGTATTTATGTCCTCTTCTGGACAGGGGTTCTAACGGACCCAGACAGTCAACGCTCCAAACCTCAAACGGATTATCTTGTCTTGTAATTGGTTGGATCGGGATTCTATCTCGATAAGTTACAGTTCGTCTGACTTGACAAGGCTTGCAACTTCCGCAAAATTTTCTTACGTCAATTTTAATGGTCGGCCAGAAAAAGGAATATTTTATTCGCTCTTTTGTTTTCTTTTCCCCAAGATGTCCAGCTAACGGAATTTAATGGGCGGTTTTCAATACGAACTCCCGCTTAATAGTTGGTAGCACTACTTGCTTGATTCTTTCTCCACACACCCACTCAGAGTGTATCAATAGTCCATCATCCACGTCAAAGCCGTTCCTACGTTCTTCCGCGAACTTCCAAATATTCGTCAAGGATTCGTCATCCTGCTGTAGTTTTATAAACTCTGACCTATTTTCTTTATAACCTTCCTTTTCTTCACTGGATGGGGCAAGATGCTTTATCTCGGAGGATTCTTCCTCATCATTCCTTGTGACTTCATTTAAACTGCACTTCAGTTCTGGTTTTTCATGTCCCACGTGAGGGGCAACTGGTTGGCATTGTTGGATATTTTCGTTCAGTGCCTCAAACGCTGTAGGACATATCAGCATATCACTCACTAATTTTTTGGATACTGCGCATATAACTGGAACTTCGCAATGTAGTGGATCGTTCACTTTCATGTTGAAAACCACCAATGGTGCTGTTTCAGCTAAACCAAAAGCACATACGATTTTAACAGTCCCTTCTCCTTCACTATCTTCAATGGGAATTAGGTCATGTCTGATGACTGAAATTTGCGCACCCGTATCTAAAATGCCATCGAAAACAGCAGAACCGCACTTTAGTTCTATTCTTTTCAGTTTATCGCACTTGACTGAACTTGCCTTGACCGGAGTCCATGTTGGCACTGTAATCCGAGCCGATAATACTTCTCTATCTTCTAAAGTTTTCTTTGTAGTGACCAAATTACTACTAAAGTTATCAGCTCTGTTCCGTGGTCCTTGGTTGTTATTCTTAGGACAAGCTCGTGCGAAATGCGTTGAATCCCCACATGTAAAACAAGCAGGCTTAGATACTCTGGCACCTTTATCCTTTTGATAATATCCTTGATATTTTGTTTTGTCGAAGGGTTTGTCATTATCCCTATACTTAGTCGTGTTCACAAATCGCTGGTTTCTGCTATTTTCGAACTTTCCATTAAATTTAGATTTCTCTTCTTGCTGCCATCTAGGAATATCCTTTGCTTTGTTGAGGGATGTCCTTTTCTTCAATCCGTCTCTCAAACTTTCATATTCATCAACCTTCTCTGCGACTTCTAGAGGGTCGATCATTTTATTCCATTTGTCCAAGAAATGCTCCTTCACTTCATTTGGAACTCTACGTTTGAGTTGATCAGCCACCATTAAATTCTTTAACTGATCGAAGCTCTGCACTTCTAGCTCGTTGACCCATTCAGTAAAATAGTTATTCAATGCATGAGTGTAACTTCTCCAGGACTCTTCTGGATCTTTCTGATGTCGGAAAAATAATTGCCTCAATTTTCGGGATTTAACTTATAGCGTTTCAACAACATTTTCTTAATGAAGTCATAGTCGTTTGCTTTCTCAGGAGGTTCTCGAGCTATGTTATTAGCTATTTCTGTTGGTAACAGTCCCAGCAAATAAGCTACCCATTCTAACTTGGGCACACCAGCCATCTCTGCACGACGCTCAAAATTTACTAGATATAATTGCATTTCATCTTTCTTTTCATCATATTTCGGGGTAATCTGCATTAGTTGTACTCTGGATCTTGTTTCGTTCGAACGTTCAATGACTTCATCCACAGGTGAATTACTACGTCTTAATTCCAGCCGTTTCATTTCAAGCTCGTGATCTCTTTCTTCTTTCTTGATTCGCTCATCTCGTTCTTCCTTCCGAATTCGTTCTTCTTCTTCTTTGTTTTCTCGCCGAATTCGTTCTTCCTCTTCTTTGGTTTCTCGCCGAATTCGTTCTGTTTCTTCTTTTGTTTCTCGTTGAATTCGTTCTTCGATAATCCTGCCCAGAGAAACCTTGGCATCATCTACGCTGAAGTTTTCACTTTCAACAATTGACTTTTTAATTTCTATCACTTTATTCACAGCACTAACTTCTATACCCAGTTCAGTCGCCAGTTCAATCAAGTCCTCCTTCCTCCCTCTACCCAAGAACGACATGGTAAAAGAATTTCGGAAATAAATTCAAATTACTATTCAAATATACGATATGTGATTAACCCTCATACTTATTCTCTAAAATCGAAATATTCATAATACAAATACATAATTCAAACAATAATGAAATAAAATTAGTAATGATTTTAAAATTCAATACTCGTTTGAATTTGTAACAAAATAAATATATCTACGTATACTTTCGTTTTGGTTACACGTTGCAAACATATTTAGAATACACATTTATTTCTAAACTGGATTATACACTAATCAACACTCGTTTTAAAACAATTGAAATCAATTAATTAAAATTTACTGCGGAAAAATTATTTTCTCTGATGTAACACAACAAACTTATCTACCTTACTTAACACAGGAAATAGAAAATTCTCTGAAAAGAAGAAAAAAAATGCTTCGTCTAACGCCAAAACGAAATTGGAACACTGCCAATTTTTATTTCTCACACGAAAAGAGAGAAAGGTTTGTATTGGAACACTGCCAATTTTTATTTCTCATACGAAAAGAGAGAAAGGTTTGTATATAACACAATTTAATACCAGTTCCGCTTTCGTTTTACTGAATACCAATAAAATGAAAATATCTTCGTTCGCTAAATGTATTAGTCACAACAATGCTATATTATCATTGATACGGACACAATTACTAATTGTATAAAACACAATTTAATACCAGTTCCGCTTTCGTTTTACTGAATACCAATAAAATGAAAATATCTTCGTTCGCTAAATATATTTTTCAAGTTTAATTATGTTAGAAAAACATTATTAAAACTATTTAGAGCAACTACTCTGTTCTTCATAAATACTATTTACTTTCATGTATGTCAATATCTTAACATTATAAACAATATTTGGGACTAGCGAATAATACAGGACTCTTACCTTCTTTTTCGCTCGTTGACATCCGCGTACAAGATTATCCTACCGACTGCGCCACTACACTTTCTACACTCACACTAATGTATTTTTCGTTCACTAGTATAATTGGTGTACTTCACTAGGTTAGTCCCAGCAGGTGATGCTGTTTTACCACGATGATTCGACTCTTCAACAACCACTTCAGTTAAAATCACAAACACGTTTATTTAACAGAACACAACACGAACACAAGACATTTAAGAAAATTGAAATCAATAATATATCCCCTATGGGATTTACAAATCACACACAGGTGACACGCCTGTGTTTTTCTTACGCCGAGCGATCTACCTCGCTCCTCAGACCTCCTCGGTACTCTGAACTTATTGTCACTTCCTGTCGGAAGCTGGCGAACGTTTTTATTATTGGCGGTCGCCAATTCTCTCTCTCCATTCTAAACAGTCTTACAAATAGGTTATTTAGCGTTTGATTTTTCAAGAGCCTTTGTATGTCCTAATAGAACACCTGGGGACAATTTTTGTTTCCTTATAAAAATAGAAGCATGATCAATACTGATGCTGTAATTTGCTTTCTGCAAAGCCATCAGACAGAATTCCGGCTTGTTTCGTATCAGTCTAATCTTCAAATCCAAGTTCAGTAAAAGTCTATCTTAGTAGAATATGTCGCAATACAAGTTTCCAATAATATCTAACACTTTGCTTTTGGCAGTCATTGATGTCATTTTCTTTAAACCTTCGTTTCCTTTCGATGGATCATCATTTTCCCCAATATGATCGGCAGTGTCTTTATATAAACCTTCCGAGGTGAGAAAACTTTTCTTGTAATCCGAACCGTAATTTAGCAAAGTTTTGATGTAAGCTCTGTATGGATACGTATTACTGGACGTGAGTAGTATACCGGCCCGTATATGCGGCGGAAGTGACGTCATACCACGTGACCAGAAGTGGGCGGGGCCACGTGACGTCACAGCGTGACGTCATCCAAAAGCGGAAGTTACGTATTGTTTGTTTACACATGAAATGGACCAATAGGAGGACAGGAATGTGACATCACAGCGTGACGTCAAAGCCAAGTCTGAACTTGAAAAAGCCTACTCACAGTACATTTCCTACGCTGGTTACGCGGAGGAATACATGAAATGGACCAATAGGAGGACAGGAATGTGACATCACAGCGTGACGTCAAAGCCAAGTCTGAACTTGAAAAATTCAAGTCTGAACTTGAAAAAGCCTACTCACAGTACATTTCCTACGCTGGTTACGCGGAGGAATACATGAAATGGACCAATAGGAGGACAGGAATGTGACATCACAGCGTGACGTCAAAGCCAAGTCTGAACTTGAAAAATCCAAGTCTGAACTTGAAAAAGCCTACTCACAGTACATTTCCTACGCTGGTTACGCGGAGGAATACATGTCCTTTGACCAATAATAGTACTACCCTGTAATGTCACTTTTTTATTTTGACCAATGAGTGCTTACATTAGCCAGATAAACTTTAAAACTCCTGAAGTACTCAGAAATTTGAACAGTTAAAATTTAGTCTTCGTGTGCGTAACTACTTCTAGTGTTAATTTCTTTCCGGTGTTTTATCGTGTTGGATTATTCAAAATCAGGAAAACGAGTCTCAGATATGGATTCAAAAGTGGTACGTATACTTTTATATTAATACTAATGTTTTTAATTTAAAAAAAATTTTTCATCCGTGCTAGTTATTTTTTTCTAAAACGAATTTCTTATCATCACAGGTGTTATTTGAGGACCCCGACATACCAATGTTGGATGCGGATGATGAAGTAACTTATTTATAGTTATTCATGTTGCTTATCCTTAAATTTTAGAATACTTTGTATCTATTTTTGAACTTGTTACTATCAACATATTGTATTACTAATAAGAATGATTCTGGACTGTAATGTATGCTACTTATTTGTCCCAGGATATTGTTCCTTTTTTTTCAACTTCCCTGTAGATTTTTTAAACAATATTTCTATTTTCCCAGCTTCTTGGAGAATTGTCGCAAGAGTTTATTGAGGCTTCTCAATTTTTCTCTGACGTGGTTTTTTCTCAGAGCGGGGAGGGGTTTGAGGTATACATCTGTTTTATTTTTTGAATACTTTCAAAATGATAATTTCTAAATATTTAATGAGATATGTGTAATTGTTTTTAACAGAGTGATCAAACAGAACGTGTCCATGGCTCGGAAAATGCTTCAGGATCTGTGCGAATGGAGGATGAGTCTTTCGATGTAAGTTTTTTTTTTCTGCTATAAAAACTATTTGTCATGGGTTTTTAATTAAATCGTAAAGTGTTCTATTTACATGTGTTTTTATGAAGTAACTAAGTAGACCATGTTTGTTTTCAAGATAATGATAGAGGACTCAGCAATTTTGTTGCTTTCACTGATGTTAGATATGTTTTGTCTAATAATTTATTTTATTTTGCAGCTGGAAAGCGCCATCATTATTGATGAGGTTTCTTCCCGTATAAATAAGAAGTACGATGCACGAGAGATGACGTTTCGTGCTAGAATCAATCAGGAGAATATTCCAGAAAACTTGAGTCGCGACTCCCTTCGTGCAACTGTGCATCTTGTCAGACGGTTATTCGAAAATATCATTCGACGGGCGACAGAGGGCTTGAGAGGCCATGACCTGATTCGAGCCTATATTCAGGCAGATGGTTTGGACAAACCCATCTCCACTGAGTTGATGTCTGTATCTAACTTCACTGTGGAAAAGGTTCTGGCGTCCGTGTTGAAGGTTCTACAGTCCAAGGAAGAAATTGCCATGGATGCAGGATTCCATGTCGACATCATCACAGTGAGAAGAGAGATGGGTGGAGGTGGAGCAAGGAAAGTTCACAACATTCAAGTAGATCGATTACAGAAAAGGTCAGTATTGGCCATACCAGGTGATGATGAAGGACTTTGCTGTGCCAAAGCAATTGTGTATGCTTTGGCACATTTAGATAAAAATGTCAGATTAGTAAATTCTTTGAGAGACCGACGAAGACCTGCTCTTATAAACAAGGCTCGAGAGCTGCATGAAGCCGCAGGTGTACCTGTAGGTCCATGCACCCTACAAGAAGTTGCAGTATTTGAGCAGTATCTTAATATTCAAATAGTGGTTATTTCTGCTAAAAATTTGAATAAGGTAAAAAATTTCTTCTGGATTTATTTAGCTTTTTTATAAATTTTTTTGTTAATGTTTTCTTTCCTTAAGTCTTGTTAATTCTTCAAAAAATGTCACTAATGCAATTTTTTGTTTTCAGGTCTCCTATAAAGGGCCTGACAGACCTCGAAGAGTGAATTTATGGCTTCATAGTGAACACTTCGACGTCATAAAAAGCTTAACGGGGTTTTTTGGTTCGAGTTATTATTGTGAGGCTTGTGAAAGTCCCTTTAATAACATTCAAGACCATCACTGCAGAAATGCATGTAATATTTGTCTGCGCCCCAATTGCAAGAAAACTGATCCCTGGAGATGCTTCGAATGCAGTCGGCTCTGCCAATCTGAGGACTGCTTTAGGGCACATAAAGCAAAACCAGGAAAGGCACAGCTATCGTTGTGTGATAGAGTAAGTATGGCATACATGGACAGTTATGCTTTATGGCTTCTGTTTTAATATGTTTATACCCCGGTATTTTAACATTTTAGCCTTTTTGCTTTTCTGTATTTTTTTTTGGCGTTTTGTTTGACTGCATTTCAGGTACTTTACGTTGTAATGTTTGATTTTTTTAAAAACATTTTTTTTTGTCATTTTGCTGGTACGCATTTCTGGTATTTTATGTTTTAATGTTTTGTATGCTTGACTTTTTTATTATTTTCTAAGTTTGATTGTTTATTATATATATATATAGTGTGTGTGTGTGTGTGTTACGTCTTATTTGAACTAACTTCATAATCTGTTTCTTTAGATGTATCAGTGTCGAACATGTTGTCGAGTTATTCTACGGAGGAATTGTGCCATGGAAAACCACAGATGTTGGACAACGAAGTGCCCTTCCTGCGGGAAATTCGAAAATGCTGTAGAGCATCTCTGCTTTCTGACCACATTTGAGGCAAAAAAAGCATCGGATCAGTTTATTTTCTTCGATTTTGAAACTGACCAATCCACAGGAGAGCATGTAGTAAATTTTGCGGTGGCGCAATATTCAAATGGGGATGAAAAAGTCTTTAAGGGGTATGAAGCATGCCAGGATTTTTGTACCTGGCTGTTTACGACCCAGCACAAAGACTTTACTGTCATTGCCCATAATATGAGGGGGTAAGTTTTTAAATATTATAAAACTTTTAACAAGTTTATTCAGGTGATTTACAGTATAACATTCTGATGCTAAATATGCTGATAATTTAAGTTTCTCTATTTTTTTGAAAATATGTAGTTACAGTTTGGTTTATCTTTTAGATTTGATGGCCAGTTTATCATGGCTTGGCTTTTAAACCAAGGCACGCCTCCAGATGTTATTCCAAATGGGTCGAAAGTGATGATGGTAAAACACAAGTCACTAAATATACGAATCATTGATTCGTTTAATTTTTTGCCAATGTCTTTGGCCAAGTTACCTGATTGCTTTGGGCTGACGGAGCTAAAGAAGGGGTACTTTCCCCATCTTTTTAACCTACCACAAAATCAAAATTACGTAGGATTTTTGCCTGAAGCCCATTTTTATAGCCCTGATAGCATGACCACATCTGCGCGATCAGATTTCTTGTGTTGGTATGAGGAGCATCGGGGAGACACTTTCGACTTCCAAGAGGAAATGAAGTCCTACTGTAGGTATGTGTATTTGTACATAGTGTATGTGTGCGTATATCTCTCTCTTTGTGTGAATGTCTGTGTGAAATTCAATCCCTTGCTTTTTTTCTAAGGTCGGACGTCGATATTCTTAGGAGGTGTTGCCTGGAGTTTAGGAACCAGTTTTTGGACATTGCAGGGGTCGATCCATTTTGGTAAATAGCTTTTAAAATTAACACATTTTTTTTTATACATCAAGAACCACATATAAGTTGTGTTTCCTTCATGTTGCATTACAATGACATTTATCTTTCACAGTTATGTCACCATAGCATCCACCTGTATGGCAATTTATAGGGCCTCGTTTATACAAGCAAACACCATTGCTATGGTACCTATTAGTGGCTACCTCAACAGTACCAACTATAGTTGTGATGCTATCAGGTGGTTGGATTATGTTGCCCATACGGAAGGTATTCACATAGAACACGCCTTGAATGGAAGAGGGCAAAAGAAAGTTCATGGAATTTCCGTTGATGGATTTGAGGAAAATTCAAACACCGTCTATGAGTTTCATGTATGTATGATTTGTTACACAATATTATTTTTCTTTAAACAAATTTTAAAAGTAGAAAATTGCATTTTATATTTCGTTTTTCAACTAACATTAGGGATGCTTTTATCACGGATGCCCTCACTGTTACACTGCCGACACCATTAACCCATTAAAAGGTGTAACAATGGGGAGGTTATATGAGAGAACGAAAAAAAACACAGAATTTCTACGAGAGAAAAAATATCGTGTCGTAGAAAAGTGGGAGCATGAGTTTCGACTCCAAAAGAAAGAGGACGAGTCTTTAATAGGATTTTTATCTCATCATGAATTGCAAGATCGACTCCAACCTAGAGATGCCTTTTTTGGAGGAAGAACTAATGCTCTCACTTTGTATTATGAGGGTAGTGCAAAGTATGTAGATTTTACATCATTGTATCCTTGGGTAAGTATCCGTCATTTTTTTTTGTACATTTCAGAAATTTTCTGGATTTACTTTTGTATACTCAACCATACTTTTTTATATTTCATTACAAGTGTTTTTATTTTTTAGGTAAACAAATATTGTAGATATCCTGTGGGACATCCCACAATTATAACTAATAACTTCAAGGATGTCAATGAGTACTTTGGTTTGATAAAGTGTAGGGTTTTACCTCCTCGAGGGCTATATCTGCCAGTCCTTCCCTATCGCTGCAACCAAAAGTTAATGTTTCCCCTTTGCCGGTCCTGCGTCGAAGGGATGCAGAAAACTACATGTCAACACTCTGAGGATGAACGCGCTCTTGTGGGGACATGGGTCTCTGAAGAAGTAAAGGTTGCTATCCGGAAAGGGTATCGGGTCACGAATGTAAGTAATATTAAACTTCCTTTACCTTAACCGAGTTTTATTGAAATGAAATTTTCATCTTATTTATTTAATCTGATTAGATTTTCGAGGTATACCACTTCCAAGAGTCATCACATTCACTGCTTCGCTCCTATATTGATCCTTTCCTTAATATCAAACATTTATTGAAATGAAATTTTCATCTTATTTATTTAATCTGATTAGATTTTCGAGGTATACCACTTCCAAGAGTCATCACATTCACTGTTTCGCTCCTATATTGATCTTTTCCTTAAGATCAAACAGGAGAGCAGTGGATGGCCTGCGGAGTGTACCACACCCGAGAAACGTGCCCAGTACGTACAACTTTATAAGGATAGGGAAGGTGTAGAGTTGGAGGCCTCCAAAATTTCAAAAAACGCGGGACGCAGACAAGTGGCGAAATTAGCTCTAAACAGTTTCTGGGGAAGGTAAAACAAACCGTTTGAAAGGATTCTATTTCAGTTTACATATATATATATATATATATATATATATATATATATATATATATATATATATATATATATATATATATATATATATATATAGAGAGAGAGAGAGAGAGAGAGAGAGAGATTTGTTAATTCTGTCATTTTTCATTATAGGTGGGGGATGAACACAAATAAGAGTCAGCTCACCTACGTCAACACCGTGTCTGACTTCAACAAACTACTAGTTGACCAACAGAAAAATGTATGCTTATTTAGCCATTCATTTGAAACACGAAAAATATATTTTTATTTGTATTATTATTTTGTAAATCAAAGATGAATATGCCACTAATATCACATTCCCCCTGCAGGTTAAAGACATATACTTCTGCACCGAAGATACAGCTGCGGTACACTTTGACATGGTTAAAGAATTTGTAGCCCAAGACAGTGCAACTAACGTTTTTCTGGCTGCCTTCACTACAGCATGGGCTCGCTTAAAATTATACAGCGAAATGGAAAAGCTGGGCAATGCTGTTTTGTACCACGACACAGACTCCATCATATACGCCAGCGACGGGACCAATGACCCACCCCTAGGAAATTTCCTAGGCGATTTCACTGATGAATTAGATGGAGACGTGATCTCTACATTTGTGTCTGGTTAGTAGTAAATTTTTATTGTTGAAACGGTACACTATTAAATGATATAAATGATTGAATTATTTTATTTTTTCTGGGACTTCTTTCTAAAATGAAATCGTGTTTTTTACTTTTTTATCCCTAGAATTTATCACTTAATATTTTTTATATGTTTGTATTTGTATCTGGTTAGAAGTAAATTTTTATTGTTGAAACGGTACACTATTAAATGATATAAATGATTGAATTATTTTATTTTTTCTGGGACTTCTTTCTAAAATGAAATCGTGTTTTTTACTTTTTATCCCTAGAATTTATCACTTAATTTTTTTTTTATATGTTTGTAGGTGGTCCAAAAAATTACGCATATGAGACAGCCGCCGGAAAGACCTGTTGCAAAGTCAGGGGTTTCACTCTTAACTTCAGAAATGCCCAAATATTAAATTTTCAGTCGGTGCAGGAACTGGTTTGCAATATGGACTCTGAAGCGTGCATACCTGTTCATAACCCCTCGAAGATATGCAGGGATGCAAAACGTCGACGCATTGTCAATAAGGAAGAAACGAAAGTGTATAAAACCGTATACACAAAGAGGGTAATACAGTCCGATATGTCAACCCTTCCATATGGTTACTGAGAAAGCTTATGGAAGGGGTTTGAGTGTATATTGTTTCAAGAAAAAAACATCTGCTTATTTGAAAACAAATAAAAAATTTCGTTCATTTTTAATCTTGTCTTTTTTTAGTACATACAATTAGTTGAGAAAAAGTTTATATTTTATAGTTTAATTACTATTTACCTCTTAAAAGGCTTAATTTTTACTGTAGGAAAAAAATAAATGTATAAAGTAATTAAATTTTTTACTCTAGGAAATATGGTATTAGTTTGCAGACATAATTAAAAAAAAAATCATAGAAGTCATCAAATGCATTCTTTATTATCAGAGATATTACAATTTGAGCCATTTGTTCAAAGATAATTTTCTTTTCATTGCTCTTTTAGGTTTTGCATACATGGTTTTCACATCAGTTAAATGAGTATTTTTCACAAATTCTTGAGGAAAATTGTTGAATGTCAGTATTTTCTCAAACTGTTCAAAGGCCGCTGGTCTTCGAATTCTGTTTCTCAAAAGAAAATTGATGAATTGAATAACATTTGAGCCTGGAATAATCTCATCGTTCACCTTGACTTCTTTGTTCTGACTCCAGGAAATGTTATGGTGTTTTAAGAACTCCATAATTTTCACTGCAGTTTCTTTATGTTTCCCAGGAACAGATCCAAGAACTTCATTTTCTATATCAAAATTGTTTTCAAGGTCTTTATCGGGAGGCTTCTCGTCGAGTGGTTTAGTTCTATTAACGATTGGGAACGTGACATATTTTTGTAAAACTTGATTGTACAACTTCACTTTTTCATCATCACTTAATTTCTTTTTCAAGATGTATTGGATCTGTGCATCTATTTCGCTCAGATGATCCTGTTCCAATTCTTGCATACGGTCTAACGGTACAAGTGCAAACTTTTTGCTATGTTCCATGGATAAGGGATGATAGGACAGTTAGTGCAGCGGGGATGAGAAAGGATAAAAATCCGTCACCTTTTTGTACTAAAAGACGCCTTTTTCTATAGAGAGGCACTCTCTTCTCAGCGAGTGTTCTCAAAGTTTTTTTGAAAGGAATGAGTTGATTTTTAGCACGCTTACTGACAGGAAGATTCCCCTTTAATAAATTCAGTACACATTCACAAACTGATTTAATGAGACTGTTTGGACAATTTTTCAATACAGTTGCTTTTCTCCTGCTTTTCTGTAAGAGTTTCAGACATACCACATCCTTCTGAGAAGGCATTCTAAATAGAAATGATTTTTTCTGCTTTTTCACTTTGTTTTATATAGGTTTCGAAGGTACCCGTTTTAATGACCCTATCGAGGTTCATACACGAAATGCTTATCACCAGGAAATATCCCTGTACGTAACCGTAACCGTTCAGTCGTCTCCGGTCTTAAGTCAATGAGCAAATAACTAAAGGGCGTTGAGGTAGCATCGTCAAATATTTCTTGAAAAGCCTTGATTTTTCTGGGGAACATTTGTTTAGCTAGATGCGTTATTTGACTTTTATCTCTAGGATTTTTGTATAGAACTACATAATGCGAATTCAAATGAACATTTCTCATTTCTTTGCCTTGATGAAAAAAGTTTTGCGTAATAAAAATGATTGAAAGATTTCGGTGATGACTACCTTTTGTAAAAAGATTGCTTAAGCGAGTATCACTTGATAACTCTACCATCAAATCATCTATGATAATTAAAGCATCTCGAATGGAGCTGAGGTTGGAGGGCAAACCTTCTTCAAAATTAACATTTTTCATAGAATTAAAAATAGATTGGTAATTTCCGTAGCAGTAGACAATATGTGTAGGCATTGGATGGAACATTTTGTGATCTATCAGTTTCTTTACGAAAACAGTTTTTCCTGATCCTGTAGGCCCACTGAGGAGGCATGTCGAAGGATGAACTAGTCTAGGGAGTTCCATATTCTATAATAATAAATTTATTGCTGAGGTTTCCACTTTTATAGTTTTGCAGAACATGTCTGTGCACCCTTTAATTGTGTTTGCTACGAGACGACACTCGCTGAACGAATCAACAATGTTTTGAGTAAATTCTAAACAGTGGTTTTCAAAGACATTTAAAGAATTATGAACGCATTCACATATTTCTTTCCCACAATCGGAGTTGTTGAAGTAAAGGTTGGAAAATTCATTGCATTTAATAAATCCTACTAAATCAATTTTTTGGTAAATTTTATAGATTTCAAGCGTCGTTTTATTTTGTTCTAAACTGCATGATTCATGTTTGGGCCAATTGAGACAAGTCCAAGTAATAAAAGCAGGAAAAACAACGTAGGAAAAAATAAGTAATGTAACTAATATCATTTGACTTTTTGTGCTTTCCATTTTTGTACGACTTACTCTGGTGAATATTTTTAACAAAGTGTTTTCTTTTTCCTACGTTAATCCTTTTAAACTCTTGGATTTTACCCCAAAAAAAACCATTTGTCAGAAAAAATAAAACACATCTAAAAAGTATCGAAAAAGTAAATAAAAATGAGTCAATATCTGGCAATAAAACAATTTTATTATTTTTTAAAAATCATGGTTACACCGTATCTTTTTTTGACAAATTGAAATATTCTAAAATCATTCTTCTTTCCTGCTAACTGATTGATAATAAATTTCATACAAAATCCTTGACATCGTTTAACAATAAAATAAATGCAATAGTGTCCACATACATTAGACGTTAAGCTTTGAAGTGGAACCTTGTTCCATTGAACGTATTGAAATTTCTTGACAAATTTTGCGATGTCTTTTCCAAATGCGTCGGGAGGCAATCCATAGGAATCAAAAAATTCAATAGTCTTGTTATCTTGAACGTACACAGCAAGCCAATGAGAACCCGTCTCATCATGTTTATCAGTATTGAGCACTATAGCAGAGGGAAACTTTTCAATAGTTGGTATTTTATCTGAGGGATAAACACCACCATAATATCTCGCCGAAATAGAATCACGAGATAAGATTCTATGAATCTGTGATGAATTCATTAGTTCCCAAAATCATAAAGTATATTACGAGCTTTGTTGATTTCGATTAGATTTTCAAACTCAGCATACACCAACAATGAAATTGTTTGCTGTAACGTAGTTCCAAATTTTATTTCTATTCTTAAGTTACTGTGTCGAACAAGATTTAAATGTGAACCATCGCACAAATCTGGGGATAAATCAAAGCAAAATAAAGAATAACCTTTTGAAAATTCTGACCTTGAGAGGTACAGGCCTCTATTTTCAGCATTCGTAAATAAGTTCTGATATGCTCTTACAAATTGATCTTTTTCAAAATTTGGTTGGAGTGGGTTATGAGGCACGGGCTGACCATCCACATAGACTCCTATAAAATTAATATTGTAATGTTTGAACTCAAAGGGTGACTTCTTATAGTGTCCGTTGAACGCGTCGTTATCGACACAGGCAATCACAATACGGTTAGGCATCTGTCCCGTAAAAATGTTATCTTGAACAAAACTCATATTACCAGCCGGAATGGAATAAGCTTTACACAGTACTCTGTTAATAGGGTATTTAGCTGCTGTTTTTTCCAAACCTTTTGCATGTCCTATAACAACACCGGGGCTCACTCTGACTTTACGAACAAACAAGGAAGCATATTCCAACGAAACTTTAAATTCTCCGTCTCCCAACAAACAAAATTCCGGTTTACTGCGTATAAGCTTAATTTTCACATCCACCATATTTAAAAGGAGTCTCTCTTGATGAAACATATCCAAGTGCAAACGGCCAATCATATCCACCGATGCACCTAGCTTAAACATTTCGGTCCTTTGATTAAATCCATCGTTAGGCTGGGTGTCTGCTATATCAAAAACATTCATACGACCTGCGGTATCTTTAAAAAACAGTTCTGAAGACAATTGAGAAGTTTTAGTATCATAACCATGATTCAGTAATTTTTCTATCATGGCTCGGTATGGATAAGTGTTATTACTGGAGGAAACGAGTCTTTCGTTTAGACTGATATCCACCTGAGAAAACATGGAATGCAGAAACAGATTTACAGGACCTACTTTACTTTCAGTTGTGATTGGTTTGCCGTCACTTTTTAAAATTTTAACTTTGACATATAATTGGGTCTGTGACAAATCGAGGTATTCGTCTCCGCTTCCAGAGACATTGAATTCGATAGGGCTTCCACCAGAAACATTAGCTAGGGGATGAAATTCAACCCACTGACCTCTCTCGATGACAGTTTGTGTTGGAGGCAAAGAGAATAATTCTAGTTCTGATTTCACACATTCTGGAGAATCTTTTAGTAGAAAAGCCATGGTGTTACGAGTCGAAAATATCACGTCCTTGTAGCTTCCTGACTTTAGATGAAATGACACGTTTCGAGGTTTTGCGCTTCCTTTTAAGCTTCCCATGACCAATCATCTCATCTGCTTTCTTAACCGCCTTTCTTGCTAATTTTTTCCCAGTTTCTTTTGCACGCGTTTTAACTGATGTTTTGAAATTTTCGCCTGATAACACGTCATTAGCAACCATTGTTCCTGTCCGTAAAGCTTCTTTTCCAACCGTTTTTGCACCACTAATCAAAAAAGGTAATGCTCTGCGAAATAGTTTTGCAAAAAATCCTCCTATTCCGTGCCCTTTCTGAAAAACAAGTCCTTTATAGTAAGGCAAGCCATTTCCAACTTGCCCTGAATAATAATCTTCAAACTTTTTACTACAACACGTGTAAGGCACCAACATTTTGCTACTTCTTTTCTTGAATGCGAAAATGAAAAATGAATCAATTCAGAAAGGAACACTCTTTTTATACGATTTGTTTCAAGCGAAAATGTAGTTTCACTATCAACTTTCCGCGTTCAAATGAGACGTAACGACCAGTGTGCGTCCTTATAATTATTTCAATTGAGTCAAAATTTTTTCTAGAAACTGGTAAATAATGAGGTCTCTCAAATTGTTCCTGAAGCATGTCACCATCTCTTCCCTTCACTGTCAGAGTTCGTAAAAGAGGAGCTAAGATCCCACCAACAAATTCAGGCTGAATGATGTCGGTGTAAACGTACAGCAAATGTAAATCAACATTAGGATCCGCAACAAAAGGACTCTCAGTGATTACTGTATCTGGGCCTCCATTTCCTGGAATAAAATTTTCTCCGATCACTTTATTAGGTTCAAAACCTAAGTTTTCAGCTAATCCCTTGGATAATTTCACCGTTGCACCGTTAGTGAGCTGCACCATCACCTTTTTAGTGTGTTTGTTATATTTCATTTGAATTTTTATGTGCTTTGGAAATGCATTTAAAATGTCAACCGGAGAATCGTAAAATCCGCACGCTATTTTTCCATCAATTTTTATTCCGTTTCCTAAATCATATTCGAAAGAATTTTCACCATCAATGATGTTATTCCACATTCTGGGATAAATCATTTCAACTAATCCTACTTCCCATTCACCTGAGAGTTCCAGACGTTTAGGGAGTTTCGTGTAGAAGTGCGACATTGTGTTGCCAGGATAAAACTCGATAGAGCTGTCGCTGGGAAGTGTAATGTAGAACGACATCGTACAGTGAAAATGAGAAGGTAAGTACGGTGACAGCTCTATTTATATCATTTTAACATTCTCAACCCAAGCATTAAATTTGTCAGGATAACCCTGAAATTTCACAAAGTATTCTATTTTTCCACGACGCTTTCTTTTCTTTAAAACTTTTTCTACTGGATAAAATCCGGAATCCGAGATCTTTTGCAATTCCTCTTTGTAAAAACTTCCTTGTATCACTTCCCCTGCTAAATCTTTCAGTTTATACACAACAGGTATCCGATGTATTATTTTATAAATAGTAAAAATTTCTTTTGTCCAGTTTTGTTCGTATCCTTTTTCAAAGTGCATTTTCTCCCGACTAATACGAACAGTATCGTCAACCTTTAACTCTGAACTGCTCTGTTTTACAACAGATTGCTGACCGTATAACGTATCCCATACTTTTCCTCCATTTTGTAATGTCACTGATGAAGGCTCTGTTTTAATACTACGATGCCAAGTATGGTTATAACTATGCATCAATTGGTCTATGACGTCAATATATCTCTTTGTATTTATTTCAGTAAAGTATTTCCACATTTTAGTTTTAAGGGTACGATTAAAGCGTTCAACGATTGAAGCTTTTGTTGAATTATGTGTGGTAAAGAAATGAACTTTCTTCTTTTTTAAGAAATTTTGCACTAGTTTATTGGTAAACTCTTTCCCAGCATCTGTCTGTAAGGATTGAGGAGTACGTTCGGAAAATATTTTTTCAAAAGCGCTCAATATAGTTGCAGATTTTTTATCTAATAGAGGAATGGCCCATGCATATTTAGACAAAATATCAATACAAGTAAGTAAATACTTATACCCGTCGTTATGAGGGGCGAGAGATTGCATGTCCACTAAATCAGATTGAAACTGATCGTTTAATCCTCCTACTATTACACGATTTCTCTGGAATTTGTGCCGTAAAGGCTTGTGTAAAGTATACGAATCTTTCGTTTGTAGCCAATTCTTTATCTGTTTTCTTTTCACGCGACCTTTTAAAGCACGCTGTAAAGCATTGATACCACCAAAGCTGCCGGGGAGTTTGGGATTCCGATATGTCTGATTCAGAATTTCTTCCATTGCAGCAGCGGTTGTGGTCTAACCTAAAGCTGATATTCATAATGACTGTTAAATTATAAGAAACACAGTATTTATATACTTCTCCTACATTCACTTTATGAACAGAATTTCACTATTAAAATTATGTAGCTAAACTAAAGAATATTTAAAAAATAATAATTAAAACAATTATGCAATAACAAATTAAACACTAAATAGGTCAAACATATAGTCAAACATATGCACAGTAACAAGTAAGATAAAAGTCTAAATAAAACGCACTCAGGGGTAATAAGAATCAACAAAATTTATTTATAAGTAATAAAAGTAAAAAAATACATTACACTGATGAAAAATATGGAGGAATACAATCGGTATTTACATACATTTGTCGCACGGACTCCATGAGTTCATTTACATTCAAACATTCAAAAAAGTCACCTTGGAAAATCAAATACCTAAAATTTAACTGAGTACTATATTTTTGAACAAAAGTCCCAGCAAAATCACGCCAATCAATACTGTAAAGAATGGAAGTAAAATGCATGGAAAAAGAATCTTCCTTACTCGTATCTAAACAGGTATGAGCTATGTTGTTCACAATGTAATTCTTACATCCGAAGCAATCCACATGCTTAGATATGTTCTTTGAAATTATATCCTCTAAGTGGGAACACAAGGCTAATTTCATTTCATCCACCCCTTCTGGATTGTCAGGGTCACCGTTGTAAGTCTCTTCGGAATTAAATGTTGAACACTTTTCAAGTTCGTGTCTCACGAAATAATACAAGGAGTAGGTGAATAGTGAAGTATTTACACGTTCAGCAACACGCTGGTAGTTTTCGCAGATTTTAAAGATCTGCTCCCAACACAGCACAACACGTTCGGGCACAAAATGAAATGACATATCACTTTTGCGAAACAGTCTTTGCAGAATGAGAAATGTCGTGTCTCCCACAACTTCTTTGGACATACACAGGTCTCTTTCAAGAATCTTAGCAGATTCCACAGTACCAAAAGTGAAATATTTATTCACTTTACTTATAAAAGAATCCCACACTTTTGGCGAAAGTGAAATACCTTCCTTCGTGGGCTGTAAGCTTTCACTCTCATCCGTAACGTACTTCCTGATATGGACTCTGGTAAGTCCAGTGAACTTGTTTACAAGCAGGAACATGTTGTCTCCAAGGTGTAACATCGTATCAGGCAGCGAATCCATCGTTATTTTTGGCTCTTCCCCAGGCATAGGTAAAGACTTTGTCTTTATTTTTGGTTTTTCACCAAGAACAGACAATGCACTCTTTTCAGCAATACGAGCTTTTTTCATAGGGCTAGACTGAACAGAATTTCGCTTCATAGTCTTTTCAATGCAAAATTACTTCTGAAACTGATCAACAAACCTTGCAGCCACTGATAGAAATGATTTCTGAGGGGGTATAACTTACTTCCCAAGATCACAAGATTAATCCACCAATCAGAGAAGCTTGAATAATCACGTGATACTAAGAAAATCCCTCCTACCTGGTCTTCAACAAATAGCAACATTCCTACCCTATAACCGGTATGATTGCATCAGCTTGCCACTCGCATTCATGTTCTAACGTGTTACTTAAAGTTTGGGTGTTGCCATTCATCAACAAATTTTTTTTTTACAAAACCTACTCAACTCCATTCCCATAAAAAACAACTCAACTCTTGCTTAAATGTTTTCCCCCACAAGCAGGACACCTAAAACTCAACTTTACTTTATATGACGTCACATCGAAATCTCAGAAGGAAAAAAATCCAAGTCCCAAGCGTAAACACACTGACGTCACGTGTGTTTACGTTTGGGTGTTGCCATTCATCAAAAAAGAAATTTTTACAAAACAACTCAACTCCATTCCCATAAAAAACAACTCAACTCTTGCTTAAATGTTTTCCCCCACAAGCAGGACACCTAAAACTCAACTTTACTTTATATGACGTCACATCGAAATCTCAGAAGGAAAAAAATCCAAGTCCCAAGCGTAAACAAACAATACGTCACTTCCGCTTTTGGATGACGTCACGCTGTGACGTCACGTGGCCCCGCCCACTTCTGGTCACGTGGTATGACGTCACTTCCGCCGCATATACGGGCCGGTATACTACTGACGTGAAATCAGACGATCATTCAAACTCACATCTACTTGAGAAAACAGGGAATGCAAGAACAAATTTATAGTGCCTACAGGTTCAGTATCGGGTAAGTCGGCGCCGTTCTTCAAAATGTGTACTTTTAAATAAAGCTGTGTGGCTGATAAATCAATGGTATTCCTCGCCACTCCCCGAAATATTAAATTCTATGGGTGACTTATCTTGTATATTTGCAATTGGGTAGTATTCCAACCATTGTTCATCTATTGATATTTGTGTCGGAGAAGTTAAAAACAAGTCAAGCTCGCTCTTTACTGAGGGATAGGAATCATTACGTATTAGAGCCATGTTATGGCTAGTCGAAAATATCTGACGTGCTCTGCTTGCGAGATTTCTTCCGAATGAAGCGTTTCTTAGTAAGACGTTTCCTTTTATGTCCTCCAACCAACGATTTCACTTTGGTTGCTGCTTTATCAGATAGAACGCTTGCTGCCTCCTTTGCTCTCATTTTTACTGGCGCCTTTAGATTTTTCCCTTGTACGTAGTCGTTGGCAATATCCACCCGTCTTAAAGGTCTGTTTTCCAAAAGCCTTTGCACCAGATTTGAATAACGGCAGAATCATTCGGTACATACTCCTAAAAATATCTCCAATACCGCTACCTCTTTGTAAAGAAACTCCCTTGTAGAAAGATAATCCATTTCCTGCTTGATTTGAATAGTATTCCTCATAAGAACGAGTGCAGCAATGATATGGTTGATACATGACTTACAAATGCTTTAGACGAAAATGTAGTTTCACGATCACTTTCCCACGTTCAAATGAGACGTATCTCCTGTGTGCATCTTTATAACTATTTCGATGGTCTGAAAATTTTTTCTAGATATTAAATAGTAATGAGGTCTATCAAATAATTCGTGTACCACTTGCCCATCTTGTCCTTTAACTGCTACAATTCGTAATAGGGGAGCGACAACACCTCCAACCACCTGGGGTTCAATTATATCTGTATACACATACAGTAATTGCAAATCAACATTGGGATCTGCCACAAAAGGACTCTCAATGCTCAAGGTTTCAGAAACATTATTTTCCCCAATTATTTTATAGGGCTCGAAACCCAAACTTTGCGCTAATCCATCACTCAGATTCAACTTTGAACCTTTAAACAACTGAAGTTTAACTTTCTTATTATGTTTATTGTAATTCATTTTATTTGAATGCGTTTTTCAAAAGCGTCTATAATATCTTGCGGTGATTCATAATAGCCGCATGGAATACTGTACTTCGTTGTTCCGTCTGGACCCAAGTAGTACTCATATTCATTGTTACCGTGAGTAACATTATTCCACATTTTTGGATAGATCAGTTCAACTATGCCGCCCATTCCCATTCTCCAGCCAGTTCAAAATTTTTCGGAAGTCTCGTTATGTAATGAGACAGAGCATTATCAGTGAAGAAATCAATGCTTCCGTCACTGGAAAGAGTTATGTAGAAACTCATTCTTCTTTATAGAAATGATCGCTTTCTTACTCTCACACGTGCTTTTATAGGGAAAACAAATTTCTGGAAGGTATGCAATCATTAAATTTATTCGAATATCCCTTAAACTTTACGAAGTACTCTATCACGTTTTTCCTCTTCAGAACTTTATCCACTGGAAATTTGTCACTGTTCGCTACTTGTTGCAATTCTTCAGCATAAAATGTACCTTGAATGTATGTCTTCATGTAACAAATCCTTAATTTTATATACGGGTATAGGGTTGGGTACTAATTCGCGTATTACAAATAATTCTTCTGACCAATTACTTTCATATCCTTTTTCGAACGCTATTTTCTGCTTTGAAACTTACAATATCTCTCACTTTAAATTTGAAAATAGGTTTCTTACGCATCTGAAGTGCATCCCCATAAAGTTTTTTACGGACTTCATTTTCATTATCAATATTTACGCTTGATGGTTTCCTACCGATGCTCGAGTGAACGGTATTGTTGTAGCTGTGAACCAACTTTTTCGAAACATTAATGTAATTGAAAGTGCTAGCATGAGTAAAATATCGCCACAAACGGGTTTCAAGCGTGTGATTTTAACGCTCAACAACGCTTTCTTTTGTCTCATTAATTGTAGAAAAGAAGTGAACTCCCTGAGATTTTAAAAAGGACTGAAATCGTGTATTCAAAAATTCTGACCCGCGATTACATTGCAATTTCAAAGGTTTGCTTTCCTCAAATAAAATTTTAAAAGCTTCCACTATACTTTTACCAGTTTTATATTTCAAAGGTATAGCCCATGCATATTTCGAAAATACGTCAATCACTGTTAACAAATAGCAATATCCTTGGTTGAATTTGGAAAGACTTCTTAAGTCAACTAGATCTGCTTGATACTGCACTTGTGCACCTGAAACGTAAACGCTGTTACGAGGAAATACTTTTCTAATTGGTTTATGTAAAGTATATGCACGTTCCTTTTGAAGCATAGTCCTTATGTCTTTAGGAGGGACATCTTTAAAAAATTTCTTTAAAGTTTGAACTTTTCCCAAACCAGCAGGATGAGCAACGTCGTTGAATACTTTCTTCACCTCTTCCATGACTGATTGTTCTGTGGAAAATTAATATTTTTATGTAACTAGATATTCGTAGATCAGTAGATATTCGTGGCCGAGTGGTTTAGTTGATCAAATACTCGGAGACGAGTATCTTTTGTCACGCGTTCAAGTCCTGAAAAAGTAGATAATTTTTCTCTACATATATTTAAAAAATTGTCTCTTAATTTTAAGAGTGCTCGCCAGATGGCCGCACGGGTACCGAAAGTATCACTACGTCATAACGTCACACAAGGCACCGCACCTCGTCGTCAAGAAGCCCTTAATCACCTAAATATCCCACGCTGTGACGTCACTTACAGCACCGAAATTTGCTCATAACATGCATTTCCTATGATAAATTCGTTATCATTCTGCTATAGATAAATATTTCTGTTGCCAGATCCCTAAAAAACTAAATAGAAAACAACTAAACTCGACTTCGGTACATGACGTCATTTTAGAAGCAGGAGGAAACAACTCAACGCAACTTCCGTTTTCATTACATCACTTCCGGATGCAGGGTTAGAAATCAACTCAACTCCACTTCCGATCTCATTACGTCACTTCTGGTAGTAGGAAAAGCAACTCACTTCAACTTCCGGTTTCATGACGTCACTTCCGGCACCGCCTGTTTCAGAATCGGCATTTTCCGTATACTTATGACCTTTGTACATCTTAGATGTTTAAACTTAAAACTGCTGAAAAACACACACAATTTTTAAAACTCTGTAATAGGAAAAAGGAGTTTATAAAACGAAATATTACAATTTTTGGAGAAAAAATCTTACATTGAATGTCTATCAAAAGGATGTACATACCCTTCCTTTAACTCATATGATGCAGTTTGTTTTAACTTAAAGTAACGATCCAACAAGATTCCCCAATCATAAATTTCAGTCATCGCCGGCAAAAAAGAGCATTTTTATTTCAAGTCTTGAGAGTATTCGTGTATATATCCTATATATAACTTATATAAATTGATTACTTGACTCCGTTTTTGGGTGGGGTCGTGGTAGCCCAGTCGGAAGAGTAGCGGATTAGCAACAGGAGGGTTGCGAGTTCAAAACTCGATCCAACCAAAGACCGTCGTGTACGTGCGAGCTGGTGTGTGTGTTAAATCTGTTGTGACCTCAAATGTTCTCACGTTGAAGTGGTGTGAAAGTTTGGAGAGTAGAGTGCTAGCTCAGGTGTTGCATCGTCTTCTGACCGTGGTTCAAAATTACGAGGTGTTGTCCTAGAATCTTCCCCTTCAGGATTCAATTACCCCTTCCCATTTTTGTAGTGCTGTGTTTCTCAGTTCACACTTAATAAACCATTAATGCAGACAGGAATTATTTTCGGAGGAACAAATATAGAAATTGAAGTTTTGCTAATTGAATATTTGGACTTATTACATTAAAAAGTATTTTTTATTTTGTACTTTGAACCAACTTAGGAATACAATTTTTTATGCAAAATGAATATCTGAACTTTATTATATTTTCAAAAAGATATAGGTTCGTTAAGTCTTTGTATAGTATATTGAATTTAGTCCTGAATATGAAATGAAAAACAAATACATACAGTATTAAAATTGTTACACCTCAGTTGTTTTTCCGTACAGAAATGATTTTACAGAGGGTTTTTCAACAAATATTTATTATGAATTAAATACATACAATTTTCTATGCGAAGTATAGAAGTACTATAAACACAAGTTATTTTCATAATTCAATAGCTATTTTTTTTTAAAGAAATCCATGCATTTTTATAGTATTTTATCTTGTAGACATTTTAAAAATCCGATACCAACGCTTTCGAGGGTAGCTCAGGACACCATTGCCTCTCCCTGTTCAAGAATATATGCTTTTATATAGTATGTAGATTAGATATAACTTATTTTATAAGATAAATGCAAATATTTAAATTATTAAAATATTGTTCTCAAGGTCAAATGAAAATAAAGATATTTATTAAATTATACTATGTAGGCACTGAAAATCGAATCTGGGAATTTGTCAAAAAGATTCGAATTTAAAACGTCATATAAAGCTATATAGAATCATGATGACAGATTTTGTCCAGAATAAGAAAACATGAGTGTGTTTCGATCCTTTCAAGCCTTTCTCCAAGATTTGTCCACTAAAAATGGGAAATTTTGAAAATTCCATTTTTTTAGTTCGTGGAGTACGTTGAAAAATCTAAACCTGTACTTAAGGGCTTCTCTGTAATAACATCATACTCAAATTTGACCACTTTGTTGTTTTGAGTCAAAAAGCTAAAGAATATATCAGAGTTTATAGTTGTGAAAAAAAATCATTATTAATTAAGTATTAGGGAGATTTTAATGTTTTTCCCTTAGTCATATAAAGTGGTTTTTGAAATAAAAAAGTGCAAAAGTTTCAATCAAAAAAGTTTTTGAATACCTAAAATCAAATTTAGCCAAAGTTTTATCAGCATTTTATTCTGGGTAAATGGGGTTTGTATTTTGCTCAATCAGGGGAAGTCATAGCACTTTGTGTTGCAAAAATGGAGAACTTCAGTTTCCTAAAATCTCCCCTCCAAACGGAAAGAAATCTAAAAATAAAATTGGTTTTGAATCTTCAAAACATGTACACACACAATTGTACAAAAAATGTTCGAAAATGATGCAACACCACCCTTTGTTAAGATGGCATCCCCACTCCCCTTCCCCTGTAGCAGGTTTCTTTCTATTCTACAGCTATTCTATTCAAAAGGCGGGAAAAAGATGACTCCTAATGACGAGTCTCCAAGAAGCAGAAGCCAAAAGATGCGCCAAAGCATTTGCCAAGAAAGCGATAAGTAGTGAAATATGATAGTTGCAAAGCGCGAGAACATGCCAAATATGATTACCCTGAACACACTGTAATTACTAGCTTCGGGCGCTGCATTTCGCTCCTATATGACTCATTAATCGCGCTATATCGGCGGGTCAAACAAAAATTCACTTTCATTGCGTACAATTTTTCTCAATTTATTTCAGAACCAAAATTTAGTGTTTTAACTTTTTACACGAAATCTCTATCTGATTTAATTCCAATATAAATAAAGTCGTGTGTGTTGACAGTATATTTCGAAGTGTAGAAATCTTATCGTATCTCGTCAAATCTGCTTCTGGAAATTTTGCTTCAATCCATCATGTTCTCACTTGTAGGCGCTATTGGGGCAGGTTGTGCTTTGATAGAATATTTATTGGAAAAAAGGCCTCGTCTAGTGAAAGTGCAACCAAGCAGGTGGGGAAATTTTACCTCTAGTTCTCGCACGTGTGATTCTTGTAACTATAATTATGCTTCTCATGACATTCCAAGAAGCAGTTATCGTCTTTGCGATGCTTGCTACGAGCGTATTCGTGACATACCCGACTCAAGTCAGGATACCATATGTCGATCATGCAATTCAAATCCTGCTGTAAAAATTGTTCCTTGTGGGCATAGAATTTTGTGCCAGGACTGTATTAAATTGTTCAAGAAAACTGATAACAAGTGTCCTAATTGTAGAACAAATATTAAATAAAACTTGGAAAACATCACAGCATTTATGCTATGTATTAACATAAGTAATATCAAGATTGCTGTTAAGTAACTTTTTTTATCATACTGAAAATGAAATATTTTTGTTTAAAGCATAACTTAATTGTGGAATCTTGGAAATGATTTTATAAATGTATGTCTTGTATTCTTAACTTGAAATTTTATGTAATATATGCAATGTGTGATACAATTGCTACCTTTTATAATAAAGCGTGTTACCTCTAAATACAGATTCTATTGTCTTTGTTTTGGTATGGTAGAACAGTTGGAGGAGTAGCGAGTTCAAAACTTGATCCAAAGACTGATGTAAATGGTGGCTGGTGCATGTTATATCTGTCATGATGTAATTCCTTTATTTTATTTTCTACTGGGGACATGATTTTTTCTCAAAAGCCAACCAATTTTTTTGCATAAAATGAAATAAGCCCATCAAACTTTTAAAATTGTCTTGTTTTCTTCAAAATTAAAATTTTCATATTTTTTAATCATTAAATTTCAACATTTTAGATAAAACCAATTGTTTAAAATAAATTTTATACCGAATAAAATATTAAAATGTGTTAAAACAATGCATGATGCACAATCCTTTCAGTTATACAACTTGGAATTTAAAGAGTTAAGGGTCATTTAGGTATCTTACAATTAACAAACTATCTTTATATAATGACTAGGATCAGGTGCATGTGTAATTGCAAACCCTGGTAAGATGGAAAATATAATACTCACAAAATTATATTTTCTTTAAAAAGTTGCAATCAAAAATTTTTTAGTGTCAATATTTAGTAGATCCCAGAAGCCCTCCTGTTTGTTTTGAGTCATGTGGCTGTTTGGGAAATTTTCTGTTTATGTATGCCTTTCTACAGCTATTACATATTTTTGTTCTAATAAACTAGATCAAGGACTTGTAGAGATTCCAATAAACAGGTAAAAAATAACTACCCTACTTTTTAATGCAAGATGTTTTTATATAAAGTGGATGGAGCATTAGGCTTAGCAGCAACATTGATGAAACTTTTAGGGGTTCCTTTAAGCTGAGATAATTTTAAATCGGCTATAAAATGAATGATGTGCATATCTTGGATGAAGCATTTCATTATAGAAGTTTTTTATACATTACCAGAACCTACATTTAATAATTAGACATTGCAGTTTTGATATAACTCCTCTTTCAAAATTCATATAAACATGTTTTGTACTGTAGAATAGTTTACTTTTTACAGTGAAATGAATACTCAAATATTCAAGTGCAACTGAAGCCAGTGTTCAAAAATACTGTTATGTATTAGAAGGCAAATAAAATAATAGCTCATTTAATACTAAGATCTTTTATTTATCAACCAGAGGATATTCTGTTGGGTAACATTAAAAAACCCAAGCTGACTCAACAGAATCTTCCCTTTGATAAAAACATGCATCATAAATCAAAATAGAAACAATAAATACAATACAAGTAAATGGATACAAATATTTTTATCTACCAAGGTTTATATCCTGTGATCACTTACAATTGCCAAGATTCAGCAGGTAAAAAAACTTGCATAACAGATTAGGATATGTAACAGATCATGTTATCTAAAATCTTTGTTTACCAACCAAAAAGTAAATTCTATTGGGTAGCATTAAAAAAATGCTCACTCAACGAAATCCACCATTTGATACAACAAATGCAAAAAACATGTATATAGATCAAAATAGAAAAATTAATTGCATAAAGAAATTACAATAGAAATGGATACAAATATTGTACTCACTATATTTATATCTTGAAGATTGCTTGGATAAAACAAAGTGTTATCACAGGTGGTCCCTTTCTAGATGAATTACGTTGAGCTTTTGCTCATATATGAGCAGAACTTGGGAATTCTCTGCATTGCTCTAGTGAAGACAGAAGAGGACCACGAGATTATTGTGGAAAATAATATAGCAACCCAGCATCCACGTCAATACCTGTCCTCTGAACAGATGGAGAGACAGCTTTCATGCGAGACATTTGAGAATCTAGTTTCAGTTGTACCTTACCAGACTCCCAGGTTATGCTCATTATATATCTTTCATTTGGACACTATCGACTTCACTAATGTAAATCCCTAGCAGGGGCCACTACACTGCTGTTATAAAAAATGATATTAACTGTGTGTAGTCTTTAACGAAAGGAAACCTGATACAACCATCACAAAGTAGTGACACAGAATAGAAAAATGTAAGTTCCCCTTCGCAATCCAGACACGAGATTCATTATTGGATAGCATTCAAAGCCAAGCTCATTTGACAGATTGTTACTAAAGTAGATTTATATCCTTAAATATCTTGTATTATACCTTCTGCATAATAGTTCATAGTAAACACTTGGTACAGCTGTATATAGAGCCGCACGCAGTGGCAACAGCTCTTGGCGCACTTTTAGTAGCGAGTAATGGCGGATGAAGGTAACCCATCTTAATTATTTTTTCTCCCGTTTTATGGCAACGTCTAGAATGTTCTTTTCATTTCTGTTAAATTTGTTCAGTTATATAAGTTTAGAAGATGAGGGTTATAAGCATTTAACGTTTAACCATTCTCTCATTTTTGTGGACCTGGTAACGAAGTGTCACACAAATACCATTGAAACAACGTGGAGGCACGTTAAAAGCACGCTTCTGTCACAATAGACAAAATTCTTTTAATTTTTATTTGGCAAAATATTTGTTCCAAAATTCGTGTTCTGCTTTAAAAATGGATCCCTTCAACAAGTTCTTAAAAATTGTTAGGGAGATTGGAAGGAGTGTAAAATAGTTTAAAAATTATTTTACGATAAAAACATGTTTTCGTAAGAGTTTAAAAATTATTTTACGACAAAAAACATGTTTTTTCAAAATTCTGTATTATTTTCCGCAAAAGCTTTTTACTTCCCGTTAAAAAAATATTTTTGTAAGATTTCCTTGGTGCAAAAAAACGCGCCAAGGAAATCTTACAAAAAATATTTTTTTTGCGCCAAGAGCCATTGCCACCGCGAAAGCCGCTAGATAAAGCTATACAATCAGGATCAGAATTATCTATTTATACCCAAGTAGGTATAAATAGAAGCAAATGATACTATTTGCCAGCTAAAAAGTATATTCTGCTGGGTTATTTGGGTTCCAAGCTAAGTTGACTCAGAACAGAACGTACCATTCGGAAAATTAAAATAGGAAGAGATCGCAACTATAAATGAAAGCGGATACAAAAATTGTTACTATTTAATCCTACATTAAATACAGGTATAATAACAGCAATTGCATACCGAAATATTCATTCCATTGTAAAACATTCAAGTTGACTCAAGGGAATCCAACAGTTCTTTAAGCAAACGTAAAGCATTTTTTACACTATGAAATACCACAAAAATGTAATAAATACTATCACTTATATTTATATCCTTAAATTTCTCGCTTTAAGCCTTGCCGGTGGTTAGGTCATACATAAATAGAACGAAAAGCAAGCTACAATCCAGACCAAAAAGCATGTCTTGGTTGGTTGGTTGATTTCCTTGAGACTTATAGCTACAGAATCAGGCTTTTGTCTCCATTCTTCCTAAAAGCATGTCTTTGTCTCTAGAAGCGGAAAGCTCATAACAAGGACAGCGTTCGTAAACAATTCTCTGAAAAAAGAGCGAACCAAAATAATCTGTCACATGACCTTCGTTTCACCAGTTCTGAAGTTGCATTTACAAACGATTAAGTTTTTAGTCTCATTCGCCATGTAATTGGCAATCTGTTTTGAAAAATTCAATCTGAAAATGAGCCTAAACCGTGAGTAGAGATGCATATATTACAACATTCACATAGATCTACAACTTTCGATCGCCAACTTTTGAATCTGAACCGACAAACTTAGCACAATCTCAGTTCATTTCATTTCAAACGATTTTTTTCCGTTATCAGTGAGTTATGAAATGGCTTGGTTTTTGCACTAGAAATTCAGAGACTCTTGGAACGCTCGGTTCGAATAACTCGTACAACCGGTGTGATTTCACGTTTACGAACGATCCCAAGGTTTCCTTTTTTAAGATCGGCAACAAATAGTGATATCACCCAAATCTATTTCTCACACGGACTAATCAGATGTTAAAATTCGATTTCGGCGGTCAGATGCAAGTGAGAAGACGTAGAGCGACCAAACGAATCAACCTACCAATCATGAATTTAAAATTAAGTTTAAAGTCAGAATCTGGCAACGTTGTGATTATCAACACACGCGCGCAAATTTCTCTCACTTAAGTTAATAATTTGTAAATTTTTTTCTTTTGGTACTTTTAGAGCAACTGAAGTTTTCCTTTTCACAAAATGTCATTGCTATCGTATTTGAGCAATCGGCAGATTGGCGGAACGCGAAACACAGGATTACATGCAAGTAAGCCAAGTTTATTCTGTTTTTGAAACCAATTTGTTTCTTTTCTCATGAAATTGCTATTTTAAAGAAAATCTCGTCTCGATCACCCAAAGTTTGATTTGTACTTTTCCAACGTTTAACTGAGGTTACGGTAGCCCATTTGGAAGATCAACAGATTGGCAACTAGAGGGTTGCAAGTTCAAAACTCCGTCCAGCCATAGACTGTCGTGTTTGTGGGACTGGTGCATGTTAAATCCGTCGTGGCCTCATGGCGCAGCTTGTCCACTTTTGAATCTTGTGCCATAAATTCCCAACATGCAATCCATCATGGCCTCAAATGTCTTCACATTGGTGTGGTGTGGAAGTTTGGAGAGTGGGGTGCGAGTTCAGGTGTTCTCGTCATCTGACTGGTTCAAAATTAAGAGGCGTTGTTCTGGAATCTTTCCCTTCAGGATTGATCCCATCTTTCCCTTTGGGATTGATCCTGGACCGTCGCCTATAGCTTTGTGTTGCTTCAGTGCGACGTTAATTAACTACCTACCATTGTTTAACTGATGAGCCATTTATCTGGATATCAGGCATCAAAGCATTAGAAAAAGTAAAGTTAGCAAAGTAATAGAAGAGTTCTTTCGATTTCACCCTCCAGAAAAACCAACCTTTCAAAAAAATTGTTTTAATTTCTGTGCTCTAAATTTTTATTTAGTGTAGTGTTTACCTACCTAACCTGGTCTAATTAAGTCTTGTGTTGTAAAAAATGACTACATAGCGACAAACCAAAGCCATCAAACTTATTTGAACTAATGGCCCTAATAAAGAAGAAAAATAGGTGAAAGTTATTTTTACTTTTGACTTGTTAAGTGTTTTTACTTTTGTTTCAACTGTACAGAAAATAGCTTAATCCCCTGTTTGTATGGATTAATTTGTCATCATGTTTATAAAATTCTCTTCAATTAAAGTTTAAATCAGAATATTTAATCACATATTTTCTTTTTTAGCTTGTCCTAGAATCGATTTTGATGACCAGTTGTCAAGACTTGTAACTTATGGCAAAGATGTATTTCCAACTTATATACAGGTATTGTATGAAGAGTCGCTTCATTTTATGGTGAAGGGTCCTTGCATGATGGCCGTCGTGGCTAAGCTCACTTGGTGTGCTAACAATCTGCAAGTTGTAGGCAATGCAGGTATTGATTCTTGTCAGGTCCGATTCCTCCCTGGGTGTATTTCTCTTCTCTGTTAGTAAAACTTGTGTGTGTATGTCCATTACTTGATGTTGTCTGTCTTGTGTTTGGTGCAGCATGGCCAAATATGGTTCTTGTGCCTTAGAACCCAAAACAACCAACCATCTTTTTCTTTTGATACTCAATTTTATTAAAATAATTATTCCCAAAGAGTTCATGGAGAGTAATTAAACTGCCCACAGACCTTACCTTACCTTTACCTTAGAGAGAAAAAATTTCAATGTTTTCCCTTCATGGTTGCCTAGGCTTGGGGCCAAAGCTTTGAAATTGTCGTCCATTGGAAAATTTTCTCAAAAGAAAAAACGAAAAAATATTTTTTCCATCCAAAATTAGTTAAGAAAAGAACTAAATTTTCATTGACCTTTGGTGAATTTTCACCAAAATTTTTAAATTAGCTTTTGATATAACTTTGCTTTATGAGATGCCCTTAGTCTCCAAGGTTGAAAAATAGAAGAAAAAAGTCATCTGTTGCAGCCCTGTAATCTCAGCATATCCTCCTAAGTTAATAAATATAGTTATTTTCACGCTAAATAAAAGGTATTTTTGAAGTACTTTTAAGTATTATAAAGCCAATGATTGCTTAGTTGGATAAATGCTTTTTTTCCAGTTTTCCTGATGTATTAACTTGAACCATAAAACACAAAACCAACCAAATCTGGGTGGTGGCAGTTACTACTAAAATAGGGTTCATTCATTTTGACTCTTGGAAATGACATTTATTTTTTTCATGAATTCTGGTGACAGAAACGTATATTTCCAATTCGTCATCAAGTGTAACAACTTGATTACATTTCTTCAAGCATCCCCAATGGAAAACAGGGTAAGTTCCATTTCTACAGCAACAGACAGGGGTAAACTTTGTCTGGAGCAGTTCTTGTGGTTGACAGAAAGTACATAACCCAGAGGGACATGAATGTTAACAGAAATATTATTTTTGAATACAATTTTCCCAGATATTTTTCATGGAAACAAAATTCTAATCGGTGTCAAGGAAAACAACTGGCAAGACAATGATGCCCTGCATATGAGCAATATTACGATTAGATCCAATGCCATATGTAGTGTGTGCTTTATGTGTTTAGTTTGACATTTGGATATCTGAGTGTAAACAAACCACTTGGAGTTGAAAACTTCAGAGGCAAATTTCTGTTTCTGCGAACTAAATTTAGTAGGGGACAAGTAAAGATCCATATATCAAGGCTTGATACAAAGAATGAATAACTATTTCTGCTAAATGTTTTCTTTTGTGTTTTGAGTGAAAATTATTTAAAAAAATCTTACTGAAATCAGTGTTGGGCAGGAATAATTTTTAGGTAAATGGATGGGGATAGAATTGCAGAGTTTAAAGTAAAATCGAAAAGTACATTTATTGAAGTTTTCTTAAGATGAATAAAGAAAAGCATATTTAGGTTGCATGCTGTTGATTTCTTATGCATTTATTTTTTGTTTTAGAACTATCCAATTCCGCCTTTTGTTTGCAAATTTCGTAAAGGTGAGTAGAAATTTATTCTTTTGGGATTCAATCTGAATAGTTTATTGATTTTTAGTTTTATTTTGAACATAATATTGTATTCATAAATGCTTGATTTTTTTTGCTAAGTTTTTTAAGCATTTTTATGCAAAAAAATTAAGTATGACAGTATTCCAAATCTGACTTCAGCCTAGAATAATTTCAATAAAATTGTATTTTGTGTTTTATGGCTTATTTAATGATTACATGTTTGATACTTAAGTTTTAAATACTAAGTTCCTTTAATTTTGAAAGTGGATGGTCTTCAATTCAGCTTTATTTGTAACTAGCAGAATTACTAGAATTACACGGGTTGAATTGGTCAACTGTAGATTGAAAACGTTCCCAGAGTAATCAATATACTCCTTCGTAGAAAAATACCAACATAGTTTGTCAGGAAAATACTTTTCTAACACCTTTTAGGCATTCTTATAATTTCTTAAGCCCAATGCAAATCATATACATGCATATCCATCCATATAATGGGACCCCTGTAGCTCAATTGGAAGAGCAACATATTAGCAACCAGAGAGTGGCGAGTTTGAAACTCGGTCTAGCCAAAGACTGTCACGTACTCGGGTTGGTGCATTCTAAATCTTCCTTGGCATCAAATGTCCTTACGTTGGACTGGTGTGGAAGTTTGGAGTGTGGGGTGACAGCTCATGTGTTGTTCTTGTCATCGGACCATGGTTCAAAATGACAAGGCATTGTCCTTGGATCTTTCCCTTCTGTGTTGATCTGGGATCGTCGCAATCAGTGAATTTTACATAGCATTGAAGCAACACAACGGGCTATTGTCTACAGTCCAGGATCAAACCCGAAAGAAAAGATCCAGGGACAACAACTTGTGCAACCATGGTCAAATGAAGAGGTTAACAGTTGGTAGAATCTCAGATTAGCTACCTGAGGGTTGCGAGTTTGAAACTCGATCCAAGTAAAGATCGTCATGTACCCGAGAGTATGTTAAGTCTGTCGTAGCCTGAAGTTGGTGTGGTGGAGAAGTTTGGAGAGTGAGGCTCCAGCTCAGGTGTTTTTCTTGTCATCTGATCGTGATTGAAAATTATGAGGCGTTAGGATTATTATATGGATGGTAGAGGTCGTTAATTAATGTCGCACTAGAGCAACACAATGGCTTGATGGGGAAGTTTTGCGAGTGGGATGCCAACAGATGTGTTCTCATTATCTGACCATGATTCAGAATTTTGAGATGTTCTTGGATCTTTCCCTTTGGGATTGATCCTGGACCATCACCAATAGCCCATTGTGCTGCTCCAGTGTAACGTTAATTAACTACCTACCATACATATAATTCAATTCACATACACCTCACCTTCTTGTATGACAGTTATAAAAGGTGACTACTACAATAATCAATTGAGATTTTTTTGTCGTGGGAATAGATTAGGAATGCCCCTTAAATTTGTTTCCTGTAGAATTGCCATAACTCAATTCATATTTTTCTAGCTTTAATATTCGTTGAATATCGGCAAGGTTTCATTTAAAGTTTGTTTTATTCTAACTTGCATGCAGTTTTAAATTGAATATTTTGTAGGGTTATTGAGTGGCGAATAGGAATTGCAGTTTATTAAAAAATAAATATTAAATTTACTACCACAGAAAAGAGCGAAATAAAAACCAAAGTAAAGTCAGCGGAAAAAAGTTATAAAGATTTCAAATTGTGATTTTTTTAAATTTCGTGATCTCACCTAGTTATCACCACTTACAGCTAAAAATAGAACAAAATTCAAAAATGCAAAATTAATTCTGAGCGAAAAAATCAGAAAATAATGTTACTGCATGTGGTCAACAAACAGGAATTTTCTTTTTTTGAGCATGCTGTACACTTTAAAGCACTTTTTACAATTCAGAGATTTAGTTTTGAATAAGAACCATGTACCTGTTTAGAATGAGAATGATGGTGTTACTTGTCCATTGAGTGTAGCTTTCAATAAAACCAAGTAATTTTATTTGAAACATGGAAGCAAAATGCAAGCTTCAATGAGTTTAAAATAATTTTATTTAGGAAACCTATGTAAAAATTAAAAAATACCTTGAATAAATTCGATTAGCTACCATTCTTGTTTCAAAATGTTTTATACTGTATGTTTTGCTTATTTTTAACAAAAGAAATTCCATAACCAAATATTAAACCAAGGACATTTGGGGAAAGTTGATCAAAATGTACACATGGTATCCAGAAATGAACATACGTCTATAGCAATATTCGATGACTCATTTCTGCCAAGCTCTAGTCTATATCATCTGTCCCAAATATGCAGAAATTATTTATACTTAAAAAAAGTTCAATATAAGTGAAGTATTAGAATTTAAGTTCTGCAAAAGTAATTTTTGGAAAAATAATTAAATTTTGGTGGTAAATCAGTCTAATCGCAAGTTGAGTGTTCAGCTGTTTTAGCATGAACCTTGCCTAAAAATGTTGGCAAAGGAAATTTGTAAAATGTATTCATTAAGTCAAAATATGTTTCATAAAATATGGAACATTTTATAAAATATATTGAATAAAATTTATGTGGTACTCACCCATACAAAAAAACAGACATAAAATGGAAGACAGATAAACTGATGCAACTAAGTTCAGTCATTAAAGGACTGTGTACTCACAATATGCAAAGTTTCATGAAAATACACACAGCCATTCTGAGGCACACACATGCAGACACCAAACATGGGAACTACTGATTTTGCATTATAGTGACCCAAAGCGGATAAATAGCTTGAAATGGGTTGAAACATTCAATGTACAAACACTCCATTTTTATTTGTACAGATGTGAAAATAACATATTGTCGTCTTAGAGCAGAAACTCATGAATTGATATTGAAAATATTTTACTGTACAGATGCTTAAAGATTAATAAAAATTTTAAGATATTTTTTTAATATTAGCATTTTAAAAGTGATATATATTTTTTAAACAGATTGCAGCATGACAATGTATTTCTCATCATGAAATTAAGCATTTAGGGTATCCGAAAAAATGTCAGTTAATGAGTTTCTACTCTAAGCTGACGATATGATATAATGAATGTTTTGAGAAATCTCTAAAGCATTCACCAAACTAATCCAACTTGCTTATTGTAATAAATTTGTAGTTTTAATGATTTCACTGCATTTGTGCTTAGGGTTGTAAATTAATCATGTTCTTTTAGATAGAGAATCAGATTTGTTAGCTCTTGCCAATGAAGAGGGAGAAATCGTGTTGATTGATACTGAAAGAAGTAAAATTCTTAAATGTGAGTTATAATTATATTTTATTTTCATTGGTAATTTTGCTTGTTAGATTTACCATCTTAAATGTTATCTATTCCGACTGCCTATCACCTGATGAATGATGAGATTGTAGCAGCACTTCTGAGGAAACTTTTCTACTCTTTGGTGATATTTCTATTAACTACAAGATAATCTTGAATTGGTCAGTGAGCCACAAATTTTGAGGCTGAAATTGAAGCCATAGCCTAAGCCATTTTTAGACTTATAACAAAGCAGTCATTCTGGTTGACTCACAGGTAGCAATCTTAGCCTTTTGCTCCTATAAACAACCTCATTGCATTCACATGGACAGAGTTCGTTTAATTGCCAGTGACATCTTGAACTCTGGTTGGATCATTGCCTTCCAATGGATACCAAGCCATTGTGATTTACCAGGCAATGAGTGCACAGACAAGCTAGCTAAAAATGATTGTCTTCTACCCCAGCCATCCAGCCCTCTTCCTTACCTTTGTGCTTGCAGGTTGGTTGAGCGAAAGATAAATAAGTCTGTCTGCGACCATCAAAAGCTTAAGGCCACGGATGAAACATGGAGCAAGCTTTCGTCTGGCCCTGTTCCACCTAATTTGCCACGACATATTGTTATGGTAAATTTTCGAATTTTAACTGGACATGACTTTTTAAGAGGACACTTACACCGCATTGGGGTGCATTCTTCTCCCGACTGCCCCTTTAGTTCGATGGGGAGCTTTATGCATTTTAGTCATCTTTTATCTTGCACTTTTTTTATCTGATGATCACATCTTAGTTTATGACCTTTTTAGCTGGGCTGCCCGTAGGTAATTATGGTCCCTGGACTTTTCCTGACGTAGGAAAAAAAAAGATAATTTTGAAATTGAAAGACTAAGTACGCAATAAACTTACCTTGCTTTGGTAAGCTGGTAAAATCTGTATTGAGATTCTGTTTTAGTTGAAACTTCATTTCAATGAAACTGCTCATTTTTGTTTTGACAACTTCTCTACCTTTTCTGTTAACATGGTTCCCACTGACTTTAAGAATGCCTGATTTTTCCATTTTAGTTTTAAGGGCCTTTAAAAAGGCTTAATATTTCCTGAAAGTCCTTACGTTTTTAAAAGCCTTAATTTTATAACAACACTGCACATCTTATGCCACCTGCATTCCAAAACCAAGGTCAATGATACACATCCAAGGTCGTCACAAAAATTGAGGGCATGATATTTATAGGTTAGCCAAAAATTTATATTTTTAAAACTGGATTAGTGAGACTCGGTTTTAAACCTAGCTAGCTCTTGTGAAAGTTTCTTCACCTGTGATATCTTCACCAGTTGTACCCCAAGATACCCTAGTGATCTTTTTTCTCTTGTTTAATGCCCTCAGGTGCATATCTCCTTTCTGTGTGTATGGTCTTCATGGACCCAAGGTACACTAATGATCTTTTCTTTTCCCATGGGGTTTACTGTCTTTGTCACAGGGCTGAACTGCTCTCCCTAGATACCCAAGCCATCTTTTTTTGCTTTCATCCTAGTACTCTATTCCTCAATCCCTCTTTTCCCCCTTTCAGAACATTTTTAATTGATGTTGTCTTGTGTTTGGCACAGCTTGGCCAAATGTGGCCTTTGCGCCAAAAAATACCAAAACAACCCTAACAACCTTTTTGTTTAATAAATGTTATTAATGTATTTTTTAATGTTGGTTTGGTTCTTTATTTTTCATTTTAAAAAATCTGTTATGAATTTATTTTTACTTGAGTTTGGCACAGCTTGCCCATTGTTAGACCTTGCACCTATAAACTTAAATCAACCAACCATTTTCATCTGTGCACTCACGAGTTAATTTGTTGTGATTTGTATGAAATATAGCCTTATAACATGAGATATCCTTGAAAAGGCCTTAAAAGAGCCAAATAGGAATTAAAGTTGATTGTTTGCAAATGGTAAATAAACCAAAATACTTTGTTAAATAAAATAAGGTACTTAGGTACTTTCCCGTCGACCATTTTCGACAAACAAACATCGCCAATTGTGGGATTTAGCACCAATAATAGATCAGCATGATGGGGATTTTTGGCCGCCGAAATGATTTGCGAAAGTTTGGCGTAATCTGTACCAACATTCATGGTTGACAATCTAAAATGAGCTAATAATGCTAATTCAATTTTTTGTGTAAAATTAATTTTTACCAATATCTGATTAGAAAAGATCTATTCCAATCAATTCACATCAGAGGCTTAAATTCTTCAATTGGTCAAAAGAAATCAGACTTAAATTAAAGAAAAGTATTAAGTATATTGCTGTAGCAGATTAAATGTACCAATCTTTTGCATTTTCCCAATTTTTCTGTTATATTGACAGATTAAAACCTTTATAATTGACATATTTGAATATTCTATTTCATTTGTTTCTTGTATTCTTAATATCATAAATTTGCTATTGACTTATATTTTATGTTGATTTAAAATGGAAGCCACAAGTATTGTTGGTAGTGATTGTTTTTACGTTTTTTCAGCATTCATTGCACACGAAAATGCAATATTTGATATTTGCTGGCTGCCTGACAAAAATCATATGTTGACTGTGTCTGGAGATCACAATGCACGCCTCTTTGATATGAACACTTGTCAATTGATTTCCTCTTACCATGGGCACACTGCTTCTATTAAATCAGTTGATGTTTGTCATACTGAAAGTGGTAAATATATTTCTTTTTTGTTTTGTTATAGTAAAGATTTATGCATAGGCTGACCATACCTACCTATTTGAAAAGAACAGTACCATTTTTCATATTTCCCATCGTTTTAATAAAATGTCCCATATCATTTTAATAAAAATGTCAATTTTTCCTTTTTTATAAAAACTAGGAGAAATATTTACTTCATATAATTAATAATTATTTACTTCATATAATTAATAATTATTTACTTCATATAATTAATAATTATTTACTTAATATTTACTTCATTAAAATTTTATTTTGTTCAATAAATCATTACGAATATTATCAGTATATTTGGAATATTATCTTACATTGGAGGGAGGGCTGGGTGTCCCAAAAATGAAAATATAGGGCTCAAGGAGTTCTGGGTTCCTAGAACTTTGGGACCTTTCTGATAAACAATCTAAGACAGATCAATCCACTCTGCATATTTGGTTTCTCTTATTTATATATTTATCCCTTAAGTTTGGTAAACCATGGCCCTACTATAAAAATTTTAAAGGGTTCCAAGGGATTCAGGCATGATTGGTATCAGTGTTTTTTTAACCAATTGAGTTTTCATTGGACATATTTACCTCCTGTTTGGTAGACAAAAGGAGTAGGCCCTAGGAGTTTGTTGGGATAATTACTACTGACCAACAAATATTTCCTTTTTGCTCACTTAAAACAATGCCTCTCACAAATCTGTTTATCGTCAGATGCTGAATTTTATACATGAATTACATATATACATTTATACATACAATTTTATACATGTCCATACATTATATTAGGTCATTAAGTATGAAATGTCCGATTACCTCAAGTACTAAGTTTGATACCCGATATCTCTGATTTTTCACTTTGAAAGTTTTTTGTTGTGAAGGTCAGCCTTTCAGACGCACGTTTTGGTTTGTGAATTGCCTTTTGCCGATTAAATTTTGTAAACCATTTTTGTAAACCAGTCAAAAATTTGCATTATTTTCGAATATGAGTTCCGTCATTCAACTAATGCAGCGCAGACAACTCAAAGTGTCAACGAAGTGTTTGGCAAGGATGTGGCTAATGAACGCACAGTACATAAATTGTTTGAGAAGTTCCGATCTGGCAATTTGATCTTCAAAATTAACCACGTGGGCGACCTGAGAGCAAGGTGGAGAATGATGAGCCGAAAGCTGCAGTCGAAGCGGATACATCTCAAACTACGCGTGAATTAGTAACAAGGTTTGACGTTACTATTCCAACAATATTAAACCATTTGAAACAGATCAGTAAGGTTAAGAAGCTGGATAGATGGGTTCCACATGAATGAAACGAACGTCAGAAGAGAAATCGTTTCAAAGCTTGCCTTTCTTTGCTGTCGCGACATAAAGGCGAACCATTTTTACCCTGTATTGTCACATGTGATGAAAAATGGATTCTTTTCAACAATCTCGAGCATTCAGCACAATGGTTGGATAAAGATGAAGTGCCAAAACACTTCGAAATCGAATATTCACACAAGAAAAGCTAATGGTGTCTGGTGGTCCAGTGCTGGTGCTTTCCACTACAACTTCATGAGATCTGGTCAATTGATTATGGCGGTTGTCTACTGTAACCAATTAGATGAAAAAATGAGGGAGCTTGGGATTAAGCACCCGAGTTTGGTGAATAGACAGGCCAATCCTCTTGCATAACAATGCTCGACCACATGTTGCACAAATAGTTTTCCTCAAACTACAGGAGCTGGACTTGGAAACTTGCATGTCGCGTGTCTAACAAGTTTAAGCACATAGGGGAAACGAATTAATTCAAATCTTAAGACCCGATTAAAAAAAATTTAAAAAGAATCACTCCCTGTCTAAGATATCTCCTTTGGAATGGGGAAACTCATTTAGATTTCCCCATTCCAAATTTAATGATTATGCAGAAGACTAGAAAGAGCCATTCATAAAGTCTCTACCTTTGCTTCTTCAGTATTTATAGAAATAATGTTTTTAACTTAACAGTTTGCCTTAAGTTTCCATGTTTATACTTAAACTAAGATGGGTATGATGAAAAGACTGGAAATTTTTTCAATTTGAAATTTTCTCTAATAATTTTTTTTTTGAATTTTTGAGTATCATGGATTTGTATCAAGAAATTGAATTCAAATGAAATAAATGCAAGGTCCAAAAATGATTTTGTTTTAATCTTTCAAAAATTAATCTTGCTATATTTCTTTAACTCTCTTATATATTAATATTTAACATAAATGAATAGTACTATCTAGACTGGTTTGCTTGTCCCATGTCTTACATATTTAAACATATAGGAGCAACAAATTAATTAAAATCATAGAAATCAGATTTAAATAATAAATCCAATTTTATGATTTAAAAAAATCATTATTTTTTTCATACTATGGATACAATATTGCCAGAGCCATGAACCTCCATATGAGCAGTTTAGGAGTATTTGCCATTGATGAGAAAATTTAGGTGGTTGATCACACTTATTTTTTTACACATAATGCATAAATAAATTAATGAACTGTTAAGATTAATTGTAGAAATATGCTAGTATTTAATGTCTGATAAATGTTTAAAATTTGCCATTATGATATTGTGATCAATAATGACCTGTCATTATGATATTGCTTAAGATTGTGGTTTTTTAAATACTATTAGGTGCATTGAATTGATATTTCTGTCTTTAAATGAGATTTAAAAGTTTCATAGAAGTTCATTAAAAATTAGTTATTTGTTATTAAACATTTTGTATTTTCTTAGATGTGTTTGTAACTGGTTCAAGAGATGGCAACATATGCGTATGGGACAGAAGAGAAAGATGTAAGTCTATATTGTTTTAAATATACTCCAGGGCAATGTTTCCGAAATGGAGTTTGTGAGATGAACTTAAGGGTTCTTCAAAATTAAAAAATAAATAGAATGACTCATTGTTGAGGATTAAGGTTAATATAAATGAACTGTAACCAATATATTCCTTTTTTTTATTACAAACATTTAAACACGAGAAATGGCAATTTAACAATGGACAGAACTAATACAGATACTGACAAATAACACAAGTAAATAATACACAATTCTAACAAATGGATTTGGATCAACCATGAGAATTTATATCTAAATAATAAGTATATTTTGACTCACTGAATTTTTCATAGCAATCACACAGTTGTGTTTATCGATTTAAATTTACTGGTCTATCAGCACAACTTTCTTCATAACTAAAAAAGGCTTAACATTAAGAATAGTCCTTTTTTGCTGCATTCTAAAGATTTGTATTTATTATTTGAACACGAATCTAAATTCCTAATGGTTGATCATTCAAGTGAAAATACACTAGCGCCATCTAGTGGCTAGACAGACTTGAACACCCATTAAAAGTTAAAAATATAGTTGGTAAATTTATATCTGGCAAAGGGGATATTGAAGTAAGGTCGCTTTTACTTCTCAGCAGTGATCTAAACTGCTGCTGCTATAATCCAGAATCTGCACATTGACAGCATTTTATACTACTTAACTATTATATAAATATACTATACTAAATCAAACCTAACCTTGCACAATTGTAGAAGCTGTGAGATGTAAGCATAGACCAAGATAATATAGTGCCCGCCAAATATTCAGTAGAAGTACTCCTCACTCAACGACCTACCTGTTTAACCTTGCAAGTGGTTTCGATGAGGTATCTCATCCATCAAGATCAGACCAATTTCGCTAATGATGAGGTATCTCGGCATCCAGATATTGTCGATTTTTGATGATGACTAGATCAAGATTGGATAAATTTTTTTCTAATGACGAGATGTCTGGTCAGTTTGCTAATGACAGTTACCTCGTGGAGACAACCACCAAGAGGGTTAATACTCTCCCACATGTGGAATCTCCTTTCTTGGGTCATTTTCACTTACAGGGGTGGAGCCTGTGCCAATGCCTTCCCCAGATACAGCATAATCAAATGGAGGATGTCACACAAAGCCCTTTCCGACCGCCTGAATGTTCTCGTGATGTTCAGTTGGTGATAAATGCCTTTCATGCCCTGCCTGTTTTGATGACTAAGTGCCACCAAAGTTCTTGATAGTCCCCTAAAACAAACTGGACTGCGTTAGCCCAGTTTGTTTTAGGTCCATAGGGTTGCAAGTTCGAACTATTATGTACACGGACTGGTGCATGTTAAATCTGTCATGGCCGGAAATGTTCTCACATTGGCGTGGTGTGGAAGTTTGGAGAGTAGGATGCCAGCTCAGGTGTTGAACTCATCATCTGACCGTGGTTCAAAATTACATGTCCTGATCTTTCTCTTCGTGTTTGATCCAGGACTGTCACCAATAGCCCATTGTGTTGCCCAGTGCGACGTTAATTAATTACCATTATCATTACTTAAAAACACCTTAGACCTCTTTATTCTGAATAAATAAAAACGTTTAAATGCCTTGCTTATCAACCAATTTGCTTAACCCTTCAAGTGGTTTCGATGAGATATCTCGTCCGTGAAGATCTTGCCAGTTGCTCATGACGAGATATCTCATCATCAAGATATTCCCGATTTTTTAATGAAGAGATCAAGATCTGTCGGTTTTTTCTAATGACAAGATGAATTGTTCATCAAGATATGGTCAGTTTTCTTCTAATGATGAGGTACCTCATAAAGACAACCACCAGGAGGGTTAAGGGCCCTTTTCATAGGTTGTTTTTTTATTTTATGAGCCATATTTATATTTGGCCAAGCTGCACCAATAACGTCAAGTAAATGGACATACTCAAAGAAAGCTTTTTATTGCTGCAGAAGAGAGATATACTCCCAGGGAGCAATTGGACCTACACTGCCTACAACTTGCAGGTTGCTAGCACAGTGGGCAAATCCACTGAGCCACACCTTGTCATAGGAATAAAACTCGGTCATTTAGTGAGGAGTACCTGTATACAATATTTAAAAGAGTTCCATGACAAAATTTAATGAAGCATTGTGGTTCACCTTGTTAGCATAGCACAGGAGTGAACCATAATTGTACTCTTTCGAAAGGTCACTAACCCTCTGCTGTAGGAGTTAAGAAGAAAATAACTATTGTTTTTACTCTTTTCCATGGTTTATTTCCCTGTTCTTATTGGTTAATAGAACCTCAGGAAATTGATTGGCCAAGAAGGCTGGATGAAGTTAGGAGCCATGCAAAAAACTATGTTGCTATAATATGTGGAGGGTTAGATGCATAGAGGGTTAAACTCTGTTTTCTTGAAATTGAAGCAATTGTACTCTGCTTATCTCCATGTTCTGTTAGGTCTGTGAAAATAGTATTGATTGCTTTCTTAAGTTATTTCCAATTATTCATTCGATTTTGACATTAAAGGTGGAGTAAAGAATAATAAGCCCTCCAATTGCATTGCTGCAGCTCATAGCCGTATTGACAAATGTTCCAAAAAAAGAAGTTCCTACCTGACCCATGTAAGTCAAATTGCATTCTGTCTTTATGTAATCTTTTAATTTTTGAAAATTTAGTTATCCAATGTTCACACATGCTAGGGTGAAATCATGAGAATCACGATTTTTGTCTTGAACGATAAAAATCTGGAATTAGGAATTTTTTCAGCCTTAGTTACCATGTGTGATTTTTTGCATTTGTTTTAATAATGTAGTTTTGGTTCAGTTTTTTAAGGTGATTGTTGCGCCGGTAGCTCTGGTAGTGGACTGTATTCTAATTGACACAATTCATTATAATAAAAACAAGTTTATTAACAACAAATATAACATCGTTGTGGAAGGACCACTTTCTCGTTAGGCTAAGGAAACCTTGTAGTTCATTTGAAAAATATCTCGTTCCGATTCCGCTCAGCTCGTAGCCTCGTTTCCATTCGGCTCAGGTCGCCTCGTTCCCGTAGTCTCGTGGAGACTTAACACTCCCCGCGATTGAAATTTCATTTCAATATAAACATATTATACACAAATGATAATTATACAACTCTACAAATTAATACACAATAAAGTACTTTCAAATACTAAATGAACTTAACACTTGAAACACAATAACAATCAATTCTTCAATTGGAAGAATAGCAATATTCCTAACACATCTTTTTAATGTCTTACCATTAGGTAGACACAAATTTACAACTCGAACTTTTTTATCTGCACCATAAAACACTTCAGTAATCCTACCAGTCATCCACTGTGTGCCTGTAAGATTCTCATCCTTTATGTACTAGGGAACTTTTAGTACTAGGGAACCAACTTTTACATTATCTTTACAAAAACGCCATTTGCTACGTTCCTGCAAACTATTTAAATAGTTCCGCTTCCATAATTTCCAAATGCGTTGAGTAATTTTCGTAACTCTTTGCCATTTTGAAAGTCTATTCTCATTTATTTCATTAAGTTGAGGCTCTACAATGGATGCTATAGGTCTGCCTATTAAAAAATGACCTGGTGTTAAGGTCTCAAAATTGTCGATATCTGATGATAAAGGAGTTAGGGGTCTGGAATTTAACACTCCTTCAATTTCTGAAATTATGGTCAAAAATTCCTCAAGAGTTAGGCTTGAGTTTCCAATGACCCTCCTCAAATGAAATTTAAATGACTTGACCCCCCCCCCCCCCCGGCTTCCCAAAGACCACCGAAGTTCGGCGATTTTGGAGGAATAAATTTCCATTCTATGCATTCATCAGTAAAGTAATTTGCTAAGGTTTCATCTGGACAATGCGCAATTTTGTGTAATTTTTTAATCTCTTCACTAGCTCCAACAAAATTTTTGGCATTATCGCTAAATATTTTAGAGCATTTGCCTCTTCGGCCAAAGAATCTTTTTAAGCTGGCAATGAAAGCTGTTGAAGTTAAATCAGTTACAAAATCTAAATGTATAACTTTAGTACACAAACAAACATATATTGCAACATATACTTTGTTAAATATATCCTTTCTTTGATTTTTGAATTATACAGAAGGGTCCACAAAAATCTATTCCAACAATATTGAACGGATAATTGGTTGTTACCCTTTCTTTGGGAAGATCTCCCATTATTTGGCTTCCCGCAACAGGTTTATTTTTGAAGCACGTTACACAATTATATACGATTTTTCTACAAATATTTCTGCCATTTAATGGCCAGAACCTTTGACGAACATTATACAGTAGTGTTTGCGGCCCAGCATGTAAAAACTTTAAATGCATATGCTTCACTATAATGGATGTAAGTTGATGATTTGTAGGCAATATGGCAGGATGTTTTTGATTGAAATTTAGGTCTGAATTGTTCAACCTACCTCCTACTCTTATTATACCTTTATCATCTAAAATGGGGAAAGATTTTTTAGTTTACTACTGGGTGGTATTGGCAGCTCTTTCCTTAGATTTCTCATCTCGGTGGAGAACTCCGCTTCTTGAACACCTCGTATGAGGAAGTCCTCAGAATCCCTCATCTCCGAGTAGGTTATTGGGCCAACTCGTCTATTCGTTCTTACGTTGTTGCTAAACCTAAAAATAAAACTAACAACACGAACAATAGTACTGAAATTGTTACTGACATTCAAAATACTCTCTAAAAAGGTATGGGATTCAGTCAAAGTTAAGTTCTGTGATGTTTCTCTAAGATCACTCACTGACTGTCTTTTAAGTTCACGCGAACAGTCCTCTGAGTCCAAAGTGGCAACATTAAGGAGAATGTCTTCTCGGACAAAGTCTTTTTCCTTCAAAAAGGCAGGACCATTCCACCACTTCTCGCTGTTCAGCATAATCTCGATGCTAACTCCGCGGGTCACAAGATTGGCAGGATTGTCTTTGCCGGCGCAATGGATCCAAGAATTTTGGTCAGTCATGCACTGTATTTCTTTCACTCGGTTGGCGACGAAGGGTTTCCACTTGGTGACTGAACCCTTTATCCAAAATAAAGCTATTTTGGAATCGTCCAAAAGTAGGCAGTGGAAGGCTTTTTCCGGTCTACAACTTTCTGAACTTCTACTCCTAAACGAGCAGCAAGCAATGCACCGAGTAACTCCATCCTTGGCAGGGTTATCTTCTTCAGAGGAGCAACACGACTCTTTGAAGCAACAAGATTCACCAACACCTGATTTTCGGATTTTACTCTCAAGTAAACTGCCGCACCATATGCCTTTTTACTGGCATCTGAAAATGTGTGTATTTCAATTTCACTGGGATTGTCTACCGAGAGCTCTAGTATATTCCTTGGCACATTCACCTCAGAAAGTCTCTGAAGTTCCGAACACCACTTTTGGAACGTCTCAGTAATATCTGCTGGAAGTTCAGAGTCCCATGGTACCTTTCTAAGCCACAGTTCTTGAAAAAGGCACTTGATTCTGATGGTGAATGGAGATAGCAATCCGAGGGGATCAAAGATTCTCCCTGCCGTTTGTAACAGGAAGCGTTTAGTTTTCTTATTCTGACTCAAGAAATTCAGCAAACTTTCGATTTCCATTGTGAGAATGTCTCTATTAGGATTCCAAGACATCCCTAAAACCTTGAGCAGGTTTACTTCTGAAGTAGTTGAATGATGAGGATGAGTAAGGAACTCCTCATTTTCCCATTCGCTCATGAGAAGAGCATCATTCGAAACCCACTTCCTCAAGTTCATACCGGCGGACTTCATTATGTTTTGTGCCTCACGTGATAATTCCAAGGCGGAAGTCACATTGTTTGCACCTGATACTAGATCGTCTACATAAACACATGTATCGAGCATTTGTGAAGCAGCAGGATGTAGCTCTCGAAAATTTTGGATGTGCTTTTTTATTGTAGCCGACAGCAAGAATGGGCTTGCGTTAACCCCAAAAAGAACACGCTTAAATCTGTATACTTGTGGGTTGAAGCCAGTTATGTTATCTACTGATTTATCACAAGTGAACAGAAATCTGACAGCGTCTCTGTCGTTTTCTGCCAACGAAATTTGCAGAAAGGCCTTCTCAACATCTGCTAAGATTGCTATTCTATTTAGACGGAAATATAGTAATAGCTGGAAAATGTTAGGATTCAGATTTTCACCTGTCCAGAGACAGTCATTCAGTGATAATTCTCCAGATTCATGGGAACTGGCATCAAATACTAATCTCATTTTTGTGGTTACGCTTTCCTTTCTGAATACTGCCTGGTGTGGCAAATAATATACAGGTCTGTCTACCGGTTGGGTCTTTACAAGCACCTTCTCTATAATGCCCTGCTTTAAGTAATCTTCAATGACCTCGTGATACTGTGTAAAGAGAGTTTTGTTTTGGTTCAGCCTCTTGGTGAGGGACTTAAACCGCGTTTCCGCAACACACAAGTTATCTTTTAATTCTCTCCAATCTCTTTTCCAAGGTAAACTGACCTCATAACGTCCCTCTTTGAAATGGACTGTTTTATTGAAGATGCTCAGTGCTTCATCTTTCTCGTGACGATTAGGATCGTCTCTAATACCCAAAGACTCAAGTTCCCAAAAGTTTCTTAGGTCCATTTCCACTTGATTTTTAGTGAAATGACAGTGTAAATTGTTTGAAATCCCTGCATCTTTGAGTGTTCCCGTTACGATCCACCCAAATATCGATTCTTGTAGGATTATTGATTCATCTTTTAATTTAATTTGATTACCTTGTAACAATTGATAGAAAAGTTCTGCTCCTAACAATGCGTCAATTCTCCCCGGTTTATTGAATTGGGGATCCGCATACGTTATATTACTTGGAAATTTAATCTTAGACACATCAAGAGGTTTTGAAGGAGTAAGATCTGTAACCTTTGGAACGATTAGTAGTTCAATTTCTTCATAAAAGTCTTCATTTATGTTAGATATTAACACTGAGGTTTTTCTTTTTACCGTTAAAAAGGAACCGTTCAAACCCGTGATAGGAGCATTTACTGTTTGTTTCGTTAAGCCCAAGGAATCAACTAGGTCATTACGAATAAAGTTAGTCTGTGATCCAGCGTCAAGCAAAGTTCGGATGGGAAAGGAATTACCATCAACACCCTTAACTTAAACTATCGCAGTAGACAGGAATACGTATCTTTTTTCATCCCCCGTGTAGAAACACCCAGTATTGGTATTCTCCTCCTACCCTCTTGGCCTTGAAAAGGTTCCTGATGATGACTCATAACTTCCTTCTCTCGTGGCGTCATAGTTCTGTTCGCTCATGTTATAAACACTTTGCTTGGGAACATTGATTTGGACTTTTCGATTCTCGCTGTTTTCGAAATCCGTTCTATGGATCAGAGAATGATGACCTCTTCCACAGAACTTGCATTTTTTAGAATTAGTACATTGAGATACTCGATGAGGTTCTAGGCAATTAAAACAAAGTTGTTTCTTTTTTATTTCACTAATTCTTTCTTGTACGGATAAATCGTGAAACATTTTACATTTATATATCGGGTGATTATCTTTACAGATTGGGCAGGCACTTTTAGAGTTAGATTTTATCATAAGCCCTTTAAGCTTGGGTTTGAAAGCTATATCTATTTTAGGCTTAGCGAAAGGGATGCGTTGGATATTTTCTAACACTTGACTTCTTTTTTGTAAGAAGTTGATGAATTCTTCCCAGTCGGGAAACTCGGTTGTTTTTAATGACATCTCGTACTGTTTACGTGATTCACGATCTAATTTCGAAGAAATTATATTAATCAACATTAACTCGGTCAATTTGTTAGTCTCAAGATTTAGAAGTTTTAATCCTCGCAAATGTTTTAACACAGTATTGAGAAATGTATGAAGTTCCGTTCCTGACTCATGAGTTATTTTTTCCAGATTCATTATGGCATTTATCTGGACATCCGCGATGAATCGCTTATTTTTGTACCTTTTCTCGAGTTCAGTAAACAAGGACTGAAAAGTATCATCTGCAGTTTGAATTAGTTTACTTTCTCCTTTCAGAGAAGCTTGTAGATAATGAAGTTTTTGGGAATCACTTAAGCCATCATTTAAAGTAATTAGAGTATTAAATTGAGCTTTAAATGTACTCCAGTCTTCATAAGTGCCCGAGAACTGAGGAAGTGGAATCTCGGGTATCTTAAAAGAAGTTCGGTTCATTTTAGAGTTTATCTGAGCATCATTAGCAGGTAACGTCAATTTCGAAAGAAGGTATTTCAGACGTACCTCTATATCTTCAGCTGTTGCCTCCAAATCCTGAAGCTGGTCAAGATTGTCTTCTAGATTAACTTCTTCAGGTAGCTCACAATATCCAGTGGAAAGTTCTGTAATTGCAGATTTGATTTCTACAATTTTGCTCGCCTGTTGCTGAAGTGCAATCTTCGTTCTGCATGGATCTCCGCTACCATCTTCTTTACTTTCAAGTTCGAGGAAGTCCTCCATACGTTGCACTTTGGCTTTAATGGTTCCGCGCTTTCGATTCAGTTTCGTAAGCTGGCTCATTTTGCGTTTTTTTATTTTTACTCCGGCTCGACGGACCACAATGTTGCGCCGGTAGCTCTGGTAGTGGACTGTATTCTAATTGACACAATTCATTATAATAAAAACAAGTTTATTAACAACAAATATAACATCGTTGTGGAAGGACCACTTTCTCGTTAGGCTAAGGAAACCTTGTAGTTCATTTGAAAAATATTTCGTTCCGATTCCGCTCAGCTCGTAGCCTCGTTTCCATTCGGCTCAGGTCGCCTCGTTCCCGTAGTCTCGTGGAGACTTAACAGTGATGTTTTTATTTGCTTTCTGATTTCATTGCTCCCACAGGTGACTTTTTTGCTACTATTTTTCAACCTTGGCGACTAGGGGTATCTTTTTTAAGTAAAATTGTCTTGATATATATCCTATTTTCAAAACTCAAAAACTTTTGACTTGAAAATTTTGGTGACTTTTTTGAAAATTCGCCGAAGGTCAAAGAAATTTAGTCCAGTTTTCTTTGGCTTATAGCTCAGTGGTTCTTAACCTGAGGTGTGTGCACCCCTGGGGGTGCAAGAAAGCATTTCCAGGGGTGCGAGAGAAGTTTCGATGGGCGACAGCATTTTAATAAAAGACAATCTTATTGAAATATGAGCCATGCATATATTCAAATGGAATTTGAAAAACTGGACTTAGAACAATTCTGGTATACACAGTTAGAATCCACAGCTGGCAAAAGCAGCATTCAGACACTTTTACCATTTGCTACCACCTACTTGCGTGAAATGGGGTTTTCATCACTTTTGCACATAAAACAAAAGCCAGAAATCGCTTAAATGCAAGTGATGATAAGCTTGGCTCTTTCAAAAAAGGAGCCTCATTTCGAAAGTATTATGAATAAACAACAATGTAGCCATTAAAAATTGAGATATTGTTTTGTATGTATATTGTAAATGTATGCGTTTATTTTTCAATAAATAAATTATCTTGCAATAGATGTAATTTCCTAAATAAAGAAATAGAAACACATTTTTCAAGGGGGTGTCGATCACTAAAAAGGCTGAGAACCATTGTTATAGCTGATGGAAAAAGTAACATGCTTGAATACATACATGCTTAACAAATTGTAACGTACTTGAATTATCTTATAGAATGCCATGAGCAGCATTTCTGCAGTAGCATTTCAAGACAACACTCACCTGGTTTCATCTGGGGTTGCAGATGGGTAAGAGCATTTTGATTTATGTTTCCTACAAGTGTGTTCAATTACTGTTGCTTCATCTAAAAAAACTTGGTAATCTAATATTTTCTATAATTTCATAATTTTAATAATCGAATATTTATTCATATTCTAATATTGTGTTTTGCTAATTCTGAAATCAGTTTCATTTCAATACAAATGTTTAACCTTTGAGTTACTTTATTCAGCTAATTTCGGTATTCTTCATTCATTCAATCTCTTTTGAATCATGAAACACTTCATTTCAATAAACATTTAAAGAAAACTTTTTTATTCTCATTTAGTGAATAAATAAAAATAGGTGAAACAATTCTCTTGTTCATATTCACTTTATAAAATAAAGATAAACTTTTTTGCACAATTCCATGACATGGGTAGAGCACATCTGCTATTGATCATAAGATCTGGGAGCCATCTCTGTAGCAGTCCGAATTATTACAAAAGCTGGAGCAAATAAACAACCTGGCACAAGAGAAAGTACCGTCCTGCTCTCGGAGGAGGATCACCTGTCCGTACTTAAAAAGAAATTGCGCGGATCATCTCTCGTATCCTTTCATCACTGGTATCTTAGTGGAACACCAGGAGAGCTGCTTGCCTTAAATTCGCCCCGGAAAACTTTCTCTGCTTGCCAGGCTCCGATCTGACTATTTGAAAAAGATGATCATTTGATGGCCAGAAATCCTTTCCCACCTGTATAAAGTGGCTTATTACCAGCCTCTCCCTCACATCCTGAATTGCATTGGAGCCATATATGAAGACATTTTTAAGGATCCATCTGCCATTGTCCCAAAACTTTTTTTGCAAACTCATTGACTTAGTGTAATTTATTTTTTTTACACTGGGATAAGAAAGAAGAGAAGATAAACTAAAATGTGGTCGGCTAAATTTCAGCCATATGAAGTCTTCACGGTAGCTACACTTAAGACTGAACTAGACTTAAGTTCAGATTATAACTTATACCTAGATTTTAACTTCAGTCTTGTTCAGATGACTAAAGTTCACCGTGAAAGGTCAGGATCGGGATTCAACACCGGCAGCTTTTTCACTGACTGCCAGTCGTAAATCTCGACCTATCTATCTGGAAGCTCACCTTCACATCCAGATGGTTTTAAGAGGGGAATGACTACCCCTTATTTCATTGTCCTTCAGTGCAGGGCTGCCAGAGATGACTAAAAGGCTTTTTTTATTTCTATTTTTCAACCTTGCTGACTAGGAGTATGTTTTTAAGCAATCTTCTCAAAAGCTACTAATTTCAAAATTTTGGTAATTTTTTTGAAAATTCACCATAGGTCAAAGAAAATTTAGTCCCCTTTTTTTAACTTGTAGGGGACGGAAAAATACTTCTTGGAATTTTCTTTTGAGAAAATTTTCCAAAGGACGCCAATTTCAAAATTTTGGAACCCAGCGATGGCAACCGTGAAAACAAAACATTGGAATTTGTGGTTGTTAGATTGTCATGGAACCCTTATTAAGAAAATATTTGTTTTTTTAATTTTAAAATTTAATCCTGGCGAGTTCTTCAATGTCTGTCATACTTAATTAGCACATTTTGTGTCATAACCAATTCATTTTTCATCTGAGCAACTAAAATTGATACTAAAATAGGGTTTGAGAGAAGACTTTTGCTACTATTTTTTAAGAATTTCACAAGTGGTTTGGTTGTGGTAGCCTTGCCAATATCAACTAGAGGAGCTAGAGAAGTGTGTTTTCAAGCACTCAAACCATAAGTATTTTCGTCATGCAGTTTCTGACTGTTTTGAGTCAATTCCATAAGGCCCTAATTTCCTTTTTAGAGCACCCACAACCATGACACAAAACCCTGTTGAAATAATGTAAAAATTCTGGTGTTTTTATAAATAGATATTTAAATGGTATTTTGGCTGTGTCGTAATTAGCACAGCAATTGGACCATTACGTTACATGACATAACTAGACTTCAACTTTAGACAGGTCCAAACTAACTTATATGTAGACTAGGCAAAAATTAATTTGATAAGAGAAAACCCCAACCAATTCTGGATTGTTTTGTGCAAAAGGTGAAATTCATTTCATGCAAATTTTGCTGAAAAATCCATTTTCAACTGTGAAATTCATTTTATAATGCCATTATTTCACACAGAAATAAGTTTTATGATGGCATTTAACCTTCCAAGTGGTTTCGATGAGATATCTTGTCCATCGAGATCTGACTAATTTTGCGAATGAAAATATATATCGTCATCAAGATATTACAGATTTTTTAGTGATGATGAGATCAAGATCTGGTCAGTTTTCTTCTAATGACGAGATATCTCGTCCATCAAGATTTGCTAATGGTTTTGCTTATGGCAAGATACCTTGTCAAGACAACCACTAGGAGGGTTATTGTACACTGATGCAACTTTCATAAGTTACGCAGTTCTTGTGTTATTTTAAGATTTCTGAGTCACTTTTTAAAAGTAAATAATTAATTTTGTTTCATTTGATAGTGTCATAAAGGTGTGGGATTTGCGCAGGACGTACATCAAGTCTCGAAATTATTCACCTCGTTATCAAATGGAATACTGCAATGACAAATCTGCTGGGCACGGTAAGGAAATTTTTTAATACTTATTTTAAGCATGCATACTATTCCTGCTGAGGTTTGCTCCCATTCCTTTAACCATTGCCATTCTATCTTTATTCTATATCTTTCTTTAAAGAGAAGGATATCTTGAAAGCAGTGTTTCCTAAACTGGGTGTAACTTTGGGTGTATTTCTCTTCTATATCAGTAAACCTTTCCTGTGTTTTCTGTCTTGCATTTGGTGCAGCTTGACCAAATATGGCCCTTGTGTCATAAAACCTAATCCAAATTGGGGCTTTAAATTAATGCTAGGGGTATGCTCAATTATCAGATATGTTATTCTCGAATACAATTTTCCCATAGACACATTTGTCGGGGCTCACACAAAAATGCAAACTTTAGTGGACTAACTATATTCATTTACATTGATTCAAGTTGCTGTACTATTCTAAGTTCACAGAGTTGTACTATTTATGTGGTTTGGTGTGGTGAGTGCTGATGAAAGAGGAAATACTCGGAAATAAACCAACATGGAATTTATTCAAACATAACAAATTAGAAGGTGAGCCGGCGTGTCTGGCGAGAGAGGAGAAAAGAGAGAAAGAACAAGTATGCGCTCGGCATTATATAATATCATGTGACGTCATACAAACGAGCTGCTAGCAGCGCCGCTCCTCAATCAGGAGGGAGTGAATCACTATAGAGTATCCCTCCAGAGACGAAGGGAACGATACATATTCATAGGAATGTTTACAAAGTGATTGACAATGATACAATAATTGACTATGAAATAAAATTCTTGTACAAGTAATGATAAAATACAGTAAAATGTTACATGAAAAAAAAATACATCTAATGAAAGAAAATACAATATATATGCTAAAAAATTATTAAACATGTGACATGGATTTTTCTTATAGCTATTACATGCGCATAACTAATCTTTTTGGAAAGTGAACATGTCTACCTGATTTTGTAATCCTAGGTTGTATGGCAGGTGCAGAAGCTTTTTGATCTACTGTTTGTTGCTTGGATGGTTTGTTTGTCTGATCTAAATGTGAAGATACTTTCAATGGCTGTAAGTCAGCAGAAAATGTATATGCGGGTTTCAAGCGATCAATAGATACAGTAGTGTTTTTACCATTTAAATTAACAACGAAATTTTTATCCGTACGACTGAGAACTAAATGCGGTCCAGAATAAGGAGGTGTAAGCGGTGGTCGAATTTTGTCAATTCTCAAAAATACATGTGTGCATGTGTTTAAAGATGGATGTACATAAAATTTGCTATTGCCGTGTGTTGCAGGAGCAATAGGACTAAGTTTTCTCATCATTGAAATTAAATTTGACACGTAAGTTGGTGTAGCAGGTTGTTTTAGAGAATCAGTCGAAATGAGATCTGATGGTAAACGTAAAGTTGTTCCATAAACTAATTGAGAGGTTGTTGCGTTTAGGTCGTTTTTAATGGCTGAGCGTAATCCTAACAATACAATTGGTAAAACCTCAGTCCATTTTACGTTCTCATGAGCAATAATAGCGCCTTTAAGATGCCTGTGAAATCTTTCAATCATACCATTGCTTTGAGGGTGGTATGATGCGGAATGAATTCTATGACTGCCTAACATGTTTGTTAGTTCGCGAAATAGTCCTGATTCAAAATTTCGTCCTTGGTCTGTAGTGATAGTGACTGGTGTTCCGAATCGCGAGATCCATGCATGTAATATAGTTCGTGCTGTTGTCTCTGCGGACATATCCGCTGTAGGAATCACTTCTGGCCATCGAGTATATCTATCTATGATTGTAAGACAGTATTTATAGCCATCGGATGAAGCAAAAGGTCCAATGTAATCTAGATGGATATGAGAAAAACGAGCATCTGGTTGAGAAAATGTGCTAAGTGGAGCTTTCGTATGATGAAATACTTTTGCTCGCTGACATTTGTCACAAGTGCGAACTTTATTTTTAATATCGTTCCTCATTCCAGGCCAAAAGAATCGTTTAGAAATTATATTAGTGGTGGCTGATATTCCGGGGTGAGAAAGAAAATGCAAGTTTTCAAAAACTAGTTGTCTGAAATTTTTGGGGACGAAAGGTCGAGGATTTTCAACTGATTTGTCACAAAACAAGGTAATGTCCTCAAGAGGAAAATAATGTTTGTCCAACTTTAATGTGTTTTGCTGAATTAATTGCTCTAATTCTTCATCGTGAAGTTGAGCTTCAGCAAGTTTCTTATAGTCCAAAGCAAGTGGTTTGGAGACAGCATCAATCTCTATCCTAGATAATGCGTCAGCAATTGTGTTTTGTTTGCCATTGACATGACGTATATCTGTGGAGAACTGGGATATATAATCTAAGTGTCTAAGTTGGCGCGGAGAACATTTATCGGGCTTTTGTTTAAAGGCATATATAAGGGGTTTTTGATCGGTATAGATAGCAAAATTTCTACCTTCAAGCATGTGTCGAAATTTCTTAATGGATGTGTAAATAGCCAGTAATTCACGGTCGTAAGTGGACCAATTCTTTTGACTGTTATTAAGTTTAATTGACAAAAATGCTATAGGTTCCCATTGTTCATTTGCAAATTGCATAAGTGAACTGCCTATAGCAACATCGGATGCATCAGTCCAAAGACTTAATTGAGCACCAGGCACTGGGTGTTTAAGCAAGGCTGACTCAGCAAGTGCCTGTTTTGCGGCAGAAGATGATTTGTCGGTTTCATCATTCCATACAAGTGATATATCGGTTTTGGAAGACGGACGAGAGGATTTCTTTTTGTTTTTCTGTCCTTCCAAAAATTTTATTAAAGGAGCCAAAATGTGGGCAGCTTTTGGAATAAATCGCCTATAAAAGTTAAACATGCCCAGAAATCTGCGAAGTTGAGTTATAGTTTGTGGTTTGGGAAATTTTTGAATTGCTGCAACACGATCAGGAAGAGGTGCGAGTCCTTCACCACAAACTTTGAAACCTAAAAAGTTTAAACTAGTTGCTCCAAAAATACATTTAGAAGGTTTAATTGTGAGACCATAATGATTCAATCTTTCAAAAAGAGCTCGTAAGTGGAGAATATGCTCTTCATGGGTTTTACTAGCAATTAAAATGTCATCAATGAAAGCATAAACACCATCCAGACCTCTAGTGACCTCATCAATAAATCTCTGAAATGTACTGGATGCATTACATAACCCAAATTGCATTCTAGTACTCTCAAAGAGTCCGAAAGGGGTACAAATAGCAGTTTTGTTAATATCTTGTGGAGCAATGGGAATTTGATGAAATGCTTTTACTAAATCAACATGAGAGAAAATTTTGGTGCCATGCAATTCACTTGTGAAATCCACTATGCTAGGAATTGGGTATTTATCCTTGACTGTTTGGGCGTTTAAGGCACGATAATCGCCAACTGGACGCCAGTCATCACTATCTTTTTTTGGGACCATGTGTAATGGTGATGCATAGTTACTGCTAGATGGACGTATGTGTCCTAAATCAAGCATGTATTGGAATTCAGTTTTTGCTATTTTTAACCTATCTGGTGCAAGTCGACGAGGCTTAGCAAAAACCGGGGGACCAAAAGTTTCAATATAGTGCATGACATTATGTTTCAAGGGTTGATTGGCACAAGGAGATTTCGTAACATCTGGAAATTCTCCCAATAATTTGCAAAAATCATTGTTATCAGGGACAGTTTTAACAGAAACAATAGTAGAATCATCTAAAATACAATGACAATTTAATTTTGTGCATGAATCAGTCAAACGACGATTACGAATATCTGGTTTTAAATTAAAATAATGCAAAAAATCAGCACCAAGAATAGCAGTTGTAACATTACAAATATAAAATGGAAAAACAAAATTACGTCGTAAGCCTAAATTTAAAGAAAGTAATTTTTTACCATAAACTTCAATAGGTGTTCCATTTGCTGCATTAAAAGTTTGTGAAAGTTTAAGTTTCTTTTCATGTTTATTTGCTGGGATGATAGAACAGTCACTGCCAGTGTCCACAAGGTATTTAATATTGGTGCGTTGATCAATCACAAAAAGGCGACGCGAGGTTGGTGGCGAGGAATATGTCGCCGCTACTCCTGGCCGCTGATGTTTTCCGAAAAATGAGCAGGGCTTGGAACACTTATTTGCTTTCGATTGGAACTTACGGTGGTACCAACAGATGTCTTGGGCTTTGGTAGAAGGGCTTCGATGTCGATAACCGGAATTATTCCGCTTTCGTGAAAAACTCCTTGAACGTCGCAAATTGGCAACTTCTTTGCGAAGATCTTTAATTTCTTGCATCAAGATAGAGTGAATGTTTGAAGCACTGGAACTAGAATTACCAATAGCGGAAACGGCACTTACTTCTGCAGGCGTAACTTCGAGAATGCGGTCAGCTACTTCAGCTGCCTTTTGTGGCGTCAAAGGTTCAATTGAAGCAAGGATTGATTGTACATTAGGTGGTAATTGTTGTAAAAATAATTCCAATAAAAGAACGTCGGTGATGTTATGGCTTTCGGCACGGCGTTGCATAACACGAAGAAGTTCTGTAGGCTTCCGATCTCCTAATTGTTCACCAGCTAACAATCTACGTATTTCTTGCGATTTCGTTTCACCACATCTGGAAATTAGTTGCTCCTTGAGTTGTGCATAAGGATCTGTTAAATCAGGAGATAAAATGATATCTCGAACAATTGAAACTATTTCTGATGGTAAATGAGCAAGACAATAATTATATTTAGTTTTGTTGTCGGTGATGGGCTTCGGAACAGCCAGTTTAAAAGTAGCCTCAACCATCACAAACCATAAGGCTGGATCATTCGAAATAAAATTGGGAATTTTAACAGCAGCGGTTTCCTCCATTTCGATTCAGAATAAAACGTTCACAAAATAAAAAGATTTCGTGATCAAACTGAAAGTGCGATCCAGTAGTATCCAGTCAGGAAACGTTCGAAAAGAAACTAAATACTTGGCGCCATAAGAAAGAAAATGGTGGAGGCCAAATCAACTGTGTATTAGTTTTGAAGCCACATTCAAAAGTTACAACAAGCGAAATAAATTCATACCTCAAAGTCCAGCATCAGGGTCACCATTTATGTGGTTTGGTGTGGTGAGTGCTGATGAAAGAGGAAATACTCGGAAATAAACCAACATGGAATTTATTCAAACATAACAAATTAGAAGGTGAGCCGGCGTGTCTGGCGAGAGAGGAGAAAAGAGAGAAAGAACAAGTATGCGCTCGGCATTATATAATATCATGTGACGTCATACAAACGAGCTGCTAGCAGCGCCGCTCCTCAATCAGGAGGGAGTGAATCACTATACTATCCTAAGTACAAGAATGGTTCCTGGAATGGAATGCTGGGTATATCGACTTATCGCATCAAGAGATCAGGCACAAAGAAGTTGGCACTGTTCTTGGCATTTGCTAAGTATGAGGGTAATCCGGAAAATAACCTCCGTTTGGTGATCAATGATAGACACTTATAGTTACTGAAATTCTATTATGTACATTTGAAAACTACAACTGTACTTTACTCTTTTCGACATAATTTACTTTAGACATGTGCAAACGGAGGTTTTTCCGGATTATCCTTGTACTTGAAGTTACAGCAATTAAAAAGTAGCTCCAACAACTGTCTTGGAGATATGTAGGGAGCGAACATTTTTTCATGGAAACCTAAATCAATGTCATAATAAACAACAGTAATAAGATATTTTACTTGTCTGTTTTTCAATGAAATTTACTGATTTATGTTGAGTATTTATTAAACCAATGAATTTTGTTTGACCTTTTGGAGAGCTCTGAACGTACATAGGATTGATCTCAATTAGTGTTTGAAAAAGAATCGATATCTTCAAAAGACCCCTTTTCCAATTTGACCAAGTTTGCATTGAAAAAACAAGCCCACTTATCACAATAAGTGTTATTTTGTTTCATTATAGGTATGAGAGTTGATGTTTGTTTAAACATATTTGAAACATTAGCATTCATTTAATAAATATTGATTTTAATTTATATTTTGTGACAATAACAAGGTAGAAAAATGTAAGCATTTATTAAAAATATAAGTATAATATAAAATTACAAAGAACATGATGTAACTCCTTTTTGACACACTCACATTATCCTTTTAAATTAGCAGGAGCCGTGGTAGCCTGGTTGGAACAGTAGCAGATTAGCAACCGGAGGGTTGCGAGTTCGAAACTAGATCTAACCAAAGACCTTAGTGTACATGGGGGTGGTGCAGGTTAAATCTGTTGTGACCTCAGATGTCCTAACATTTGCATGGTCTGGAAGTTTGGAATGGGGCATCAGTTCAATGAAAATTTAGTCCTTTTTTCAACTTTTAGTGAACGAGAAAAACATTTTTTCATATTTTTCTTCGGAGAGAAAATTTTCCAAGGGACGCCATTTTCAAAGTTTTGGCTTCAAGCCATGGCAACCATGAAATGAAAGAAAAACATTGCAACCTGTGGTTAGATTGTCATGGAAACCTTATTAAGAAAGTATTTAGTTCTTAAATTTTAAAATTTAAATTTCTTAGTGACACATTTTGTGCACAAATAGCACACTTTGTGCACAAATAGCACATTTTATGTGTCAGCTGATTCATTTTGTATCTGAACTACTAAAATAGGGTTTAAGAGGAGAAATTTTGCTACTATTTTTAAGAATTTATTCTCCTACTATATCACAATTGCTTTGGCTATGACAGCTCTGTGATAGACCAAGTTGCGCAGACCAACTGGCTGTTACTCTGGGATGTGCCTTCCAAGCTGGGATGTATGATAGCTTTATGTATAAGCAAATCTCATTTTGATATATAATATACCTGTCATAAGTTATGCTTTATATCCATACTGTGTCCTTTATGGAGTGAGTGATAACCCCATTTGTAATTTCAATGCTTCTCAAGATGAAATTTCCGGAGTCCAATTGATTATGGACTTAAGTCGATGCTACGCTTAATCTCTTGCGTTTTATTTGTCTTATTGATTGAATGAAAATCAGCATGAATCTTTTGACTAACTAAATTTAATAAAATTTGCTTAGTTAAATCCAATAAAAGAAAATTTTAATGCATTGTCTAAATTTTATAATAGATTTCTTTTGTTGCATCGGTATTCATTGTAACGTGGATTTATTTTGTATTCTGTTTACTGCATATACAGAAATGAGTTTACTCGCAAATTTTTCTAATACTTATCTTGTATTTCTTATCTTTTCTAATCTAGGCAATTATTCTCATGCTATTTATGAAATCTATCACTAGTATCATACATCAGTTTGTTTTCTTTGTGTAAATATGATTCGTTATTATTGAGATACCTATTAACTTTCTTGCTGTAGGTTGTGCAGGTTTGGTGTTTGATTCTTTGCACAGAAAACTTTACGCATCTACCACATCAAATAAAATTTATAGGTTTGACTGCCATACCTATTCCAATGATGGTAAGTAAATGCATTTCTCCGGAAAAGTTTCGACATCAGTGTATTTATACCTTTATATTAGTTTTAAAGTTCGTTTGGGTAACTTAATGAAGTATTATATTGCTAGAGACACTACCAATCAATATCCAAAAACTTTTTGTACAATGTATGGACTGGTCTCATGTATAAAACCCAGCATCCGTTGAAAAACATCTGCAAATGACACTTGTTTTAAGTGAGAAAAGAGAGAAATTTGGTCAGTTGTCATTCCAACACGAGTTCTAACTCCTAGGTGCCCAAACCCCTTCCATCTGCTGAATAGAAGAGGTGAATATTTTCAATGAGAAACTAAATTTGCTGATTAAACACCTATGGCTATCATGCCTGGCCTTGGAACCCTTTCAAATTTTTATGCTAGGGTCCAGGACCCCCAAACATAAGGGATAGATATGTTATGGTTCATGTGATCAATCGGTTTATATTAATAATTGGTTAATATTAACCAAATAAAAAGGTTGAAGTGAATAATTTATAAGAATTTATCACATGAACAGGTGATTATTAAATTCAGCAGGCTTCACACACACACACATTGTTAATTATTAATATTTACCTGTAATTATTGTTATTAATCACATTGACCAGAAGACGCAGTCGTTATTAAAATTAGCTGGTTATTGTTAATACTAACTCGATTTTTTTACAAACAAATATACTCGAACCATAACAAATATACAAATGATACGAATAACCAAATTTTCAAGGAGTTCCGATCTGTCTTCTGTTGCTTATCCGAATGTTTCAATATTCTAGGGACCTTGAACCCCTTGCAAGTTTGAATCCAACCAAAGTCTGTTGTGTACCAAAGGGGGCTTGTGCATGTTAAATCTGTTGTGGCCGCAAACGTTCTCATCTTGGCGTGGTGTGGAAGTTTGGAGAGTGGGGTGCCAGCTCAGGTGTAACCTTGTCATCTGACAGTGATTCAAAATTGAGTGGTGCTGTCCTCGGACCTTTCCCTTCGGGTTTGATCCCAAACCGTCGCCAATAGCCCATTGTGTTGCTCCAGTGCGACATTAATAAATACCTACCTACCCTGAACTCCTTGGTATTTATCTTGTTTGTATCATACATTTTGTCCCAGGATATTTCAATCCAATTTCAATATTATTATACTTAAAAAAAGTGATTTGAATCATGATTTTAAAAATCACTTGATTTAAATCATGTTTAAAATTGTGATTTAAATCATACACATTGTGTATAGAATCTCATTACCTGCCCTTTTTCTCAGGCAAAGCCAATGTCCACCTTGCCTTTGATGTCGAAGTGGATGGTATTGGCATGGTGTCCTCAATTTTTATCATTCAGTTTTAAAATTCGTTGCTTTAATTTATATGACAAGTTCAGGATTGTCAACTGTTCTTATAAAACGGAAAATCCCTAGTCTAAGGTAATTTTATCTCATGCTGTTTTGATCCCTTTAGCAGCATTTCAAAAAAAATATTTTAGTTCATTCCTGCCATATACAACATTCCATGAATATACAACATTCTTAAAGTAGTAAATGAACGCACTTCTGAAAATCAGAAATTTATTTCCTTACCCCTTAAAAGCACTTCTGGGAATGAAAATTCCAACTTTGAAGCTCAAAAACAATTCAAAAAAACTTTTTTGTGACTAAAAAATCTCTCTTCAGAATTCATGAAATATCACACATCTAACTTTCTTGGGGAACTTATCTGTTTTATGCAATATTGTAACTACTGATAGTGTGAATACATACTCATAAAATTAGCGTTTACAACTGGCTAAATGTCTTTATAAAATTAACAAAAATTCACACTAGATGAAATTTTATGTATGAAAGTCTAAGGGTTACTGTCTTCATCATCTGCTTAGTTTTTTTTTGATTTGCTGATTGCATGAGATGAAAGAATTATTCAAGTTATGAGATCTTTTGATGACTTTTCTCTTCTAGCTGTTGTTTACACAGGATTGAAATGCAACACTTACTTTGTGAAGCTAGACCTTAGTTGTGATGACCAATATCTCTTATGTGGTTCCAGTAATCATAAAGCATACATTTGGAATGTAAGTGCCATTAATTTAAATTGAATTTTTTGCATAATTGCATTTTTCTAATTCTAACTTTTTCTGTAGTTGACTGAAATGAAAATGTACTTAATAAAATCATAATTAATTTGAAATGTTTTCTTGTTTAGATAAATAAGCCTGGAGTGCCGATTTTAGCATTACCAGGGCATAAAGCTGAAGTAACATCTGTTGCATGGAGCCCATACAGTATTATGAAGGTAAACATCCCTTTTAATTTAGATAAGTAAGTCTAGAGTGCTGATTTTTTTAAACTTTACCAGGGCATAAAGCTGAGGTAACTTCTGGTGGAGCCTGTGCAGTATTATGAAGGTGAACACTTCTCACGGTCAGCATCATATAAATTCAGTTTGCACTTGACCGTCATCTCGAATGTTCGTGTGTGATCTTTATTCCTAATATGTAGAATTAAAGAATAGAGTTCCTTTGCAAATGCATTTTCAATTCACGAATACGTAACAATTGGCGACTAGTTCGAGATAGAATCATCGATCACCCCAATGCTTAAATAATTAATAATATACATCTCTTTGTTAGTGGTAGGAGTATGTTGTGAAGTTCGATTCCAGGACTGATCTGAATTGAATCCATGTGATTCTTTGAGCCGCTGTAGCACGATTGGAAGAGTAATGGACTAGCAACCGGAGGGTTGTGAGTTCGAATCCAACCAAAGACTGTTGTGTACGAAGGCAGCTGGTGCAGGTTAATTCTGCAATGGCCTCAAATGTCCTCACGTTGGCATGATATGGAAGTTTGGAGAGTGGGATGCCAGCTCAGGTGTGACCTCGTCATCTGACTATGGTTCAAAATTACTTGTCCTTGAATCTTTCCCTTGAGGGGCTGATACCGGATCATTGCCAACACATTGTATTGCTCTAATGCGACATAAATTCAAGAACAAACTAACTTGTAATATTCTACTGTCTCTTGCTGCACGAACTCATCATCTGACTGGTTCGTCTGACAGTTCGTGTTGTCTTCAAATCTTTCCCTTGGGGGTTGATATTGGATTGTCGCCAATAGCCCATTGTGTTGCTCCAGTGCAACGTTAATGAAATACCTATCTACCATGCGATTCTTTAACTGGAACTTAGGAAGAATGATAAAGATCTGTGTCCAATCAGAACAGTGTTCAATGGTCTACATAATAAATTAAGTTTGCACTTTGCCATCATCTTGAATCGCGTATGATCTGTATCGAGTGTATGATCTTCGCGTATGATCTGTGTTCCTTATACGTTAAATTGAAGAAGAGTTTTTTAATTCACAAAAACATAACAGCTTCTCTCTTTAATACTCTCTAGAGATACTAGTATTCATAAGGATGGATTGGAACCTACTTGGAGAAATTATTGAGCTTAGTAAAACATCACTTGCTTCATATATAAGTTAGTTTGGAACTCTTTTGTTTATGTATATATTTGTATTATTTATCCTTTATGTTATGGGGAGAAGGTAACAATTATTTGTTATGTACATGCATTTTCTCCCTCATTAATTCTTTGAAAACATGAATGTACTGTTTCGTACACAGCTGGTAACAGTTGGAGACGATCATAAGCTAATGATATGGAGGGTGCAAAACTCGGATGATGCTAACAGCGACTATGAATACAAAGCAGTATCTGAGAATTTTGAAGGTGAGTGAGACTTGATGTTCTTATAGCATCCATATTTGTACCGAACCTTTGAATGATTTAGTGTGGAATCAATTGTAATCCGTTGCTTTTTTTGATTATGCAAAGAAATGTGAACTTGCTGCATTCCTGAGTTTTAAGTAAATCATTTTACTGATTTTCAAAATAGGCATGGATTTGATTGTTAATTAATTTCTTGGTAATCATTTAATTTCATCACCCATGTTAAACTTTTTGGTTGCAAATCCTGATAAAACAAGAACACTATATACCGACCCCTGGCCAAATTGGCTACCACAGCTTTCGTTGCCAAACAACTATTTAGAAAGGCCAATGACAGGTTACCATATTCCATAATTCTGACCAATTGGGCAATGGCACTGTGTTCCTAAGTTTAACTCGAATCCTTTTCCCACATGGGATCTGGTACTCATTGGCAATATTAGAGAAGATCAAAAGAGACTGAATAACAGCAAGATTCTTTAAAACATAAATATAATGTGTTTACACTATAGAAATTTAGTTTTGATTTCATTATATTCTTAGCATATCCTTTTTTAGTAATCAATACAGAAGACTTATTGACTATTGAAGACATATATTACCATTTCACAGATGCTGAAGAATCAGAAGCCACCATTTCCAGAGATTGGGGTGCTCGATCTGTGCAGACTCCCCAACGCAGGAGGAATAATTCATTGCCAGATCTAAAAACAACTCCTATGATGAAATCCATCACAAATTTCTACAGTCCCTTGACGCCATCCCCTTCCATGAAATCTATCACAAATTTCTACAGTCCCTTGACACCATCACCTTCCATGAAATCTATCACAAATTTCTACAGTCCCCTGACACCATCCCCTTCCTTCCAAAAGACCACAGTGAATGTACTTACTAGTCCAGAATCCCAAGGCCTGCCTAATCCGAAAGACTCTGCCGTCTCGCCTCAGCTGCGGTCCCCCTGCAAGGCAATGAGTGACAACGATCTAGTTTCTAATGCCGACGCCACAGCCACGTCAAAGTCTAGTCCAGAGGGTAAAGAGAATGACACTCTGCCCGTTACTGGTGGTGAGTTGAGCACTGTGACGAAGATGATAGGGCAAGTAAAGAGAAAGTTAAATCCACACAACTCCGTAATCGTAATTTGTAAATATCACCCAGAAGGCTGTGGGCGGACAAAGGGGCACACTAGATGCGTAAGTATTTGTTTACTGGTTGTTTATTATGTTCGTTTTTAGTCGCATAATAAATGTATTATTAGTTGGCATGTTAGTACATGTGTCAACTGCTTCACTTTTAGATTTTCAGTTTCAACATTCATGTTGAAAAGGGAAATTTGATTCAAAAGTGATTAGTTTTACTGATTGATTTGTTAGTATGCATTGATGGAGTTACTGTTTGTCTACCTTGAGAACTGTACTTACCACAAAGTCTGGAGAGTGGCATTTGCTAGGCCAGGGCTGTCCCAGGTGTCTTTCGCTACTATTTTTCGACCTTGGCGACTAAGGGTATCGTAAGCAAAATCGTCTCAAAAGCTCCTGTTTTAAAAATTGTGGTGCTTTTTTTAATTCTTGAAAAGTCAATGAACATTTAGTCCCTCTTTTAATCTAATAGAGGATGGAAAAAGTATTTTTCGGCGTTTTCTTTAGGGAGAAAATTTTCAAAAGGATGTCAATTTTGAAGACAGCATCGTAATCAGTGGTTGCTAGAATGTCATGAAAACCAGTAAGAAAATAGTTTTTAAAGTTTATATAAAGTTTAAAAAGAAAAAATAGAAGTTTTTAAAATTTAAATTTCTTGGCGAGATCTTCAACATCTGTTTCTGATATTGTCGGTCTTGTGTCTGGCATAGCATGACCAAATACTGCCCTTGTGCCATAGAATCCAACCAGCCCCCTCAACGCCTGTTTCATACTTAATTAGCACATTTTGTGTTTTAGCCGATTCATTTTGTATCTGAGCCACTAAAATTGCTACTAAATTAGGGTTTAAGAGAAGACTTGCTACTATTTAAGAAAAAGTTATGCTAACTAATGCTACTATTTCGCAAGTGCTTTGGCTGTGATAGCCCTGCTATATGAACAGGGTTTGTTCATTTTGAGTAGGGGTGACTGGTGGATGTCTATTTTGTTTTTGGCAGAAAAAAGTAGTTTGCTGCATAGATATGCTCTGTAACAAGTAAAATTCATAACATTGTCATTGAATGTGACACTTGAATACATTTCTTCAAGCATTCCCTGTGTATGATGAAGAAAGTGAGATAAAGTATGTTTCTGTTGCAACTGGCAGGCACACTTTGTGACGTTGCTGCTGTCTTCGTGTTATGCTATCTCTTTTACCAGTAGACACGATCTTGAACACATGCTATAAACAAACCAGAAGGCACTGCTCACAAGATTGCTTGATAGTACTCACACTACATTCCTTATAGGCATTTGATGGATACTCTACGATGAATAGTTGAACTGGTAATACACACATTTCAGTTCATTCATTTTTGGCTGTTTGAAGAAGCAGGGTTAGGGTCTTTTACAAGGCAAGGTACCTTTTTACCAAGACAGTGCTGAAAACTTGTAAAAACCAGGAATAAATAGAAAAAGTGGCAACAATGGGAAAAAACTGTAAATTATTTAAATGTAAATGTTATTGAATTAAACAAAGTAATACAGTCAAACCTCGTCAAGACAAATTTCACAAGACCATAACAAAAATTTGTATTTTGTATTAGTAAAAATTTGTAGTTTGTGTTATCCGAATTCAGAAAAAATATTATTTCAACAATAAAATAAAATATTTATGTATTTATATTACTGTACAATTCTCGGTTCACAGATAAATGGTATTCTTCAGCACAAAGATTTATACAGATGATTCTTGATTGCACAGATATTTCCTGATTGTGCAATTTCTGTCTTGAAATAATTCTCGATTTTGTGTTTTCGTGACATTCTTTAAGAAATTCTTTGATGCTGTCAATGCTGTTTAATTGAGCAGATGAATTTTCACTGCCTACCAAAAAGCAGTGAACAATTTCTAAGCCAGCAGTAGCTTCTTTTAAAGAAGGCACACTTATCCCTTCATCTTTGGAATCTTAATTTATTCTTACTTCATTCTCTTCCGTAAATAAATCTACAATTTTGTAGTCACGTAATGTTTTTGATAATACGATTGAAAAGAATCTGTTTGCCCTTAAGTTTCGAAAATTTGTTTGTCTTAACTAGGGATTAGTGTAACTCGAATTCTTAAATAAATGAGTTAACCTTATTTGAATATACATTTTGATGGGATTGGAATTTAGTTCGTACTATCTGTATTAAGCGAATTTCTTCTTAATGAGTTTTGACTGTACTTGTATAGCAGTGAATAATGCCAACTGATATTATTGTCAGTGAACCTTCAAACTCAATCTGAAACTCAACTGGAGATGCAAAGTGTGCATGTCCACTGAAAAGTGGACAAGTTTATTTTCAACCAGAGGTATAGTACACTGAAGAACCAAAACATCATGACCACCTACTCAATAACGCATTGCGCCTCCTTTGGCCTGCAAAACAGCTGCAACTCACCTGGGCATAGATGCCACAAGTTCTTGGTACATGACTGGAGACAGGTTGTACCAAATGTCTAAGCAGCGGTCACGCAAAGTCGAGATATTCGGACATGGTTGTGTTTGAGCTCTGAGCTGCCGCTCCATGACATCCCAAATGTGCTCTATCGGATTAATATCCGGCGAGTTAGGTGGCCAGGACATTAAGTGGAATTCATCAGTATGCTCCTCGAACCACTCCAACACAATCCGAGCCTTGTGACATGGGGTGTTGTCCTGCTGGAAGATTCCATTTCCAGTTGGGAAGACAGACGCCATGTAAGGGTGCAACTGATCTGCTGTTCAGATAGTTCGCAGCGTTCATGTTCTGTTCTACCACAACTACGGGTCCCAGAGTCGCCCATGAGAACGTTCCCAAAGCATAATACCGCCACCACCAGCCTGTATATGACTTGCTGTACAAGAGGGGAGCAACTGTTTGCCTGGCAGATGGCGTACCCTGACATGACCATCGACGTGATGAATGAGAAATCGGGATTCATCTGACCAGGCAACTCTCTTCCACTCATCCATGGTCCACTCTCGATTTTCCTGGGCCCACTGTAGGCGTAGTTGACGATGACGCTTGGTCAACAGAGGCACACGAGTGGGACGTCTGCTGCACAGTCCCATATCCAACAGTGTCCGCTGAACTGTGTGTTCCGAAACACTTGCGCTTGGACCTGCATTGTATTGGGCTGTCAGCTGAGCCACTGTCTTGCGCCGATTTTGCTTTACCAAGCGGGACAGTCTCCGACGTCCCGCTTGGTAAAGCTTTTCTTTGATGACACGTGGACGACCAACACCTTGGCGTCTACTGCTGGTGTCACTGTCATTTATCCACTGCATGAATACTAACAACGGTAGATCGTGAACACCCTACCAGTCGTGCAGTTTCGGTGATACTCGTTCCGAGTCTTTGGGCCATTACGATCTGCCCTCTATCAAATTCGCTTAGATCAGCAGCCTTTCCCATCACTCGCAAAAGTAAGTGCAAGAATGATTACTTACCTTCTCCAGCAGCAGTTAAATACCATTCTCACTTAATCACGTGCCCTCCTCGTCATCCAGACAAGTTCATTGAAAAATGTGGGGATGGTCATAATGTTTTGGCTCGTCAGTGTATGTGTTTATGGCAGGGGCTTAAAACGTTGATTGTGTTGATCTTCTAGTGTTCACTTTGCACCATTTTTAACATTGCTTGCCATAGTTTCTGATACTAGGCTGTGCGAAAGAACAGAATGAAAAACATATTCAAAACTCATGGATCATTCGATGCACAGTTAGTATTAGTATGCACAGATCACTCTCCCATACAGTTTTGGATTGAGTTTGACAGTCCAGTTATTATTGACTGTTATCCACTGGTAGCACTGGTTATTTAAAATTTTAAGTTGTAAGGTTCAATATATACAAATCTGGAAGTGATTATTCTTTTAGTACAATTTACTAAAATTTAGTTCTGATTGCACAATGTTTTATTCAATTCTATTTTTATTTGCTGGTTATGATAAAAATAAGTTTATATAGCTTATTGTATTTGCATTATAATTTACTAGTAGTGAAGGGCAGTTCTTTTTTTTTACTGTGAAATTTGCTAAAGCATCGCATGCGAATATCATTCCCCTTTTTAAGTGACCTGATTAAATTTAATTTCGTTTTAGGGTAAAAGAGTCATTTTAACTCCTGACAGACACAACATCAAAAAGTACTTTACAGTTTCACCACCTGAGTGACATCAGAAGCATCTCACTTTGTAAATAGACTATTTAAGAAAAGTATGTGTTTGTACTTCAAATTATGTATATAGGTACACAATGACTATTTTAATAAATAATGTCTTATTTAATTTGCTTGCTTCAATTGTAGTATGCTCGCACAGGACTCAGTGTTTACGATAGCAATCATTGCTATCTTATATATTGACAGTTTGGTTGGGGAGGGAAATCTTACTGCAGATCTTGCCTATAAAGAAATTGCTTCGAAAATTAAAGTGTGTATGAATATAGTTTGGAGACTCCTCTGACTCATGATGGATAGGTAGGGCCACAGTAGCCTGGTTGGAAGAGTAATGGATTAGCAACTGGAAGGTTGCTAGTTCGAATCCAACCAAGGGGGTTGGTGCACGTTAAATCTGTCGTGACCTCAACTGTCCTCACGTTGGCATGCTGAGGAAGTTTGGAGAGTGGGGTGCCAACTCAGGTGTTGTTCTCGTCATCTGACCATGGTTCAAAATTACGAGGCATTGTTCTGGGATCTTTCATTGTTTGGGGATTGATCCCGGACCGTCACCAATAGCCCATTGTGTTGCTACAGTGCGATGTTAAATACCTAACCTAACCCATATCTGGTTCACCTGCAGTCACCCTAGTGCCTCCCTGTGTAAAATGGGTATCAGAGAAGACTAGACTGCTCTTTAGGTATAGGCTTTGCAGTGGATACTTCAAGCCAATGAAGATCGAATTGGGTTGCTAGCATTTTCCTTTGTGTTTGGGGACTGCTGTAGCTTAGTTGGAAAAGTAACAGATTAACAATTGGAGGCCTGCAAGTTCAAAACTCAGTCCAATTGAAGACTTGTGTATGCAGAGCTGGTGCATGTTAAATCTGTCGTGGTCTCAAATATCCTCATGTTGGTATAGTATAGAAGTTTGGAGAGTGGGGTGCCAGCTGAGGTGTTGATCTCATCTGACCGTGATTCAAAAGGACAAGGTGTTGCAAGTGGATCTTTCCCTTTGGGATTGATCCAGAACCGTCGTAAATAGCCTATTGTGCTGCTCCAGTGCGATGTTAATTAACTACTTACCAACCCTCTGCTCTATATGCAGCTCAGGCTTTGCCGGCGCACATCATCTTCTGTCCTGGCTGTCCCTTCAGTCAGCTTACCATCCTGTTTCTTGAGAACCTCAAGTCTCACAGGTTGATTGATGATATAATTTATTTATTCCAAGTGAGATTAGTTAGAAGAGGAATTAAGCAGATGAAATTGTTCCTTTATGACCATATTATCGCTTGGTGGAAAAATAAAGATGTCTTGTTTACATAAACATTACCTTTCAGTATCTTTTCAGATATTCGTTTAAGAGGTATCAAATAAAAAGTTTACTCATAAAATTCAGTAATATAACTTAGAAAGTGCTCATAAAATTTAAAGTGTGTAAATACTCTAAGTAAAGTAAACACACATTTATTTTAGAACAATATATTTTTTAATTAAATTAGAATTTATAAATTTTTACATTGTCTTCTAATTCATTTGGGCCAGTATTCAAAGAAATAGAAATGTGATTTTTGTTATGTGATGTCAGGATGAAATGGTTAAAAATTGTTGCGGTTCGATTGGTCCAGTTATGCTATGATTTTTTACCCATCTAATTGCTATTTCACATAGAGTTGCCATCTGTTGTGAACGTATGTACTTAATTTCTGAAGACAACCTATTTTGAGTTGTTTATTATTAAGGCCTCAACTTTGGCAAATTTTGGTATTTTGGGCTGTTTTTCACTTTTTAGAGTCACTTTTAGAATTTTTAAAGTTTTTGGGCTTTATACCCAGAGCAATTTTTGTTATTCGCAAATATCTGACAACTGTTTAGTGCAATTCGGTTTTGCAGAATACCTGTAGTCCATATTTTAAATAATTTTCTTTTGTGCAGTAAACAATTTGATTTTATCCTTTTTTCCTGAAGTTTTTTAGTGCATTAAAAAATACGTACTAGTTATTTGCCAAAATCGAATTTATTTTATAGAGGGTTTTCAAAAAGAAATTGCTGGAAAAATTTTAGATTTTTCTTCAAGTTCAAAACAGTTGGAGTGGCTCAGTGGGTGTGTCCACTTTGCAAGCGAGTTTTGGGTAGCAGAGATTCTATTCCTCCCTGGGTGTATTTCTCTAATCTCTGTTAATAAAACTTTCCTTGTATGTGCATATCCATTTACTTGACATCGTCTTGTGTTGATGCAGTTTGGCCAAACATGACCCTTGTGCCATAAAAAACTCAACCTCTCTTTAAATTTTAAAGGGCATATTCTTATTTTGAGGACTTTTCTCATCTTTTAAAGACATTAAGGGCAGATTTTAGGAGCTTTTACATATAGGCTCTATTCATTTTGAATTCAGCCCTCTCTGCTTTTGTTTTAATGGTTAAAATTTCTGAAAATATCTAGAAAAACGAATCACTCAGGTTATGTTTTTAATTTTACTTTTCCTGTTCTCCAATTTTTTTTTTTATGAATTGCATTGTTAGCTTTGAAAAATGTGTCACGAACCTTGATATTCTAACAGTTTTGTTGGTCATTTATTATATATCGAAACACAACTTTAATTTCAATCATTGCAGTACACTTTAGGACAATATGACAATGGCATGTTTGACTTCGAAAATGTGAAAGAGCATTCATATTATCTTCAAACTTGGAGAGGTTCTTAATATTAGGGAATACAAAGATTAACTATGAATTTAACGGGAGTTGTAGCCCAGTTGGAAGAGTAACGGATTAGCAACTGGAAGGTTGCGAGTTCGAAACTCAATCCAGCCAAAGAGCGCCGTGTTCACGGGTACTGGTGCACATTAAATCTGTCTTGGCCACAAATGTCCTCGGGTTGGCGTGGTGTGAAAGTTTGGGGTGGGGTGCCAGCTCAGGTGTTAATCTCATCATCTGTCAAGGTGTCCTCAGATCTTTCCCTTCGGGATTGGTTTCAGACCGTCACCAATAGCCTGCTGTGGTGCTCCAGTGTGACGTTAATTAACTACTTGCCTACCAAATTGTGAAGACCATTCTAATTGCTTTCTTAGATTAATTTGAGTGTCCACGCAGTGAAATAAAATAAACCATCACCTTCTATTAGGCTGATACAAACTTGAGTTAATAGAAGTACACACGACGAAGTTTTAAAAATCCAAACTAGAATTTATTCAAAAATAACATACATTTTAAGTTAAAATTGAAAGATTACAATCTACAGATAGTTACTTATAATTTGATCGAGAGAGATCAAAGAAACGAGAGCGGGAATACTGATACAACAGATTGCAACCGCTTTTATAATAGTATGAAAGATCACGTGACAAGTTTTGCATAAAATTTGCATAGCCGTGACAAGATTTACATAATCAAATGTCTAAAGAAATATAACTCCATAAAAGTCAAATCTTAAGTAATATTAAATTAATATATAACATCATTAAAGTTAAATTATTATAAAGAACGTTAATTCGAGTTCTTTCACCAATATCGGGAAAGAATTGGAAGTGAATTACTCTATTGTTTTGGTAGGCGGTTCAAAAGCCACGAAGTATGAATTATCAAATATGACGGCTCAGTAAAATTCAGAAAAGAAAGGTAAGTTTTTCCCTAACACATTCTCTGAGAGGTGTTTATGTGTTAGAACATGTTTCCCGTAAGTATTCCGAAAGTGACATCACTAGACTTTTTCGAATACGATTTCAGCACTTCGCCAATGAAAATTCGCCATCGAAAAATTAATTCCGAATTGGTTTTTAATAGTTGACTAGTCAACGCCAAACGTTGCAAAACGACAATAAACTACATTTTTAGGAAACCCCCGATGTGTATTATGCGAGAGCATTTGGGTTGCAGATATAAAATCTCCGCATTACATCTGGTTTGTTGATACCGAAAATCCTTCTCATGAGAGTTTTTGTAGACAAACCACCGGATGTGACGAAGAAAATGCGACCAGTTTACTGATTTGATTTATCGCGTGTTGACGATGTTGGCGGAAATCCCAGAGTTCAACTGAAAACATGCCCAATACTTGCCATGACGGATTTAACGTGCACCAGCCCCTATGTCTACTCCCTTCCCAATTCCGCCCTATACACAATGCCATCTTTGAATGAAGACCGGCTGTTCAGATGCGTAATGGTGTTTTTTTTTCTTGTTTCAAGATCTTGACAATCGAAAATGCAACACCATGACGGACAAAGCCATATTTTTACACAAGGTACAAGGGTGAAATAATTGGTTACTCATTTTAACTGCTTTTGAATTTCACTGAATGTTGCAAAAAACCCCACCACGAAATTCGCCGAGGTGAGCGAGCGAACGAACGAAGCGCGGAAATTGTCACGTGCGCTTAGAAAGCTTGTTCCTCTAAATGCACCTCCCACACGCACGTGTACGCTTGCGTATTCGACACTAAAGATTTGCATCTTTGTTTGGAAGCATTAGTTTTACCTTTCGTTCAGTACTCTTCGAGAAATTTGTGACAAAATATGCAAATTCTCTTAATTTTGAATGCCAGTGTATTTCTAGATTCTTCCATCGTGCAAATTTCAATGCTATTAGTTGCTTCTTTCACGGTCTTGCATTTTCGATAGCCAGCAGTGTATTTCGTTCCATATTAAAATATCCACGTTTCATTGCTCTTCACAATTTGTTTTAAAAACGGAGTGTTCGTGGCGTTTAAATAACCGAATGAACATTTTGGCCTACTCACCATTTCTCATCATGAAAATGAGCATTTAGTGCCCCGAAAAAATGTCAGTTAATAAATTTCTGATCTAATCTGACGATATTTAGAATTATGATGCATGATATGAATGTCTAAAACAACATGAATTGGATACATTTACCATATAACGAATTATTTTGACGGCAACTTCGTAATATTATGTTGAACCTGTAGTTGCCCGTACAGTCGCTTTTACGATCTGGAAAAAGTTCGCAAAATAGGAAGTTCGTTAAGTAGAATGAATGGAAATATTTAAAAAAATATATGGCTTTATATTGTATAATTTATTTTTTGTGGAGAATTAAGCATATAAAAAATAATGCAGTCGTTAGCATAGGTAGGCAATTGATTAACATCGTACTGGAGCAACGCAACGAGCTTTCGGCGATGGTCCGGGATCAACCCCAAAGGGAAAGGTCCGAGGACTCTTCGTCATTTTGAACCACTGGCAGATGACGAGGTCAATACCTAAGCTGGTACCCCGCTCTCCAAACTTTCACATCACCAACGTGAGGACATATGATGCAGACAGATTTAACTTGTACCAGCTCCTACGTACCGACTATCTTTAGTTGGATCGAGTTTCAAACTCGCAATCTTCCAGTTGCTAGTTCGTTACTTTACAAACCGGCCAACCGAGGCCCCAACTGGGAAGGTATTTCTGTTTAACCCTCCTAAGTGAGCGAATAGACTTGTCCAAAATCACGCGACTCAAAGGCCAACTCGTCGGACGGAAATAGATAATGTTTAGGTAGCAAAATGTGTATTTTAGAGCTGAGTCCAATGACTAATGCAAGAATTGGCCAAAAGAACAATTTTAATTAACATTAAGCACAAGACAAAACAATTACAAGAATAAACAAACATAAAAAGTTACATCTCGGGGGAACAAAACTTCAGCGCGTCAGTTCTACGCTCGCCTTGGGAAACAACTAGAGAAAAATGGTTCATTCTCTTTCGCGGAGAGTGTGTCACGTGGTCCGCCATCGCCAATCAAGGCGCATATCGCTGAGACACACGTTAAGGGGCTGATGCGCTACAACCTCCCCCTCTGGCTCCGACGACGTCCCGACGAGGAGTCAGCATTACGTGCTTTAGGAGGGCGTCCTCTCTTTCTTAATGGGACCACAGGAGTACTGTCAGTAGCTTTACATGCCTTGAGAGCTGAAGAGTGATAAACTCCTATAGGTGTGGTCGGATTTTTGGGATCTGCAATTTCATAAGTTGTAGGTGACCGTTGAGTGAGCACCACGTAAGGTCCGTCACGTCGAGGCATGAATTTGGCAGTCCTTTTCTTTTCTGCGTTACTCACAGGGTGCATGGTGACCCAAACGTGATCACCGGTATTGATCCGATGTTCTATAAAAGGGGTAGGCTCTCCCCCTAGCTTGAAGGTAGACTCAAATTTTTCCAACAAACCATTCATCTTTCTGCGCTGATCGGACGTTAAATGTTCTCCTTCATCAGAACGCAGTGAGCTTGGTGATATAGCTTGGCTGTATGAGAGTTGCTGGTTGCAACTTGAACGTTCATCTTCTTCATGAAAATTTCCTTTGTTGCTACAGTTGTCGACAGGCTGTTGAGTCTTTACTGGTGGGTCTTCAACAGATAGCAGATATTTTACAGGGATATCTTTCTTGAAACCAATCTTCCGACAGGGATTGTCAGAGAAATGCCAATTTTTGTTCTTCATGTCTAGAACAATTCCGGACTTTTCCAAAAAGTCGGTTCCTAGTAGAGTACGATTCTTTTTTGCATTTGGTAATGCCAGTAAATTCAGCGAAACTGATTTTCCTTCAATCTCTATTTTCACCATGGCGGTGCAAGCCTCTTCAGTTGTTTGACAACCATTTGCCAAAGTCATTGTTACTACTTCTCTTTGGAACTCTACTCCTCTCTTTTTTAATTGGTGGTACATATCCACTTCCCCTTGGCACTTAGCCAAACCAACTACCTCGAATAAACCTATTTGGCTACAAAACGTTATTAATAATCCAATTTCTTTATACAGGGTTAGGAGGTGTATGGGATTTGCTGGGGAGGTTGCCAATACCTAGTTCTCCGCGTCGCGGCCTCCCTGTCATGCTTGGATATGTTATTCAGTAAATTTTAGCTTATATCTTTTTATCTATATCTTCCTTAAAATTTTACATTTTTTTTTATATTGTCATCTTCACCCTTTTAATTGTTCTTAATGTTGTTTTTAATCTTTCAGCTTTTAAATCTCACCTGCATCTTTCCATTTTTCATTTCGTTCTCGGGAGTCCTCCTGGTGGGTTCCGGTGCTGGATGGATCCTGACCTTTTAGTTCCCGAGTTATTTATTTTATATAAATAAAAAGAAAAGAAAAAAAATATTCCCATTCTTTAATTTAGTTGCAGAGACCAAGCCTGCTGATGGATTCTTCTGGGGCGCTGAACTTTTATTCATTATATAATTGATGTTTGCTCGACCCTTGGTGTATTTTAAACTTTAGTTCTTAAATTTTAATTATTTCCCTTTTAAATTCAGAATTTTAAACTATGGGTTTTAAATTTTTTCTAGACCATTAATTTCTTTTTAAGAAATACTTTTCCAGCTCCTCCCCTTATATAAAGGGCGCAGACTAGGGCGGTGAGTAGTGGTCTTCGTCCTTTCGACGCATCTTTTATTTATACATAGACGCCGCACACCACAACAGGTATTTTTCGATTTTTTTTTTTTTGTAAATTGTAATATTCTATCTGCTAAGCCCTTATCTTGTGACTTTGTCCACTTTTCCGGTGCTCGAGCACACCACAACAAAAAATGAATAAGTGAAATGAGAGAAAAGAGGAGATGTAAGTACCCAAGTGGTTAGAGTGAGTTTTCGAAGTCTTTGAATTTTTTCCTGCAACTTGAAGACTTTTAAATTTTCTATCACTTATCTTAATAAAATAAAAACTTGTATTTTTTGCTAAATTTACGCACACCACAATGAAATGATGGAAAAAAGAAAAAGGAGGAGTGAGGAAAAAGAAGAAAAAGGAAAGGGAGACTGGATGGACAGGGGAAGCTGAGTAACTCGAAAGGAAGGTTATTTTGAAATCAACTTACCTCTACACTGGACAGAATTCTCCCAGGGTCCTCCACGTGTGCTCACCTGGTTTGTTCGGATGGACTCTCGTCATCCTGCCCTGTTGGCAGTCACCTCATCTTCTTGTTTGTTTGTTCCTTGTGTGTGCACAAGTTGAGAATTTTTGTTTGGCCCCTGAGTGGCTTTTTTGATCTGTAAACTCACCTTTTTTGAATTTTAAATAAATGTTCGTCCGTGCGCGCCCATGTTGAAGGTAAGTGGCTCCCCTCCTATTGGATGGGCTGCCCGGTTCCTCAATCTCGTGCTGGTGGAAGTCCTCGCGAATCAAATCCCCGCCCCCCGCACCAAGCCGTTAGGCGAGCTGGGGGAGCGCGGGTCTCCAATTGGTGGTACATGATCTCTCCAGCGACTGTTCTGCTGGCACCACTATCAACACAAACCCTGGCTCTTACTCCCGATATACAGATATCTATTAGCGCTAACGGGGATGCATCGGAGTGACAGGTATACATGCGGACAGAGTTCGCTTGGAATGGCTCCCTTCTTGTCGATGACGAACAGTTTTTGCATTTTGATTTGATGGTTCCTGGTGCTCCACATCCGTAGCACGATATTTCTTTCTTCTCTTCAATACCCCTTGGTGTAATTCTGCCTTGTGAAAAGGAGTCCCTCCTACTTTGACTGAGGACCCCGGGATCCCGCCTACTGTTACTGGGAATCCCTGGCAGACTTTGTCTATTATCTCTTTGTTCCAATTGTGATTGTTGGGTTCTATAGTTTCTTTTTTGGAACACGGGTTTTGTTTCATGTTGCTTCGGGTTGACAGTACGTAAGTTGTCGTAACTGTCCATCTTCTCCACTAGGTCACTTGGGGTGACCCATTCGCTCCATACGTCCAAGAAATGGTTTTTAACCTCTGAAGGAACACGTCTCTTCATTTGATCCAGGATCATGAGGTCTTTCAATTTCTCAAAATCCGTTATGTTCAATTCTGCTAGCCATGCTTCAAAATAGCTACGCAGTTCAAAATGGAAGTCCTTCCAAGTGCTCTTAGGACTTTTCTTGTGAGTTGCGAAGAGCTGTCGCATTCTCTCAGCACTTAATTTAAATCTCTGAAGCAACATTGTTCTAATGTGATCAAAATCATGAGCCTTCTGTTCTGGTTCTCTGGCGATGAGTTGTGCCACGCTATTAGGTAATAGGCCCAGGAGATAGGCAACCCAGTTATGTCTCCCTACTTTAAGAACTTTCATCTGTCGCTCGAATAACTGAAGAAACAATGTCATATCACCATCATTCGGATCAAAATCAGGTAGCAACTTTTTCAAGTTAAAGTTGGGTTGATGGTCTGCAGACAGAGGATTAAAACCAGAGACCTGCTCCAATTTCTGAGATTCTATCTGCAGACGGAGTCTTTCCAACTCGTACGCTCTTTCCCGTTCTATTCTTTCATTTTCCCGTTCTATTCTTTCCTTTTCCCGTTCTATTCTTTCCTTTTCCCGTTCTATTCTTTCATTTTCACGTGCTATTCTTTCTTTTTCTTCTGCTTTCTCTTTTGCACGGTTTTCGCTTATAGACAGAAGCAGATTTTTCGTGAAGTCTTCATCATAACTTTCATCTCCAGTGATAAATCTTTTTATATCAACTACTCTAGCATCAGCAGGTATTTCGATGCCGAGTTCATTCGCCAACTCTATCAGGTCACATTTAAGAGCTCTTGCCAAATAAGACATCTTTAGGTTACGAAGTGTACAAATAATTTTGAATACGAAAGTAAACAAGTTCAGTAAAAAAATTTTTAAAATAGATCCCACACAGTTTGTTTTCAAGAAAAAAAAATTAAATTAATGACCACTTCTTATAGGTACTACTTGTTTAGCATTGTTAAACAAATTACTTTTAAAACATTATATATATAACATTTGTCCAATAACACTTAAACACATGTTATTTATGAACATTAAATTCCAAAACACTTTTAAATATTCAAAACCAAAACTTTAGATAACATTCCACTCGTGAGTTAGTCTTATTTCAATAATACTTCAAAAGAAATGATAAATTCTCGTAATATTTCAAAATTCAAAAAGAAACACCAATGCTTAAACAGAATGAAATCTATATTTCCTAATATCTAATCCTTAAAGGCATAATATAAACAAATTTCTGCGCACGTTGCACTTGATTCATACATATATTCACAAAACCAATAACACTCAAAAGGAAATCCCAATGTAGCTCAAACACAAAGTAAAGAAAAAAAAATAGCTTTAAACATCTAGAAAGTTTTTTTTTTTTATTTAATGCAGCTGGCAGAAAACAGACCTTGAATCTATTGAGTTATGACTCATGAACATGACCGAATCAGAATGCGATCGGTTCTTGCACTTTTAAAACGAAATAACGCTGTAGCTTTCGTTTTTTTAACACAATTAATTCATACCACTTATTAATTTTACAAAGTAGCTTATTACAAAATGAATACACATAACGTATTTTCAAAAAACTTATTCTAGCAGTACACTTAATCAAAACAATACTACTTTGCACTTTTACTTTAAGAACAAAACTTTTCATAAAACACAAATACTTTGCACTTGTGAACCAAAGGAATAATAACACTTAAAGAAGTGATTTCACACTATTTTTAAAACAAGAATACTGTTTGAACACAAAACGAAACTTCAAAATTCTGTTGTTGGACACGGGTTGGCCAAATCGAAAGTACTGCTAGACAAGAATGATTTTAAACAAATTAAAATAAACTTATCTCATTCTTCATCACCACTTGGGGATACGAGCATAAGGATGATCCGTGGAAGGGATTTCCACCTATATTCAATAGGATACACCTGGGATGAGGCTTCCTAAAATAGTGAGTTCGACGCCGCTGCAGAACACTAAAACCATGGCTTTTCCTACCAGTATGCTAACTCGGGATGAGTTTCTAAACATCAATGAAACACAGGGTGTGTTTTTCTTTCAATACCAACAGTGTTGGACCTAGATTCCCGAACAAAAAAAACGAGTTGTTCCCAAAGGCTTTAATTCGGGCCACAAGATTGGGCGTCAATTTTAGAGCTGAGTCCAATGACTAATGCAAGAATTGGCCAAAAGAACAATTTTAATTAACATTAAGCACAAGACAAAACAATTACAAGAATAAACAAACATAAAAAGTTACATCTCGGGGGAACAAAACTTCAGCGCGTCAGTTCTACGCTCGCCTTGGGAAACAACTAGAGAAAAATAGTTCATTCTCTTTCGCGGAGAGTGTGTCACGTGGTCCGCCATCGCCAATCAAGGCGCATATCGCTGAGACACACGTTAAGGGGCTGATGCGCTACAGTATTTATTTTCGAAGGTAATTTCTCCTTTTGTTTGTTTCGTAAAAAGTGATGTTCTAACGTCTGTTCATTCGGAAATTGGAATTAGTTGTACAATATTTGGCGGTACATGATTTAAATGTCGACAAAAGTTAATCAAAACAATGAGCTAACATACCTGTACTTCCCATTTTACTAGTGATGGGAGTATTCGAATACAAAAGTACTCATGTATCGATACTTAAAAGTAATCGTTGTACTCGATTCTTCTCCAAAGTATTCGAATGCCAAAGGACTCGGATCCAAGGTATTCGAATACAAGAGTATTCAGATACAAGTATTTTGTTACAAAAGTATTCGGATTCAAGGTATTCGAATACAAGAGTATTCAGATACAATTATTCGAATACCAAAGTACTCGGATCCAAGGTATTGAGTTACAAGAGTACCCATCCTAGTTATTCGGATGACAAAAAGTACTCACTTTGTGTATTCGAATACCAGAGTACATCTTAAGTAGCAGGGTCACATTGCATGGGTATCCATGGTTCTCGTTAGCGTTGTTTCTTGTCTTGATTTTGCTTTTTCCATGTCCTGAAAATGCACGTGATGAAGTATCGAAAAATTCCATCGATTAACGGATTGGATTTGAAATTTTCTGGAAGCAATTTCCCGAACAGGCAGGCTTAATTATCAGTAAATTACACAATGGTTTACCTTTTATTTTTGAAAATCAAGCTGGAAGTTTTTTATTTTTCAATTTTAAAATTTCAACTATATTTTTAATTATTTGCACTTAATTTTTTAAAATTTAATTTAATTTTCAAACTTTTTTATTTCTGACATTTAAAATATATCTGCAAATAAGATACAAAATGCTTGATATCCTTTTCTTTTTCTTCAAGTAAAATAGCATTTCATTCTTAAGATGGCTGTCATTTTCTTCAAAATATCTGACAATAAGTAAAATTATTTTTAAAAATATCTGACAAAATCCTTATTACGATAGTAAAATGATTATCAATATTTTTTCTCGTTGGCTCTACTTCTCACATCGTACTCCAAACAGTAGTTGCAAAAATAAAAAGTAAATTTCCAGGAACAAGATTTGATTATTTAATGTAATTTTTATTTTGTAAATATTTACGGAACCATTCTTATACTTAGATCAACCGAGATGTGTCACTTTTTATGATAAATTTAGAGAAATAATTTTGAAATTTCATATTCTGGTATAAAAAAACAAAATATTTCTTTACATTCATACAAACTTTTTTAAGTGTCTTTAAAGAGTTGTATAAAAAGTTTCATTATTATTCTTCGGGGCTCCCTCCAAAATAAAATTTTGGCTACGTTCCCTGTCAAAAGTGATTACTAACGATTTCCTCAAAATATGGTAGAAAATCAAATCTTTCCGATACGAAAACTAAAATTTAAAAATCATGATTTGTAAAATCAAGATAAAAAATACTCGACACATTTATAATTACAGAAAATACATGCGTAACCAGAAAATTCAGCAATTTGTGTATGGAATTACTTTTTGTTCTTCAAAATACAATTTGTCTAGTTCAAATAGATTGATAATAGTAGTTATACTTAAATCTTTTAAAACATTTATATAAATAATTCGGAAAAGAAAAAAAATTGAGTTGTGTGAAAAATAAATTCCTTTTTTAATCAGCTTGATCAAATAAAAAAAAAGAATAAATTCGATTGTCTTGTCAAAAATTATCATTCGCATTAAAACAACAGTCCATCGAATTCCTCTTGTAGCGGATTCGAACCGTGAACCGGTATACGAATCCAGTGCGCTAACCACTATTCCAAGAACGACACGATAATTAGCTGTTATTTTTAAATACGTACCATATATCGTAGTTCTCTGATTCTTACTAACAATCGTTTTTGTATATGTATTCGAATACTTGATGCTTAAAAGGACTCGAATACCAAGTATTCCATTCTCAAAAGTACTCGATTCTGCCCATCACTACATTTTACTAACTTTCTATTGAACGAATTGTTCTGACGGGATCTTGCAACCTCGTAAAAAAGAATCGAACCTGTAGTCACTTGAAATATCTAAAACATTTATTATACTTCCTAAAGAGCCCTTTACGAACATCTAAAGTTTCAATTCTTTTGAATCCATCCGAAAAAGATTTATTTTTCGAACTACATATCAGAAGCGAAAAATTCCACAGCGTCAAGCCGATTTCGTTCTTAAAGAGAGCATTTCTTCTAAAATCGGATTCTTCCGCGTTCTTTTTTGCAGACACCGAAACGTATCATTCGTGTGCATGTTTTTCGAACATATAAACACGCCTTCTACATTCCTGGAGTTTTATCTAAATAACTCTATCACCCGGCTGTTCCCGCTTTCTGTTTCTCCAAGAATACATAAAACCGAACTTATGTTTCAGAAATAAGCTGCTTTTCGACTATTTTCTGGAAAATATTCCACGGAAACGTGACGTTCTATTTCGGTCATGTACAAGTTCCAGGAAATCATGAATTACAATTGGTGCGCGAGAAAATTTCGTCTCCGGGATATTTTTTGTCGGAGGTGGAAGGAAAATGCTTTTAAACCAGCAAAACGATTTCTCGGGAAAATTCTATGTATAAGGTTCGATTTGTTTTTACGAAGTAAAATTTCAATGTGAGAAATAAAGTGTGTAATTCAAGTGTATAAATAAGTATACTTCTAAGTGTTGGAGGGCTTTCGAGTTCGAATTCGCGATTGATGTGTCAATTTATTTTAATTTTTTATATTTATCGTTTGCGTAACTTTCCCGCGCAATTTTGATTCTAACTTTAACCGCAATTGGAATTCTGTTTTGGAAAAAAACCCGATAAAGTGGCAGAATAGAATTCGTCAGTTCAATGGTTGGTGTCATGCAAATTTGCAATTGTAATTAAATGTCTTGTTTTTAAATATAGTTTTAATTCCAATGTGCTTCTACATGCACAATTTCGCAATACAGTCCGCGTACGAAATTTGAAGGACACTTGGGTCCCCCCTTTAAAGGAATAGAAGGCGGAAACACACTGAGTGTGAAATAAATTTTCTTCCGTTTATCACATTCTTTCTAGAAAAAATGATATGACCAAAAAAAGTAAATTTTACATGCGTGCTAACGGAAATTGAAACCTTCAAGAATATCTTCGTTTGAAATTAGAATTCCTTTATACCTTTATCCTCAGGGGCACATCTTTAGGTGTGTTCGGGCATCTCGACCCCGAGGTACTCGAGTGATCTATCCTCCCTTTCATTTTAACCCTCGCCTACCCTTCTGCCTTTTCTTCCTCCCTCATTGTTTTGTTTGTCTTGTGTTTGGCACAGCTTGGCCAAATATGGCCCTTGCGCCATAAAAGCCGAAAACAACCGACCAACCAACCTTTATTTTAAATGTTTTCTGTGTTCGAGTTTATAAAATCGTTTGTAATGGTAGTCAACTTAATTAAAATTATTGGGGTAAACTCCCAGTTCTCCATAAGCAATATGCACCACAGTATCTCAACAGGTAATTATCAAAATCTATCGGAATTTACATTAACTTTTTTCGTGTAATCCCCATATTCTATTTTGAGCTTCAGTCGATAATTCGTTTCTTCAGAAGCATTTTTGTATTTCGAGATGTTGAAATATTTTAGAGGCTCATTTAAAAAGCCAATTATTTAAGAGAAAATAAGTTTTAGATTTTAAAAATAATTATTTACTAGCTGAATTACTCGGCGTTGCTCGGGTTGAATTGATTAAATGTTGATTAAAAAGTGATCAGACTAATCACTTCTATTTCATGGAAAAATGCAAGCATCATTTAAGTGTACGGAAAATCATTTTTTAACATCGTTTTAACTTTTTTATAGCTTCTACAATTTACTTCGAACGCAAATATGTATACATGATATATCCATTCATATAATCAGTTTCATATTCATCACACTCATGCTGTAAGACAAACTTCAAAAGTTTTTTCTATGGTGACTACTACAGAAGTCGATTTTGAGTTATAAGTTTGAGTAAATTAAATTGTTACGGCATTCGTAATTAATTTATTTTGAAGCAAACACATTTTTTTAATTAGAATTCTATTCAGTGGCACGTGGAATAACGGAGCTTGTTTTAAAAATGTTATCAGTGTAGACAAAACAAACTCAATCGATTATAATTTTTACAAAATCACTGCTTTCAACGAATGTTTCACAGGCACCTAAGTTGCATAAGAACAGCGTCAATTTCAAGTAAGCAACCTCGACCTTCTGTCACGACAAAAAATTTCAATTTTTCAAAAGTCCTAGTTCAAATACTTCCTTACTGTGGTATTATTCCAAGATCAGCAAAGTCTTATTTAAAATTAGCTTTGCTCCAAAAGAAATTCAGTGTAAAATCGAATCCGTATGGTACTTTTTCAATTGTGAGATTCAGTTTCTATATGGAAACCACACGTACCTATTTAGAATGATAGATGCAGTTACTTGACTATGAAGTACAGCTTCCAATAATACCCATGAAACATGAAAAACAAATGTAAATTTAATTTAATCGTCTTGTAATGAAAATCTCAAAATTTAGAAATATCTTTGAACTGCAACGCATGGCCACTCTTTTGATTTAACGTAACGTATCTTATTTTAGAATAATTACTGGTCATTTTAAAATAAGTTACACACCTTGCTTAAAAAGGTTTTTTTCATTTATTTTAATGAAACAAAATTCTACAAACCATAACGTATTTAACCAAGGACTCAAGGAAAGTTGGTTGAAATATACACATACCACCAAGAAATTACCCATGTCTAGTGATATTTTGCAGAAAATAAAAATAATTCATTAAAATTTAACTTCTAAATAATTTATCTAATATGAAAGTAATGGTACACATTAATACAAACAAACGAAATTCCGGTCATTGAAAACTGCAGAATTCTGAAAAACGAAAGATATGAGCAAGCGTGTCGAATTTTGACTTCCTGAGTATATTCTGAAGTAAAGCAATTAAACAAAGAGACGTTTGAACGATATTGATGGACAATAATGATTTATTTAGACATATTTATAGTACTTAGAAATGCTCAAATATCACCGCTACATTTCGCTGTCTTAACTCAAACATTACACAGCGCTCTAAATCAAATTTATAAAATAAAACATTAATTCTGGCGTTGCCAGATACCGAATAGCAAAATTACGCTTTTATGATCAATAAGTTTTTCGTTTGGGCTTTTCGTGTTCCATTACAAAATGTAAGCTGTGTAAAATTAAGTATTTTAAGAGTATTCATGTTTTATCAATCAAATATTCATAAATTATTTATGTTATGGAAAGAAATAAAAAATCAGTTCAAGCATAATTTATAATTTTAAATAGTTTATTAAAATTTTATGTTTTGAAATTTTTTTTCGAACAATACTGGTCAAACAATTTTATTTGAAAATTTGATTTTCAATCAATACTGGTGCGTGCCGCAATCGTTTTATGCTCAGTGTTATTCCTATGTCAATTTCGAATTTAGGCGCAGGGTTCTTAAGAATTTGTTCCAAAATCTTGTCAGAAGTTGGGGAGGGGAAACGATTGAACGATTCAGTCTTGACATATATATTTATTGCTTTATATTTATCATAAGATGCATTTGTGAATGTTTGATACTAGTTTTCTGTTTAATTCATTTTTCCATATAAGTGCAACCGTCGAAGCACATGTGCACCGTAATATGGAACACCACCATTATTACATTAGCGAAAATATCGAACCTTTTCGGATGAGTGAAAGAAGTTAATACACTACTGTGTGAAAATTGCAACACCACGAAGGAATCATGCAAATTAAACGAAACTTGCAGGAAATGCAAAACAGGTTAGGATATGAAAATGATTAGAATTACAAAGCGATCACGCATGTGTGGGCCGAGAAATACCCTCTAAACTTCCAATTGAGCCGTGCTTAAAAAGCACTGTAAAGGTGTGTTAAAATGTGTGTATCGTCGTTCGACTGCTGTAAATGATTGATTAGAAGTCAATATGCCTCGCCTAAAACGCAGAGTGCCATACGAGCAACTAACGGAGTTCGAACGGGGCCGTATGATCGGATTCCGTGAGTGTGGACTTTCCTATCGTGAAATCGCCACTCGCACGGGGTAATGCCACAACAGTGATGCGTTGTGTGGAAGAGATAGACCATGGAGAAACGGACAAGTCGAAAACCCCGCAATATGACGTCACCAATATCCCGTCATATTGCGGGTGACGTCACCCGCAATATGACGGGACGACAGACACCTCATCCGCATGGCGGTGACGGACCGTACATCGTCCTCGTGCGTTGGCACAACATTGGAACACATCTACAGGTGTGTCATTGTCTGCCCCCATGGTTCGTCGACGTCTGCTGCGCCATGGGCTACGTGCAAGGATTCCCCTGCGCAGGATTCCCTTGACGCTGAACCATCGACGCCTCCGGCTACAATGGGCTTCCAATGGTGTGCCGATTGGCAACAAGTCGTCTTCTCAGAGTCCCGCTACAATCTGGACAATAACGATGGACGCGTACTCGTCAGACGCTACAGAGGTGAACGCCTTCTCCCGGAGTGTCTTATTCAGCGTCATACTAGACGAAAGCCTAGCGTTATAGTCTAGGGCGCTATTGGATATCATGGGCGCGATCCCGCCTACTCCAAATTGTGGGACCCAGAACAGCGGGCGCTACACCAGGGAAGTTGTGGAGCCCGAGGTACTACCCCTCCTGCAACGCATTCCCGGAGCTGTATTTCAGCAAGACAGTTGTTGTCCACATGTTGCTCGGAATGTACACGTCTTCTTCAGTGCACGACAGGTTCCGCTTCTTCCATGGCCTGCACGTTCCCCGGATATGTCGCCCATTGAGCATGTCTGGGATTACATCGGACGGCGACTCGCTCGTACCGCTCGTCGGGCAGAGAGTACGGCTGAACTTTGGCATCAGATAGAGGCCATCTGGAATGCCATTCCTCATGGCATTCCAGATGGCCATGAGGAATGGCATCAGAATCTGTATGATTCGATGCCACGACGTGTACAGGCTCTCATCGCTGCGCGTGGCGGCTGCACAAGATATTAATTTTCGGCATTATTTTTGTTTTATTGCTCTGTAAATTTGATTGTTTATTTAAACCACTATAAGTAATACGTGGAATCAATTTAATTTATTTCTGATGATTCTTTCAGTGTTGCAATTTTCACAAACAGTAGAGTACAATTAAAAATAAACGTAAAAAAAATGAAAAGGATTTACACCTTCTTACTTAAGCACTAATTAACTATACATTTTTGTATCAAAAGTTAAAGTTTTTTTGTGTTTAAATTCTTTGGGTGGATTCATTCGACACCATTTGGTTCAACTCGAGAATTTTTACTATTTTTAGTACAACTCAAAAACTTTTCAAGCTTGATAAATTGTTTATTCACAAATGAATCTTAATTTCGTCATGATTTGCCATTTCAATCATTCATTAAAAAGCACACCATTTCCCTATTTTTGACTATCTTAAAATCAGATGTTCCTAGAACGTGCCCTCCGAGTGATCTTTCATTTTTACCCATCGCCTGCCCTTCTGCTTTTTCTTCCTCCCTCTTTGTGGTGTTTGTCTTGATTGGTGCAGCTTCGGATCCAAATATGGCCCTTTCGTCATAAAACCCGAAAACAGCCAACCATAGAACGTGTCTTTCGGAATTCTTGTTTTCTTTATGTAGATCGCTACCAATAATTTTTCTTCTAATGCTTCAACCAACCATTTTCTGTTTGATTTTGTCGTAAATAAAAAAAAATTTCATTTTAAAATTCTGTTTAGTTTCCAAACACAGATCTTACAAATTGCATTTTCTTCTATTTTTATGATTGGAAATGACAAATACGTTAACGTCCCACTTTTTCATCGAACTATTTTGACTATCAAATTTTCTTCATTTTACAGAAACATCAAAAATTTGAGTCGAAAGTAAACATCTCTTCCAAAAACATGATCTATAAATAGACTATCCCGACTTCTCGCTCGAAATTTTAAACTCCAGTGACGGTATGAAATGTCAAGCAACTATCTTTTATTCCTCCGAAACGACAGATTGTCTGGGGTATAAGTTACATAAAATTTTTACTTCTCTATTGAAACTAAAAGTAACATTTCTTCTGATTTTTTCTTATCTATTTCCCCAAGATTTAAAAAAAAGAAATCCCATCTGTAAGAGAAGATAGGCAGCTTATACCGTAGGAAACTATTATTTTTTTAAACTCCTTTTTCCACCGTTTCTTATGGAATCAGTTCGCGGAATAAATGGATGGTTTTTGTAACCGTCAACAGATGGCGTTGGTCGGATTGAGCAAACAATCCCAAATTTCTTCGCTAATGTTTTGGCCTTTCTCTGCTTTCGAATCATCGATCATTTCCGACTCCCGAGTGACGTGCCTAACAGAATACAAATATCCCGAAATGGAATTTCTCGTTTTTTTGCTTTCTCTCTTCTCTCCAATCTGTATTATTGTTATTATTTTTTCCCCCGAAAAAGTTTTAGACTGAAATGGAACCCAGGGCAAGTTTTTTGGGAGAAAAAAAGGATTAATAATAAAACTATTTTTCAAGATCTATCAGGCAGACATCATATGTGGATAAAAATATTAAATGTAGTTGGGAAAAGAAAACGGTCGTTCCAATTCTTTTCCGTTACTGACTCAATCTATTCGGCTCGCTCATGCTAATACCAGAGAATCCCCTTTGTTTTGTTCTCGTCAATTCCCGTGGGTCTAGTATCTCTCTCTCTCTCACGGAAGTATCCCCTCTTTTCCCGAATTCGAGAATTGGGAAGGGATTTTTCGGGTCGCCTTTTGTTTCAATGCCCAGGAATGTTGTCCATGAAACATTGAAGTGACCAACTTTCGGCCATGAATTTAACCCTTTGGTTACTGAAACGGCCGATATTTTGCTGTCCTTTTGCTGCTTGTGGGTGGGATTGTTGTGTACATCAGAATTATGACGAAACGATTGGGATTTTGTCATCCTTTCGCTATTGTTGGTCAGATTGTTGTGTATCTCAGAATCTTGACGAAGAGCCGGTTGGAAGAGCAACGGATTAGCAACCGGAGGGTTGCGAGTTCGAAACTAGGTCCAACCAAAGAACGCAGTGTTCGCGGGGGGCTGGTACACGTTAAATCTGGCGTGGCCTCAAATGACCTCGCGTTGGCGTGGTGTAGAAGTTTGGAGAGTGGGATGCCAGCTCAGGTGTGACCTCGTCATCTGACCGTAGTTCGTGGTGTCGTCCTCGGATCTTTCCCTTTGGGTTTGATCCCGGACCGTCGCCAATAGCCCGTTGTGTTGCTCCACTGCGACGTTAATTAAAAATACACTATACGAACGATGCCGAAGACAAGAGGCCCTTTGAGTGTAAAAAGCCCGTGTTCAAGAGTCATCGAATCCTTTCCAGTAGTTTCGAAGGTATCACATCCTTATAGGTATACCCTTACGAAAAAACTTTATAGATTTCTATAGAGAAACGAAATTTGGTGTGAATTTTGGGCTTTTGAAGAAATCTTCAATATATGCTCACTTTTGAAAACACTCTAGATACTAGATGCTTTTACTTTGAACCTTGGCAGCATGTATTATATATTTCATCACGACTGTTGGAATCTTAATTTTATAAAATTCCAGAATTTACCTTTCAGATCATATCTATGCGTATTCATACTGATTCCAATTATATACACTGCTGGCCACCCAAATTGCAACACCAAGAAAGACAAGAGATATCACAACAAAATTTATTTTGTAGATAACATGTTGACCAAGTATCAAATGATTAAATTTATAGACTTCTGTGAAGTGTGGTTCCTGCCAAAATCAGTAGCCAGAGTAGCCGCCATTGTTGGAGATCACCGCTGCCACACGCCTCGGCATTGATTCAAAGAGACTTTGGATGTGTTCTTGGGGTACAGCAGACCAAGCAGCTTCCACACGTTGCCAAAGTTGATCTGGTGTGGCAGCTGGGGATGTATTCTGGGTCAATCGTTGAGCAACCATGGACCACATGTTTTCTATCGGCGAAAGATCCGGAGAGCGAGCTGGCCAGGGAAGCAATTCAATCTGGCGATTGACGAAGAACCCTTGGACAATGCGTGCCACGTGTGGTCGCGCATTATCCTGTTGAAATATGGCTGTGGGCAAGCCCTGAAGGTAAGGAAGGACAACTGGCTCCAACACCTCGGAGATGTAGCGATGGCTGTTTAAAGTACCGGCAATGCGTACTAGAGGAGTGCGAGAGTGATATCCAATACCGCCCCATACCATAATACCCGGTGCAGGACCAGTGTGGCGGTGCATAACGCAGCTGTTCAGCATCCTCTCTCCACGGTGTCTCCAGACTCGAATCCGACCATTGTGGTGCTGCAGACAGAAGCGTGACTCGTCAGTAAAGACAATTTCATTCCATTCTGCCGTCCACATCCTTCTTTCATCGCACCATTGGCGGCGGAAACGTCTGTGGTTCTGCGTCAAGGGTAGACGAAGCAATGGACGTCTTGCGGACAGACCACTCTGCTGTAAACGGCGTCGAATGGTACGCGCAGACACTGGATGATGCGGTACAGACTGAATGTGCTGTGCTATGGTTCGTGATGTGGCTGAGCGATCCGTCACTGCCATACGCACAATATGCCTGTCATCACGTGAAGTGGTGCACTGAGGTGGATGCGATCGAACACGTCGGTCCGTCGTACCCTCCTGCATCCAACGATCACATATCCGCATTACAGTTGTTTGGTTTCGTCCAACACGACTACCGATTTCCCTGAAAGATAATCCACAATCTCGGTAGGCCACTATCCTTCCTCTGTCGAACTCGGATACTTGATCAAAAGATGATCGCTGTTTTCTACGAGGCATAATTGATCGTTTTTTTGAAAAAACCACAAAAAAAAACCACAATTGCCGTACTTGAAATCGTCGAAATCTCCAAGCCTTAAATAGCGCTTTGAAGTGGCGCCACAGGCGCGCGTGATGTGCGTCTGCGCTGAAATTCTAATCATTTGCATATCTCACCTCCGCTAATGCATGTTGTAAATTTCATATTATTTGCATGCTTCCTTCAGGGTGTTGCATTTACGGTGGCCAGCAGTGTATATTATTGTGTTTATGATACTACTTATTCATATGTAACTATATTGAAAATTCTTATATTTACTCTCTGTCTAGATATTCATCAGACTGCTCTAAATACACGTTTAGCTCCAGAAAGTTCTTTATTCCTTTGTCTACCATTTCCTTTGGATTATGATAATCTAAATGAATAGTTAGAAAGAGATTTATACAGACAAAGAGAAAGACAGATGAAAATCTACAGTTCATTCGTTACATACATATTTACCTAGGTTTTGAGTCTAAACTGTATAATAGAAGTTAAAAAACTTTAACTTACTAGCGATAAAGTTTGAATTTCCGTTTCGGTAATAAGGTTTAATAGGACTATTCTTGGTAACAGGAATTGAAAAGCTGTGTGAATAAGAGACGTTGTTACGAATTTTTCAAACACGAGATATTTGCATATCACTGTAAAAGGACTTTGCGTAAATGTTAAATTATTCGCTATATAAACCACAGTTTTATTTTCAATATCAAATCGAACTTGAATATAAATATTTGTCATGAATGTTGAATGTTTGAGTTAATTGTTAAGTAAAGAATTTCATTTCTGTGCATCTTATACCTTATTCCAAGAAAATTCCAGTTGGAAGATTAGTGGATTAGCAAATGGAGGGTTGCGAGTTCGAAACTCAATCCAACCAAAGACCTTTGTGTAGGTGGTATCTGGTGCATATTAGCTCTGTCTTGGCCTCAAATGTCCTCACTTCACGTGATGACAGGCATATTGTGCGTATGGCAGTTTGGAGAGTGGGGTGTCAGCTCATGTGTGACATGGTCATCTGACCGTAGTTCAAATTTGACGAGGTGGTGTTATTCTCGGATTCCCCTTGGGTTGTCCCCTTGTTATTCTCCCTTGGGCTCGGATCGTCATCAATAACCCGCTGTGTTGCTGCAGTGCGACGTTAATTCAACTATCTCGCTATAAACCAGTTTTATTTTCACTTATAAAATCGACATAAGTTAATCGATAAGTCAATCGTAAAGAAAGGAATTTCATTTTTGTGTACCTTATACCTTATTCCTAGATTGGAAGAGTAGTGAATTAACAAATTTCATTTTTGTGTACCTTATATCTTATTCCTAGATTGGAAGAGTAGTGAATTAACAAATTTCATTTGTGTGTACCTTATACCTTATTCCTAGATTGGAAGAGTAGTGAATTAACAAATTTCATTTTTGTGTACCTTATTCCTAGATTGGAAGAGTAGTGAATTAACAACTGGAGGGTTGCTGGTTCGAAATTCGATCCAACCAAAGCAGTCGTGCATGTGGGGGCTGATGCACGTGAAATGGCATGAAATGTCCTCACGTTGGAATGGTGTGGAAGTTTGAGAGTGTGGTGCCAGCTCAGGTGCTGACCTCGTCATCTGACTGGAGTTCCAAATGACGAGGTATTTTCCTCGAATCTTTCCATTCGGGACTGATCCCGTATCGTGCCAATAGCACATTGCACTGCTCCAGTGTGACGTTAATTAAATATCTTCCAACATACCAGGAAAATTATACAGCAATAAATTAATTTTGATAAAAAAAATAGCAAATTTAAATCTCTGCAATCCAATTTATAGAATTTCAAATAATGTACAGTTTAGTCTCATGTGTGATTTAAATGCATAAAAATGAATTCGTCGCCTTATAAGTGAAACGCAAAAATCAAAACAAGTCAAAAATTTCAGGATATTAGTTTTTAATGCTTTTCCTGACCAGAATGTACTGATTCTTGGACTGGTGATGTGTGCGTGTTCATGGAGTCATTTTTCTTTGCATAAAGCTGGGATTTATGATTAAGAAACACACTTAGTGAGTAGCTACTAGGTAGGTAGGTATCTGAATTAACGTCATACTGGAGCAACACAACGGGCTACTGGCGACAGTCCGGGATCCATCCCGAAGGGAAAACCTGAGGACAATACCTCATCATTTTGAACCACGGTCAGATGACGAGATCACACCTAAGCTGGCATTTCACTTTTAAAGCTTTCACACCACGCCAACGACAGGGGATTTGAGGCCACGACAGATTTAACGTGTACCAGCCCCTCGTACACGACCGTCTTTGGGTGGATCGAGTGTCGAACTTGCAACCCTCCGGTAACTAATCCGCTAATCTTCCAACCGGACTACCGCGACCCGAGTTTAGCTAGTGAGTAGAATTTTCTCCTCTTCGTCTTCTTGATTTGTAATCCGACGATTTATCTGTAATAGAATAAATTTATGTTTGATAATATTTTTTGTATTTGTAAAACTCTTTCACGACGATTTTTTTAAGATTTCGTGTCTACAGCGTAGATTTAGGAATATTTTATCGTACGAAAAAAACAGTAAAACTAATAACGGAATAAGGGAAACTACTAAAACGAACATTAAGATACATGTAGACTATTTTTAAGAACTGTTTTTACCATTATTTGGATTTAAGTTGATTATTTCCTACCACAAATTTGAAATAAAGCCCTTTGTTTAGTTTCGCGTTTTACAATCTTGCCCTTTTCTCATTCCACCAACAATTTATGAGCATCTTACATCGGCGCCATTTTTTCTATTTTGAAATATGCATTTCTTTATATTATATATTATGGAAAAGAGATCCTCCATAAAAATTCATAATAGTTTCAAACTTATATATCTTCAGCACAGAAAAAAAATGTCACCTCGTTAGAAAAATCCACTCACAAACAATTTTATTCTTCGTGATTTCCAAACAAATACCACAAAGACCTCAGGGAAAAAAACCCAGGAAATTAATAACTTACTGCCAGTACTTTTATTTCGTACCAAGCAATTTATTTCTCCTGTATCTGTGGTCTCTGCTGTTGAAGTACCGTCTAATAGTGGAATTGGCTCCACACCAAATTTCAGTGAATGAAGATGGTTTTAGAGGCTGGTGGTTTTTGTGCGCGCTTTTAAGGGACCATATTGTGGCGGATGAAAGCAGACATTCAAATGAAACCACTTAACCTCGAAAAACAGATAAAAGGGAATGGACTTATTACACAAACTCTCAACACTCGTCGCTTTCTAAGGGAAGGAACTATCATTAGATGTAATCATTTCGTTGGTTTTATTGAGTACGTTATTCGTTTCAGTTGCGTTATGCTACATGTCTCAGTCGCTACTGAGGTGAGTCATTGATAAGAGTAGAGGAATATTGACATTTAAATACACATCTCGAGAGATGGAGAAAATGCATTTTTTTGTCTATCTCTTTCCCTATTTTTCTTCGTATTTCTATCGATGGCATTACGTCTACATTACATGACATTTTTTTTGAACGAGGGGGGAGGAGTCGTGGCTCAGTGGGTTTGCCCACTACCCTAGCAACCTGCGAGATGGAGGTGGCGCAGGATCTATTCTCTCTGGGCGTGATAAGATACTTCGTTGAGACAACCAATGGAGGTGTTGAACGATCTGGGCTGGAATGAGATCTACCAGATAAATACGCTGAGATTTAAGACTGGTGGTCAGTGGAAAACCTTCGGTATCAACTCCTAATCCCGAGAAGTTGTTGGTATGGACATAATACATATTATAAAGAATTTGGTTTTGGCTCCTGTTCGGCTAGTGAATACTAAGCCTTAGATAACTTTATCATAAAATCAACCGAAAACATAAGGTAAACTAGTTAATCATTTAATATTTAAATTATGGTTCGACATGAAAATTATTAATGAATGTTTCGAGTTTGGTCTATGATGTGATTAAGGCCAGTTTTACACTTTTCTATTTCTTCAATCAATAAAAACTTGGAATCCACCTTCACTCATGAAGTCTAATTGTTTCACACTAATATATCCAATTATCACTTTCCTTTGTCTTTTAAGGGGCTGCGGTAGCCCAGTTGGAAGTGCAACGGATTAGCAACCGGAGGATTGCGTGTTTGAAATTAGGTCCAACCAAAGAACCTTCGTGTACGCGGGGCCTGGTGCACGTTAAAACTGTCTTGGCCTCAAATGTCCTCGCGTTGGCGTGGTGGGAAAGTTTGAGAGTGGGGTGCCACAGCTCAGGTGTTGACCTCGTTATCTGACCGTGCTTCAAAATGACTAGGTGTTGCGCTCGGATCTTTCCCTTTGGAATCGATCCTGGACCATCGCCAACAATCCATTGTGTTGCTTCAGTGCGATGTTAATTAACTACCTACCTACTTTTATCTTTTTAAAGAGTAGAGTGAAAATATTGGTGTAATTGAATATTAAAAACCTTTTATTAGCGCCCAATTTTTGTGTCCTCACTGTCTTATCATGGATAGGCCACAGTTTGCAACCAGTAGCCAAATATATAAACATGTTTGTTTCACATATTTATTGTTCAAATTATGTTTGGTTGAAAAATAAGTTTCTTACACGCGAAGAAATGTTTATTTCACACAAAAATAAATTTTATTAGATCAAATAAATTCCCAAGGGATTTCAGTGTTCTGGTTCCCTGAAAGGAACGAAGGCTGCAATTTATAGGTTTATAATTATTTCGAACAATGTAGGATATTTGACAATGTGACAAAATGCTTTGATATTGTCTGTCTTGTGTCTGGTGCAGCATGACCAAATATGGACCCTTGCGCCATAAAACCCAACTGACCCCACAGAATAATATAGCTAGTTATTTTAAATATTTTCACTGTGTTGTAGTGGTAAATTTATAGATCTACGTAATTTAAAAGGATTAAAAAATCGTTCCCTTGAAAAATAAGACATTCAAATCATCGTCTAGGTTGTATTTCGTGATTTTTAAAAAGTGTATTATTCTTCTAATTTCCCATTTACCCAGTTTTAAATTTGAATAAAAATTCGTTTTTAAATTTGACTAAACACCAACACTAAGTTCATTGTTTGCTGTTTCACAGTTTAAAGAATTAATTTCTAGTTGTGTTATCTGTACAACAAAGTACGTTCAAAATTTTAGAACAATGAATTATATAAACAATGCAATCTTCACCAACAAGGGATCTGAACATTTTATAGAAAAGTAAATGATTTTTAACTGCGTTGATGATTTCAAAGCTAATTTTGGTTATCAAAGCGACTTAAATATGGATAAAATATCTGCCATTGCAGCTGTTTTAATGTTCCCGTGGTTTTGGGGGTTGTTTGGATTTATCATCTTTGGCGGTGCATACACTATACTGTACCATTGGCGATGTACTTGATGGTGGTTATGACTTTGGATCGCGAAAAAGCGGAAAAGGAGACAGGAAATGGACTAAAGAGAAAGCAGATGATTGAAGAGACCAAAGAAAAGGTGAAGAAATGCATTGAAGTTGTGGATTATAACAGAGTGAAGGGAGAAGTTACTCAAACAACAATTGTGCATGATACCTTTGAAGAGGCAGAAGAACAATTGACTAGGGATACAATTTTGGCTATAGCAGCTGTTTTAATGCTTCCTTGGTTTTGGGGATTGATTGGATTGGTCATCGTTGGCGAGGCACATTACATTGCACTGCTGACGGTGTACTTGATGGTGGATGTGACTTTTGAATGCGAAAAAGCGGAAAAGGCTGCAGGAAATGGACGAAAGGGACAGCTGGCGATTCCAGAGTCCAAAGAAAAAGTGGTGAAATACACTGAAGAGTTGTACTATGATTGTATGGACGGAGAGGTTAGTGAAAAAAACACTGAACCTGATATCTTTGAAGAGGCGGAAGATTTAAGAAATGATGAAACTACGACCATAGCATCTGCATTACTATTCCCTTGGTTTTACGCTCTGTTTGGTTTGATTGTCGTTGGCAATACGTGTTTTATTTTCCTGCTGATGGTATACTTAATGGTGGTTGTGGCTTTGGACAACGAACAGAAGGAGGCGATTACAGATTCCAATAAGAAAGTGGAGAACTACACCGAAGAGTTGTTCTACGTTTGCATGGAGGGAGAAATTACCGAAGAAACATCAGTGCATGATACCTATGAAGAGGCAGAAGACTTATATATGGATGACATTTCGGCTATAGCAGCTGTATTAGTGTTCCCTTGGTTTTGCGTGTTGTTTCGATTGGTTGTTATTGGCGATCCATGTTACATTCTACCACTGATGGTGTACTTGATGCTTGTCTTAGCTTTCGATAGCGAACAGAAAAAGGCAATTGTAGATTCCAACGAAAATGTGGAGAACTTCACTGAAGAGTTGTACTATGATTGCATCGAGGGAGAAGTTCCTGAAGAAACAACAATGGATGATATCCTTGAAGAGGCAGAAGAATTAAATATGGATGACACTACGACTATATCATCAGTTATACTTTTCCATTGGTTTTGGGTGCCATTAGGATTGATTGCCATCGTGAATCCGGGTCTCATTGTACCCCTGGTGGTATTCTTGATGGTCATTGTGGCTTTCGACTTCGAACAGAAGCAGGCTATAGCACAGTCCAGTTTAAAAGTGGAGAAATTCACTGAAGATTTGGACTTTGGTAGAATGGAGGGAGAAGTTACGGAAGACACACCAATCCATATCTGTGAAGAGGTAGAAGAAGACTTAAATATGAATGAATATACGACTGTATCAACAGTTATACTGCTACCTTGGTTTTGGGTGCCGTTTGGATTGATTGTCGTTGCCAATCCAAGTTACATATTACCACTGACGGTGTTCTTGATGCTGGCTGTGGCTTTCGACTGCAAACCGGAGGGAACGGTGGTAATGGAGTGAAACAGAAAGCAATAAATTGCCGAGTTCAAAGAGAAAGTGGTGAAACACCAGAGTTTTGGACTGGGATTTTGGGGAGAAGTTACTGAAGAAACTACAAAAGTGCATGATACTTATGAGGAGTAAAAGAAGTTTAAATGGACAAATTTGTTTCCGAATATGAATTACTTAGATATTGAAGAATTTTTTGATTCGGTAGACATGGTACTTCAAGTTACGGAAGATCACTTTAAAAAGGAATATTATAGTAGGAATTCGACTCGTTTAACGTGGTGAAGAACTGAGAAAAGTTTAGATGAATAATAAGAACTTGTAAAGGATTCATTGAAATCAAACCATGGTGAAGAAACGAAAGTTGTATGTGGAGGTGATTCGGTGAATATGGATGTATTCTCAGTGAATGACTTATAAAACAAGACGAGAATCTTAAGATGGTAGGCGTTTCTTTAGGAAGAACAAACAGAATGAGGAAGAGATTGCATTTAAGAACTTATGCTTCGGGACACGGATTGATCTACATAGAAATGCTTAGAACTGTTATATTTAAGAGGGAGTGGAAAGTTGGGACAAAAATACTCATTCTTGACCAGCTTTCTTTTCTAAGTTTCTACTTTTAAGTTAACATCGTTCTAATAGAAGAAAATGAAGAAAGATGAAGTGGTGCGACTGGGATTGAGTCTCATTGAAGAAGATTAAGACCTGAAGAATGTTGAAGTCGTTTGTCAACCCCAGGTCGACGGCGACTAGGTGGTGCTACAGGAATTACTGATAGTTGATAATTCATATAAGATCATGTCTTCAGCTAAAAAAGCTGAGCGAATTTTAAAGAACAAAAAGCTGCTATAAAGTAACCAGCAAAAAATTTTGAACGACAATAAGTCTCTTTCAAGAGCAGTCTGTCGTGATGTTCGAAGGTTGGCTGGGTGACAGAGTCCAATGAATAAGATCAGATTCATTTAATTGAGCCCAAGAGGCTAAACACAGCGAGGATGATTTCGCGTTTCAACAACCCCAATAATCCAGACTCAAGGAAGAGTTATCCAAAGCTCTCTGTCGTCGTATATCACATTATGCATTTATTCACAACTGTGGAAAGGTTTGACAAGATTTATCAGATTGCAAAATTGACGATTATTACCAATTCATATATTGATAAATTTTCAAAAATGATTCCAAAATTCTTTCACACAATTAAAATTCATCAGTTTCATTTGCTGTTAATAGAAGCAATGATAAATAGAAAAACAACTATAAGGTTTCATTTTCAACCAAATAGACACTGAAACGTTGATGAAGAAAGCACAAAGACGGGCCTGGATACAGAACTCTGGTGTAAAATGGATCAGTAGGACACTGTCAGGCATACCGTGGTACAAGGAAAAAAATGCTGTTCAATGGTGACGGTTCGAAGACATGAATGGTGCTCTCCCATAGCCAATGTTAATATAATTATATTTTAAACAACTATATTTAAATCATACAAACCAATAAATATAATCTATTTCCCTTTCAAGCACTGTGTCTTATTTCTTGTGTATTTTCCTCTGTGGCTTCATAAGGCTGGATCTGCTAATCATGCACTTCCTCGAAGGTGATTGGTGCAACGTAAGAGAAGTATTTAAGGATAAAAGTAAAATACACTTCTAACTACCATTGTTTTTTCATTTCACTTATTAATGCTTAGAATTTCTAGTTGAATCATTACCAGAATTAAAAACCCAAATCGAATAAAAACTGGTATAATTATATTGTGTATTATGTTTATTGTCCCCAAAGCAGTCTTTTATAACTGTTGTCCAACAACTAGCTTCCCCATCTGCAATACTGGTTCCAGTACGGAGGGAGATGTTTTCTCATGAAGTTCAAATATGTATTCCAAGTACTCAATGCTTAAATTGCACATATGTATATACATTGAGCTTCAAGCCTATGCGGGAACGTAGAGAACACAAAATTAATTCGTATTCACATACGTGATCAAGCGCTCCTGGATTTGACACAGCGCACGTTAAGGTGTAGAAATGCACAGCAAGCATGTGAACGTTTTTATATCAAACCTACTTTTGTGCTTTGACAGTAGTTGTGTACTAATAGTTTCATAGTAGGTGCTGAAAGTTTCAACCAGAAACAATAATGCACGCCTGACAGCGCTGGCCCGCTCATCCGTCCATATAGTGCATTGCACATATATCGCATCTGCGTTATGAGACATTACAAAAAAGTGATTGCTACAATAGGTGCGGCTTGGCCAAATAGAGCCCTTTCGCCATAAAACCCCCAAACAACCAACCAGCTACTATATGTAATACCAACATGATTGCTATATAAGGTGATTACTAAAAAAGCCAACTTTTTTTGTGGTGGGTAATTTTGAGTTCGTTTTCTGTAAAATTGCCGTAACACAAAATCATAGAAATAACGAATCTAAGGCGAATAGTCTAACAGTTTTCCTACTAATATTGTTTTTGACTTGTGATATTTTTGCATCAGGAATGCATCATTAATCCTCCGTTACTTCCCTGGTCCTGATAGGTGCACTGAGATTTTTTAAAATGTTATATATTGAAAAGAATAACTGTAAGAATGAATTATTTATAAATTGAAATAATTTCCCCCCAATTATTTGGTTCTTTGGTATTTTCTAAAATATACATCGCTATCTGAACGCGATTCAAAATTACGAGATAGGTAGGTATTTTAATTAACATCGACTGGAACAACACAACGGACTATTGGCGACTGTCGGGATCCAACCCGAAGGGAAAGATCGAAGATCGAGGACATCATGTAATTTTGAACCACGGTCAGATGCCGAGGTCACACCTGTACTGGCACCCCACTCTCCAAACTTCCACACCAAGCCAACGTGAGGACATTTGAGGACCATTTTTGTACACTGGTTTTTGGTTGGATTCGAACTCGCAACCCTCCGGTTGCTAATCCGCTACTCTTCCAACCGGGCTACCGCGGCCCTCAAAATTAGGAGATGTCCTCGGATCTTTCTTTTCGAGATTGATCCTAGACCGTCATCAAATGCCCTTTATGTTGCTCTAAGTTCGACGCTAATTAAACTACCTAACCTAAAATATACTACGCATTTTTAAAAAGAAAACGAATTATTAATGCGTGTAACTAGGAAACAAAACTTCAAATACTTCACAGATTCTCATTTGTTCAAAAGACTTAAAGGAAAGATGACAAATTTAAAAGATATCCGTGACCAATTTTTTAAGCAAATACATTTGTCTTGAAAATAATTCCGTTTAGTGGCAAGAGTTATAGCAGTTTGTTTTAAAATTAAATATCTTCAAAGCACAAAGTCGACTACCTATACTACTATTTTTCAAAAAACGTAGGTTGATTTGACAGTATTTTCATTAATATTTAAGTAAAATTTCCTATTTTACATTGGATTTCTAATAAAACTTTATAAGTAACGATAATGCAAAAAACAAGAAATAATGGTTTAAATGAGGAATGCAAATGATTAGTACAACGTACATTTAATTCACTCCACATGACTGAAATTAAGTCATGGGGAGAGTATCGTTGACGATTATACTTTTTTTGGGGTAGCAAGGATCTTCGGAATATGTTTGATAGGCCGAATCATTGAACTTAAAACCATAGTAGCTGGTCATCACATTTCTTATGAGTGTGATTTCAAATTCATCAATATAAACTAACAGAATTTTCCAATAAATTGAGTTTTACATTTTTCTTTGCTCAAAATTACATATGGTCTTAGAATATTAAGTATCTTTATACGGTAAACATTGTTGAGAGAGAGAGAGAGAGAGAGAACCTGATCGCCTTTGTATTCCATCATAGAACTTAGCAATTTTCTTTGTCTGAATATTTCCAATATATGACGGTTTATATATATGGGGATAGTACAAAATGAATTGGATGTATATTAGGCAGTGATTAAACATTTTGAATTAATTACATTGTTAAAAAGCTATTTTGTTTCTGATAGTTTCCTTTTAGCGTAAACTTAGTTATTAATTTTAGAATCCATTTTCGATGGGGCACAACTACAAGGGATGGATACAAAGTAATGGCAACACATCGATAGATCTGAAATGCCTTTATTATCATAGTTAAAAACACTTACATTCCCTCAATATAATCACCTCTCATGTCTACCACCTTCTGCCAAATGACAGGAAGGCGCCGTACACTATCAGCACATCCACTTCTGTTGATGTCCCGCAGCGATCGCCATACAGCACAGATAATCTCCTCCCTACTGTTGAAATGGATCCCTCGGTAGTGTTTCTTTCATTTTGGCGAGGAGATCATAGTCACACGGACTCATATCCGGTGAATATGGCGGATGTTCCAGTACCTCCCACCGCCACCGTCGCAGGAGATCCGTGACAGCGTTCGCAGTATGACACCGTGCATTGTCATGGAGGATGATTGGATTCGAAGGCAACAAGTGGTGTCGCTTTCTCCAGAGTGCTGGACGCAGATGATGTCTCAGGAATTCACAGTAGTAGGCAGCATTAACTGTGTCCCGGAGGTACAGCATGGTGCAATATCACTCCGTCAATATCATATGCAACAATGAACATCACCTTAAGATGATACAGCATTGGGCGCACCTTCTGTGTACGTGCCACTACGAGGGATCCATTTCAACAGTAGGGAGGAGATTATCTGTGCTGTATGGCGATCGTTGCGGGACATCAACAGAAGTGGATGTGCTGATAGTGTACGGCGCCTTCCTGTCATTTGGCCGAAGATGGTAGATATGAGAGGTGATTATATTGAAGGAATGTTAAGTGTTTTTAAATATGATAATAAAGGCATTTCAGATCTATCGATGTGTTGCCACTACTTTGTATCCATCCCTTGTAAAATGATTTGCATATGCTGTTTTCTACTTAAAATGTAGTCCACTTGTCGCTTTACCTCATCATCTAAGCTGCTCTTACCATGACAGCAAAAGTTGACACTAAATCTAGTTTAGTTTCTTTAATAAATGCCTGGGGCCGTGACAGTCCCAATTGGAAGAGTAGCTTATTGGCAACCGGAGAGTTGCGAGTTCGAAACTTAGTGGATACAACCAAAGATCGTTGTGTAGGTGGGGGCTCGTGCACATGAAATCTGTCGTGGCCTCAAATATCCTCACGTTGACGTGTAGTGGATGTTTGGAGAGTGGTGTACCAATTCAGGTGTTGACCTCGTCATCTGACCGTGGTTGAAAACCACAAGATGTCTTCGAATCTTTCCCTTCGCGATGAATCCCGGACCGTCGCCAATAACCCTTTGTGTTGCTCTAGGGCAACAAATCATTTGCGATTTCTATCAGTTATTCTGAAAATTTTAGCTTCTCTACTGCGGGTTTTTTAAATTTCACTTGACTTCCCAACTCTACAATCTTCCCTCCCTTTTCGAGTCTCATATTCTGTATTTTCTCGTAATTAATTCATAAAAGAAGATCTTGTAGTGGAAAGCAGATGATTAACATTTTGTGTGTATTGGTTATCGAAACGCAAAAAAGTAGATTTGTCAATGACGGAATGGGACATTATTTCGAAAATTAATAAATGACCAAAATTTTCATCTAAAAGATCTACGAGTAAAAGATTTGGTCGCTGAATTGTATATATTTAAGGAAGTAAACTAAAATCTATCCAGCATTCAACTTTACTCAGAATTTATTAAAAATATTTTTTCAAGCAATTGCAATGTGGTTATAAAATATAAAATTGCTGGTTACACACACACCTACTTTAATGGTTTTAAATGTAAATAATTCCTCTACGCATAATTATTCAATCAATTTAAAGTTCGACAAGCGTACGAAAAGTAACAGATGAGAGCAAGAAAGAAATAAGTGAAATGATAGAAATTTATGTCTTGCCAAATAAAGCTAATGCGTTTCTTAAGTTATAGACTACGTCAGAAGAGATACATAAATAAGTAAAAGCATAAAAACAGTCACCGAAAAAACTTTTTCATTCCGAAGAAGAAATAAAATAAGAATATTGATGGTTAGAAAAAGTGGGAGAGCTTTTCTAGAACATTTTTATCACATGTTCGCTTCTCATATAATAAACATGTTAGGGAAGAGCATTACAAGTATTATCAGTCCGAAATAAATTCATGCCACGTATTTCCTTCGAAGCTCTTAGAACAAGAAATTCGAGCTCTAAAAAACTGATGGATGGGTTAGTTGGTTTTGACTTTTTTGGCGCACGATTCGTGAAAGCATTTGGCCAATTTACGCCAAATACATCAAATATGATGGTTACGTAATAAAAATTGTAAGTTGTAAATCAAGAAATGTGTGAATAATTTTCTGACGTTTGAAATATTTTAATGCGTATTTTTTCCATTAGATTAAACATTGCCTCAATGTCGTTTTAAAAATTATCTTTCAGGTAAATTTTATGTTGAGGGTACATTATATTTTTAGTCAACACCAGTGGGTACGATCTAAAAACAGTTCGAGAACCGCTGATTCACATTATATTATTATATTCTCATGCATGTGTTTATTCTGCCAGCTCATGAAAATGAATCTGGATTCATAAACACACCAGATAACCTCCCCAATATCACAATGTCACATAGAAAATAATTCAAAAGGCAAGCGAAAATTATGCAGATTTATTTTTAAAACACAATATGGAATGTGTTATTTGCTAAACATATCACTTATAGCCCCAGAACTTCTAGAAAAATAAAAAATAACCCTGAGTAAAATATCGGAAGTTTGTGGAATTGTCTATAGGCATTCCAATAAATATAATTTTTATGAGGGTAAGTTGGTAGTTGAGAATTAACGTCTCTTTGGAGCAACACAACGGGCTATTGGCGACGGTCCGCGTTTAATTCCGATGGGAAAAAATCCGAGGGCAACGCTTCGTCATTTTGAACCATTTTCAGATGGCGCGGTCAACAACTGAGCTAGACCCCACCAAAGACAACATGGGGACATTGAGACGTTCAGATTTAACGTGGACCAGCCCCCCACACACTACGGTCTTTGGTTGGATCGAGGTTTGAACTCGAAATCCAAATTTTCTTAAGGGATTTCAGAGTAAACAAATCACCGGAAGACGAGAATTTTACAACTGGTTGCCCAATAAAGAATATTTACAGAAACACGTTCTACTACTAAAAAACTAGCACCATCTATATTTAAATGTACAGAAAAAGCCTCACTCCAAAAATATATATCTAGTAAAATCGCTAGAACAGGGGTTCCCAAATTAAACTTTTCAGTCCAAGGGCCCGTGGCCCTGGTGGCTCAGTGGGTATGACCACTGCGCTAGCAACCTTCGATTTGTAGGCGGCGCAGGTTCGATTCCCGTCAGGTGCATTCCTCCCTCGGTGTATTTTATGTTGGCGAGGTGTGGAAGTTTGGAGAGTTGGGTGCCATCTCAGGTGTTGCCTCGTCATCTGACCGTGGTTCAAAATTACGTGGTGTTGTCCTCGGATCTTTCCCTTTGGGATTGATCCCGGACCGTCACCAATAGCCCGTTGTGTTGCTCCAGTGTGTCGTTAATTGAAATACCCCCCTAGGTGTATTTCTCTCTCCTGTGAGTAAAACTCTCAATGTGTGTATCTCTTACTTGATATTGCATGTCTTGTGTCTTTCGCAGCATGGCCAAATATGGCCCTTGCGCCATAAAAGCCCAACAAACCAACCAGTCCAAGGACCCCTTTGAAAATTAAACGTTTTCACTGAACTTATGAGATTATTCTGAGATTCGATGGACAAATAAGAATCCTGTAACAAGACAAATTAAGCCTCTTAGTTTAAAAACTAGAAAAAAAATATTTTCTATTCTAATATTTAGATCTAGAACAAAAAAGAATCGGAAAAAAGAATTAATATATTATTTTTTCTTGATTGGTTTTGGGTTTTATGGAGCAAGGGCCATATTTGGGTATGCTGTGCCAAACACGACAGACGATGTCAAGTAATTGTGAAAAGAAAGTATATTGAGAAAGATCGCTTGGGCATCCTGGGATGGTATTTTTTATTGAAAGTTCTCTATTTTTACTTGTAAAATATTGCATGTTTTCCGTATACGCCTTGGGCCCGTCGTGGCTCAGTGGGTATGTCCACTGCGCTAGCAACCGTCGAGTTGTAGGCGGCGCAAGTTCGATTCCTCTCAGGTATATTTCTTCCTGGGTGTATTCCTCTCTTCTGTGTCAGTAAAACTTCCATTATGTGGCTGTCTATTACTTGATATTGTATGTCATGTGTCTGGCGTAGCATGGCCAAATATGGCCCTTGCGCCATAAAACCACCAAACCTACCAACCGTATAAACCTTGTCATGGACCTCATATTAATGAAATACTGGTCTATATAGAGAACGTGAAGTCTACTAGCTTTGCAGCCGAAACTCTGAATAATTTTGTTGTGTTACTCCCAGTGCGACGTTCATTCAAATACCCACCTAAATACCTTTGAATTATTCCACAGATAGATAGAACCAGTCAGCGTTCTGGTACATGGTAATACTAAGTTAAGGAATGACAAGGCATCCATTAAATATTTCTGAATTCAGATGTCAAGGGTTTCATTAATTCTACTGGCGTATTTTGCTTCTACAGGATACTCTATTGACACATCCATCGGTATTTTGACTTTAAATAATGGTTTATTTATTCTATCTGACGCACATTCAACCGTAGGACTTCCGTCCAAAGTGAGTTGTCCACGTACTATATCCAACGAAGCAGCAATAAAGCAAATGACTCTTCTGTTAACTCGAAATAATACCCCACGCCTCATTAACCACCTGATAAGCCCTCCACCCTCTAACTAGACGCACTATTAATAGTTAGAACGCTTTTAACATTCCCCGGATCAATGAACACCGCGCAGAGGACTCTGGAACCCACCCATTTTGGAACTGCAAAAAGAAGAGAAGTGCAAATCGGTCCGTTGAAAAAGGGAGCAGTAAAAAGAGTTGTCTATCGGAAAAACACGAGAAACGTGCATTAGATTTCAAACATAATAAAGGAGAGAGCGAGTTAAAATTCTGTCATGAATCATTTCTGACAGCAGCGTGTAAATCGATAGCGGAACACCCGAAGGATAATCTTCATTGTCTTGCATCATCTGCGATTGGTGTTGGTGATGGATTTCTTTTCGAGCGAATCATCTGAAGTAGCCATTGTGTGATATGGAAGGTCTTTCAATTAGGATGTCGTAATTGCCAAAAAAATATATTTTACAAGATAGCCTTTTACCATTGGAGGGTAGGGGGCTAATTGACGTCGCACTGCAGCAACACGACGGTCTATTGTGGACTGTCCGGGATCAATCCCGAAGCAAAAGATCCGAAGACAAGACCTCGTCATTTTAAACAAAGGTCGGATGACGAGATCAACACCTGAGCTGGCACCCCCACTATCCAAATCTCCACACCACACCAAAGTGAGGACATTTGGGGCCACGGCAGATTTGACGTACACTAGCCCTTACATAAACGGTGGTATTTGATTGGATCGAGTTTCGAACTCGCAACCTTCAGGTTGCTAATCCCCTACTCTCCTAACTGGAGTACCGCGGAACCTTTCTTTACCATTGGAACGTTTACCAGATGTGAATGATGGCCGCGATAGCCCTGTCGGAAGAGTAACGAACTAGCAACCGGAGCGTTGTGAATTCAAATCTAACCACAGACCGTCGTGGATAAAGGGGGCTGGTGCACGTTAAATCTTTCTTGGCCTCAAATGTCCTCACGTTGGCGTGATGCGCAAGTTTGAAGAGTGGGATGCCAGCTAAGGTGTTGCCTCATCATCTGACCACGGTTTAAAATTACGAGGTGTTGTCCTCGGATCTTTCCCTTTGGAGGATGATCCCTGACCGTCGTCAATAGTCCGTTTTGTTGCTCCAGACGTTAATTAAATACCTACGTACCGTATATTAATGTTTGTATGATAAAACTCAAGAATATGGTACTGATCCTACTCCAAATGGGCGACTAAATTTTCATCGCCAAAAGGCTATTTGTATAAGCCTATAAATTGGATGCCATAGTGGAAGTGCATGTAGCAAATCCATGATGGCTAACCAAGTTCTATAATTATCACCAATTTAGAGATGGTAATTGTAGCTAATTTGCGGTAGTACCCTGTTCCTGAGTCCAATCTGTTTCTTACTACTACACTCTTAAAAACTTACGTAACACATTATCTACCTTGAGAAACAGCGCTATTAAGAAAACTCCTATTTTCAAATAAGTGGAAGATACTGGGTATTCGCGACGTAGGCAAATATGTTTTCAGCGAAACTTCTGGTACGAAATTTTACTGATATGCGACATTAGTATAAAAGGAGTTTCTATTTGAAATATACACGGCCATGATTAAATTTGCTTTGGTACTTGTATTCCGGTTTTCAATTAAATTTCAGTGACTATGAGACATTTGCTGTCAAGTTAAATATAGGTAGCTATTGTGTATCTGGCGGAGATACGTGTTTCCTTGTACTTCCGAACGTGACGTCACTCGACTTGTTTTCCAAATACGATTTCAGAACTTCGCCAACAAAAATTCCAAAGAATGAATTCCGAATTGAAATGTGATATATGATTGGTCAATACCAATAAGATTAATCCACCAAGTGGTTTCGACGAGATATCGTACTCTAGTGACCTTTTCTTCTCCCATTGGGTTTACTGTCATTAATAAACACGGGAGTTGAGCTCCCGGTATACCCAAGTGATATTTCCTGCTTTCATCCCAGTACACTTTCCTGGCGTTGTGTGGAAGTTTGGAGAGTGGGGTGCCAGCTCAGGTGTGACCTCATCATCTGACCGTGGTTCAAAATTACGCGGTGTTGTACTCAGATCTTTCTCTTCGGGTTTGATCGGGGAAAATACCCATTCAAATCTTTTTGCATTTTTACGTTCTGTTGGGTTTTTATATCTCATCAAATTTTTTCCAAGTTCAAAATGACTTATGAATCTATTTTATCAAATTCATTTATAATTGAATTTTTAAATTTCCAACCATCAAATTTTATGCATATGTAAATTAAATTATCAGTTATGTTGCAATCAATGGTCTTTTATCACCGAACTATTTGTATATTTTTATTCTTATCGTTCTAAATATAGATTTAAAACATTTATATGTTTTAAATCTATATTTTATCTTTGCTTTGGGCTTCGATTTTTAAATTTTTTTTTTGAACTTTTATTAAGTTATATTATGTCTTGTGTTTGCCGCAGCTTGTCCGCTTTTGGACCTTGCGTCATAAAACCCTAACATCCAATCCAATCCTTCGGGTTTGATCAAGGACCGTTGCCAATATCCCATTGTGTTGTTCCAGTGCGATATTAATTAAAATACCTACCCAGACTCCGCAATCCCTCTTTTTTCCATTCACACTTTTTAATTGACATTGTTGTGTTTGGTGCAGCTTGGCCAAATATGACCCTTCCGACATAAAACTCAAAAAAACAATCGACAAGATATCTCGTCCATCAAAATCTGACGAACTTTGCTGATGATGAGATATTTCAACAAGATGTTGCCGATTTTTCTGATGAAATCAAGATCTGGTCAGTTTTCTTCTAATAACGAGATACCGATAGGATTGAATACCAAACGACGCCAAAAAGTCGACAAACTACATTTTAAGGTAACCCCAATATGTCTCACGCGAGAGCGTTTGGTTAACTCAAGTAAAGTCTTCGCATTCCATGTTTGTTTGCACTGAAAATCCCACACAACAGTTTGAAACAAAAGTAATGTATGATAGCACTTTAAAAATAATTTGATTTATTTTAGAGTCGGGGTGTGGAAAGAGGGAGGCCGTTTAGGCTCCACACGGCGCGCTAAATTACACCGTGCCCCATCTCCTGCCCAATACTCTTCCTCGTCTCCAAATTGAACATTAATTCCAGGGTCTACCAAGCGAGACATCCAATCTTCATTTCATAAATACGACACAGACGTTCCGCATGCATATTGAAACGCCTGCCGCAAATCCAATCCGAACGGAAAACAAGAACGTGGGCCTTGTTTTCCCATGCATTTAAAACGACCCATAATAAAGGGACGGCCTAATCCTTCCCTCACAACGTCCTTTGTTGACACAAGCCCCCGGGCGAAGGCGCAAAATTGAAATATTCCGGCTCCCGATTTAATTGAGTCGCAGTCGGGAGGAGATTATGTGGCCGGGTAAAGCGATCCGCGGAAAATTTAAATATTTTAAAATGGTGGGAAAACAACGCTTTTGGTGTCAGGGGTCTATGTATATTAAAAAGCGGTTGTCGTTTCGGTGGATTTCCACGGACTCACCCTGATTCTGTGTTTATGTACCACGGAATGCTGGTTTCCAGATGACGGTATTAGGGCGATATATAACCGCGGAAGAAAGGTAGGTTAGTGGGTAGTTGAATTAACGTCGCAGTAGAGCAGCACAACGGGTTATTTCCGATGAATCTCGGAGGAAAAGATCCGAGAACAATACCTTGTCATTTTCGAACATGGTCAGACGACGAGGTCACACCTGAGCCGGCACCCAACTCACTAAACTTCCACACCACGACAACGTGAGGGCATTTGAGGCCACGACAGATTTAACGTGCATCAGTCCCCGCACACACGATGGCTTTTGGTTGAGGACACGACAGTTTTAACATGCACCAGGTGATTTGCACTTGTTTGGAGCAATGACATCTTACCCACTGGGTATTCTCTCACAAACAACTACCAGTTCACTACTTGTCACCTAAGAGGTTAGTGGTCAGTCATTAAAAATATTTTGGAAAGGGTAAGTGTCAAAAGTTGCGAGAACTGGCGAACAGGGACGGTGGAAGAGCGTTGTCATGACGATGTATATTACCCATGGATCACCACTGTTATTCAATTGTTATTGTCACTGATTCTAATGAAGATGGCAGACCAATATGGTGACGTTATAGGCATCCATAGAATTGTACAACATTCGATAGTAATTTTAACCTTCTCTGCTCGTCATCTGACCGTGGTTCAAAATTACGTGGTGTTGTCCTCGGATCTTTCCCTTTGGGATTGATCCCGGACCGTCACCAATAGCCCATTGTGTTGCTCCAGTGTGACGTTAATTGAAATACTCCTCCTACTCCTCCAGATACTGTGTTCAAAAGTGTGAAAGTTCGAATCCAACCAAAGACCGTCGTGTACAAGGAGGTTGGTGCACGATAAACCTGCCGTGGCTTCAAATGTCCTCACGTTGGCGTGGTGAGGAAGTTTGGAGAGTGGGGTACCAATTCAGGTGTGACCTCGTCATCTGACCGTGGTTCAAAATTACTTGGTGTTGTCCTCGATCTTTCCTTCGGGGGTTGATCCCGGACCGTCGTCAATAGGCTGTTGTGTTGCTCCAGTACGACGTTAAATAAAATACCTACCTAACTAGACAATATACAGACAACTTCATAGATATCCATTAATACCGCTTGTCCTTTAAGGATTGTTGCAATTTCCAGTATGAGTTGAATATTTTTCTCATTACTACATATTGGTATCCTAATACGAGTGTTGTCGTGCAGCAATTATCGATCATTGCGTCACGTAAATCATTCGATTACTTTTAATCCAGAGCATTTCCCCCGTTAAGATTTCGTATAATTAATCACTCGTTGCTCAGATTGCAACATCCTCCTTAGATAAATGATAAGAACATTTTACCTGGTCTTCCACACGCAAGTTATATTTCCGTACAATTGAAAAACAGAATTTTTGAAAGATTTTCACTCGTATTTATGTTGGTAAGTAGAATAGTTCAACTTATGTCATACTGGAGAATTTGTATTTCTAATTAACGTCGCACTGGAATCACACAATCAGCTATTGGCGACGGTCCGGGATCAAACACGAAGGGAAAGACCGAAGGCAATACCTTCAAGTTGTAGGCGGCGGAAGTTCGATTCCTGTCAGGTGCATTCCTCCCAGGGGGTATTTCTCTCTTATGTGTCAATAAAAATTTCATTGTTTGCCTATTATTTGATATTGTGTGTCGTGCGTTGGCGCAGCATGGCCAACACGGCCCTTGCGCCATAAAACCTTCAAAACCAACCAACCGAGAACAACACGTAATTTTGGACCACGGTCAGATGACGAGGTCACACCTGATCTGGCACCCCACTCTCCAAACTTTATCACCACGGCAACGTTAGGACAAGTGAGGTCACGAGAGATTTAACGTGCCCAGTCCCATTTGTACACGACGGTCCTTTGTTGGATTTATGGAACTCTCAACCCTCCGGTTGCTAATCCGTTACTCTTCCAACAGGACTACCACAGCCCGTCACACTGGAGAAACACGGTGATCGCTACACGTATTCTGAGCTTGCCGTTGAAAAGAGCGAGGAATGATTCCTTACGCTACAGAAACGATGTTATCGACAGACCTAAACAGCGCCCTCTACTACTTAAACGTGGCATTTCCGGACGAGCATTCTTCGACAAAACATGTTTATCTTAGGCCCATCTACCACTCTTACAATTTGGCCAAATAGTTTCGAAACACCCTGTATAAGAAAGACGCCGAATTCTTGGAGAGTTATATCATTTATTCTTAGTGAAGCATTCATCTTCTTTCATCCACCCAAACTGGAAAACAGATAAGCTTCTTATATAGACTTTTTATTTTAAAGCTTTGGCGACGAGTCAGACACTTCCCAAGAGAATAAAATATTCCGAACCTAACGGGGAAGAGACACTTTCTGAAAATTGATGACCGAATGTGAAAAATAGCCTTTGATTTCTGCATATCTTTATTTTTCGTTTGACGGAGGTAGCAGGAGTATGACGGCAAGGATCGTTTAAGACCACTTGATGGATTTGACTGCCGTACTATATTTTATAGTCAGCACAAGTCAAATATATGTATTTTGAAAGAAATAACTTGCGTTTTAAAGTGCTTACAGTTCTTATCTTTGCTTTAGGACTGTTACACCCCGTAGTGTATATGAAAAGAGAGTCTGCGCCATTTTGTGTGCTCTAGCGTTGTAAAAACTTTTGGGTATGGTGGTAATTAACGTCGCACTGGAGCAGCGCTACGGACTATTGGCGACCGTCCGGGAATAACCTCGAAAGGAAAGATTCGAGAACACCTCGTCATTTCGAACCACTGTCAGATGGAGGTCAACACCTAAGCTGACACACCACTCTGCATATTTCCGCACTACGCCTCCGTGAGGACATTTGAGGCCACGACAGTTTTAACGTGTACCAACCCCCCTGTACGAGACGGTCTTTTGTTTTTTTTAAAGGCGTTTTAATGATCAAAATACTGATTATACTCTATCCAATAAAAGTAGTGTAAATCTGTTAATCGATGTATCGGATTTTGAAGCCAATTGAGTGGGTATGGGTTAAATATATTTCTTTGAACTAATTAGAAAGTGACCACAGATCACATTTTATAATTTTTTAAAACTTTTTCACTCTTTTACACTGGTTCAAAATTACGTGGTGTTGTCCTCGGATCTTTCTCGTTGGGTTGGATCCCGGACCGTCACCAGTAGCTCGTTGTGTTGCTCCAGTGTGACGTTAATTAAATACCCATCTTCCACTTCTTTACACTTCGTCATCTGACCGCGGTTCAAAATTACGTAGTATTGCTTTCAGATCTTTCCCTTCTGGTTTGATCCCGGACCATCGCCAATAGCCCGTTGTGTTGTTCCAGTGCGACGTAATTAAAATTCCCACCTTTCGAAATGTTTCTGTTATAAGGAAATGTTCAATGGAATCTTTCAAAATGATTCTATTATAGGGAAAGGACCAATAAAATCTTTCCAAACTATTCTGTTTTAAGAAATGACCAATAGAATCTTTCTAAAGATTGAAAGATTCCCTGGATTCTTTCAACCAATAGATGGGGTTATATAGTCATTATGTGTGTTGTGGGGTATAAGGAATACTACATTACTAAGAAATTTCTTGACTCTCAGAGGGTTAAAGAGGATTCCGTGGATCATCCCTTAACCCTCCAAGTGGTTTCGACGAGATAGCTTGTCCATCCAGATATTGTCGATTTTTTAATCAGTCAGTTTCTAATCACGAGATATCTCGTTCTTCAAAATCTGGTCAGATGCTGTATAAGATATCTCGTCGAGACAACTCTAGGAGGGTTAAAAGGATCTGGGCTGGAATGAGATCTTCCAAATAGATATGTTGAGATTTAAGACTGGTGTTCAGTGGAAAACCTCCTGTGTCAACTCCTAATCTCGAGAAGTTGTTGCTATTTATATAATATATTGGTCATCCGGAAAGTTCTGCGTTTTTTCAAATCGAAGCGCGCTTTCTTATTACTATTTTGCTACCGCAGATAAGGAGTGACCTTAATTGAAGAAGATGTATAAATTAGGTCTTTTCTCGCTTCACTGCATAATTCTAGCTTGTGTTGTGGTATAATTTTGGTTTCACTGCAGTGATAAGAATGGAGAACCGAAAAGTTCATTTACGTCATATTATGCTCTTTTATTTTAAGAAAGGAAAAAAAATGCTAGTCAGACTGCTCGTAAGATTTGTGCTGTATATGGACAAAGTGCTGTTTCTGATGACACCGTTTGAAGGTGGTTTGATAATTTTAAGCGCGGAAATTTCAGCCTCGAAGATGATGCCCGCATTGGACGACCATCCTCTGTAAACGAGGACCTATTAAAAGATGCCATCGCTGAAAATCCACGTTATACAGTTCAGGAACTATCACACAGACTAAATATTCCAAAAAGTACAGTTTATGATCATCTGAAGAAGATTGGGTATGTAAGCCGCAACGATGAATGGGTGCCCCATACTTTAACACAACAGAATATGCTTGCTCGAATTTCAGCATGTGATTCTTTGCTGGAACGAAATGAAGAAGCTCCTTTTTTAAACGGCTAATTACCGGAGATGAGAAGTGGATACTATACAATAATGTTACAAGAAAAAGATCATGGTTTAAGCCAAATGAACCTCCCCAACTAACATCGAGAGGGGGCTGCATCCCAAAAAGTAATGCTTTGTGTATGGTGGGACTACAAAGGAATTGTTCATTATGAATTGTTGCCACAAATTCAGACAATAAATTCGGAAAAATACTGTTCTCAAATGGCAGTATTAAAAAGCAGAAATCGAAGCAAAGCGGCCAGAACTGACCAATCGTCGAGGTGTTGATTTCCAGCATGACAATGATTGTCAGACAGACTTATTGAGTATTGCCGAGATGTTTCCTGTCACCCCCATATACACCAGACCTTGCCCCCTCAAATTTTCACCTCTTCAGGTCACTTCAAAATTCTATGAACGGCCTGGAGTTCAATTCTTTGGAGACTGTCAAACAGCACCTCGATAACGTCTTTACAAATAAGCCTAATGACTTTTTAAGAAAAGAAATTTTCCAGCTGTCGGAAAGATGACAGAAAGTCATAGAACAAAATGGATTCAATAACATTTTCTTAAGTTTCTGTACTGCTTCGTTGGTATTTATCATAAAACAACCGCAGAACTTTCCGGATGACCCAATATATTATAAATAATTTGGTTTCGGTTTCTGTTCGGCTAGTGAATAGGACTTAGATAACTTTATCATAAAATAAGCCGAAAACATAGGGCAAACTATTTAATCATTTTATGCTTAAATTATGGTTCAACATGAAAATTATTAATGAATGTTTCGAGTTTGGTTTATGATGTGATTAAGGCCAGTTTAACACTCTTTTCGATTTCTTCACTCAATAAAGAAAACTTAGAATCCGCCTTCACTCATGAAGTCTAATTGTTTCACACTAGTATATCGAATTATCACTTTCCTTTGTCTTTTTAGGGGCTGCGGGAGCCCAGTTGGAAGTGCAACGGATTAGCAACCGGAGGATTGAGTGTTTGAAATTATATCCAACCAAAGACCGTCGTGTACGCGGGGCCTGGTGCACGTTAAAACTGTCTTGGCCTCAAATGTCCTCACGTTGGCGTGGTGGGAAAGTTTGAGAGTGGGGTGCCACAGCTCAGTTGTTGACCTCGTTATCTGACCGTGCTTCAAAATGACTAGGTGTTGCGCTCGGATCTTTCCCTTCGGAATCGATCCGGGACAATCGCCAACAATCCATTTTGTTGCTCCAGTGTGATGTTAATGAACTACCAACCTACCTTTCTCTTTTTAAAGATTAGACTGAAAATAGTGGTGTAATTGAATATTAAAACCTTTTATTAGACCCAAGGTTTGTGTCCTCACTGTCTTATCGTGGATAGGCTACAGTTTGCAACCAGTAGCCAAATATATAAGTTGGTTTCACGTATTTATTGTTCAAATTATGTTTGGTTGAAAAATAAGTTTCTTACGTGCGAAGAAATGTTTATTTCACACAAAAATAAATTTTATTAGATCAAATAAATTCCCAAGGGATTTCAGTGCTCTGGTTCCTGAAAGGAACCAAGGTTGCAATTTATAGATTTATAATTATTTCGAACGATGTAGGATATTTGATAATATGACAAAATACTTTGATATTGTCTGTCTTGTGTCTGGCGCAGCATGACCAAATATGGCCCCTTGTGCCATAAAACCCAACCAACCCTACAGAATTAGACATTCAAATTATTGTCTACGCTGTATTTCGTGATTCTTAAAAAGTGTATTATTCTTCTAATTTCATTGTTTGCTGTGTTATCTGTAAACAATATACGTTCAAAATTTGAGAACAATGAATTATTTAAACAATGCACTCTTCACCAACAAGGGATCTGAACATTTTACAGAAAAATAAATGATTTTTAACTGCGTTGATGATTTCAAAGCTTATTTTGGTTATCAAAGCGACTTAAATATGGATAAAATATCTGCTATTGCAGCTGTTTTAATGTTCCCGTGGTTTTGGGGGTTGTTTGGATTTATCATCTTTGGCGGTGCATATTACATTGTACCGCTGGCGATGTATTTGATGGTGGTTATGACTTTGGACCGCGAAAAAGCGGAAAAGGAGACAGGAAATGGACTAAAGAGAAAGCAGGTGATTGAAGAGACCAAAGAAAAGGTGAAGAAATGCCTTGAAGTTGTGGATTATAACAGAGTGAAGGGAGAAGTTACTCAAGCAACAATTGTGCATGATATCTTTGAAGAGGCAGAAGGACAATTGAACAGGGGTACAACTTCGGTTATAGCAGCTGTTTTAATGTTCCCTTGGTTTTGGGGATGGATTGGATTGGTCATCGTTGGCGATGCACATTACATTGCACTGCTGACGGTGTACTTGATGGTGGATGTGACTTTTGAATGCGAAAAAGCGGAAAAGGCTGCAGGAAATGGACGAAAGGGACAGCTGGCGATTTCAGAGTCCAAGGACAAAGTGGTGAAATACACTGAAGAGTTGTACTATGATTATATGGACAGAGAAGTTAATGAAGAAAACACTGTACCTGATATCTTTGAAGAGGCGGTAGAAGATTTAAGAAAGGTTGAATCTACGACTATAGCAGCTGCATTACTATTCCCTTGGTTTTACGCACCGTTTGGATTGATTGTCGTTGGCGATCCATGTTATATCTTTCTTCTGATGGTGTACTTGATGATGGACGTGACTTTTGAATGCGAAAAAGCGGAAAAGGCTGCAGGAAATGGACGAAAGGGACAGCTAGCGATTTCAGAGTCCAAAGAAAAAGTGATGAAATACACTGAAAAGTTGTACTATGATTGTATGGACGGAGATGTTAATGAAGAAAACACTGCACCTGATATCTTTGAAGAGGCGGTAGAAGATTTAAGAAAGGATGAATCTACGACCATAGCAGCTGCATTAATATTCCCTTGGTTTTACGCACCGTTTGGATTGATTGTCGTTGGCGATCCATGTTATATCTTCCTACTGATGGTGTACTTTGTGGTGGTTGTGGCTTTCGACAACGAACAGAAGGAGGCGATTACAGATTCCAATGAGAAAGGAGAGAACTACACCGAAGAGTTGTTCTATGATTGCATGTAGGGAGAAATTACTGAAGAAACATCAGTGCATGATACATATGAAGAGGCAGACGACTTATATATGGATGACATTTCGGTTATAGCAGCTGTATTAGTATTCCCTTGGTTTTGCGTGTTGTTTCGATTGGTTGTTATTGGCGATCCAAGTTACATTCTACCACTGATGGTGTACTTGATGCTTGTCTTAGCTTTCGACAGCGAACAGAAAAAGGCAATTGTAGATTCCAATGAAAATGTGGAGAACTTCACTGAAGAGTTTTACTATGATTGCATCGAGGGAGAAGTTCCTGAAGAAACAACAGTGGATGATATCTTTGAAGAGGCGGTAGAAGAATTAAATATGGATGAAAATACGATTATATCATCAGTTATACTTTTCCCTTGGTTTTGGGTGCCATTAGGATTGATTGTCATCGTGAATCCGGGTCCCATTGTACCCCTGGTGGTATTCTTGATGGTAATTGTGGCTTTCGACTTCGAACAGAAGCAGACTATAGCACAGTCCAGTTTAAAAGTGGAGAAATTCACTGAAGATTTGGACTTTGGTAGAATGGAGGGAGAAGTTACGGAAGACACACCAATCCATATCTGTGAAGAGGTAGAAGAAGACTTAAATATGAATGAATATACGACTATATCAACAGTTATACTGTTCCCTTGGTTTTGGGTGCCGTTTGGATTAATTGTCGTTGCCAACCCAAGCTACATTGTACCGCTTACTTTGTTCTTGATGCTGGCTGTGGCTTTCGACTTCAAACCGGAGGGAACGGTGGCAGAAATGGAGGGAAACAGAAAGCAATAAATTGCAGAATCCAAAGAAGTAGAGAAACACCGGAGTTTTGGACTGGGATTTTTGGGAGAAGTTACTGAAGAAACTACAAAATTCCATGATACTTATGAGGAGTAAAATAAGTTTAAATGGACAGATATGTTTCCGAATATGAATTACTTCGGTATTAAGTTTTTTTGATTCGGTAGACGTGGTACTTCAAGTTACGAAATATCACTTTAAAAAGGAATATTATAGTAGGAATTCGAGTCGTCTAACGTGGCGAAGAACTGAGAAAAGTTTAGATGAATAATAAGAACCTGCAAAGGATTCATTGAAATCAAACCATGGCGAAGAAACGAAAGATGCATATGGAGGTGATTCGGTGAATATGGATGTACTCTCAGTGAATGACTTAAACAAGACGAGAATCTTTAGATGGTGGACGTTTCCTTAGGAAGAACAAAGAGAATGGGGAAGAGATTGCATTTAAGAACTTATACTTCGGGACACGGATTGATCTAGATAGAAATGCTTAGAACTGTTATATTTAAACGGGAGTCGAAAGTTGAGGCAAAAATACTCATTCTTGACCAGATTTCTTATCTAAGTTTCTACTTTTAAGTTTACATCGTTCTAATGGAAGAAAATGAAGAAAGATGAAGTGGTGCGACTGGGATTGAGTCTCATTGTAGAAGACTAACTACTGAAGAATATTGAAGTCGTTTGTCAACCCCATATCGACGGCGACTCGGTGATGCTACCGGAATTACTTATAGTTGACAATTCAGATAAGATCATGTCTTCAGCTAACAAAGCTGGGCGAATTTTAAAGAGCAAAAAGCTGCTAAAAGTAACCAGGAGAAAATTTTGAATGTCAATAAGTCTCTTTCAAGAGCAGTCTGTCGTGATGTTCGAAGGTTGGCTGGGTGAGAAGAGTTCAATGTATAAGATCAGATTCATTTAATTGAGCCAAGAGGCTAAACACAGCGAGGAGGATTTCGCGTTCCATTAACCCCAATAACCGCGACCCAAGGAAGAGTTATCCAAAGCTCTCTGTCACCGTATATCACATTATGCATTTATTCACAACTGTGGAAAGGTTTGACAATATTCATCAGATTGCAAAATTAGCGATTATTACCAATTCATAAATTGATAAATTTTCAAAAATGATTCCAAAATTCTTTCACACAATTATAATTCACCAGTTTCATTTGCTGTTAATAGAAACAATGATAATTAGAAAAACAACTATAAAGTTTCATTCCAAACCAAATAGACACTGAAACGTTGATGAAGAAAACACAAAGACGGGCTGGATACAGAACTCTGGTGTAAAATGGATCAGTAGGACACTGTCAGGCATACCGTGGTAGAAGGAAAAAATTGCTGTCAAAATGGTGACGGTTCGAAGACATCAACGATGCTCTCCCATAGCCAATGTTTATATAATTATACTTGAAATAACTGTTTTTAATTATACAAACCAATAAATATAATCCATTTCCCTTTCAAGCACTGTCTCATTTCTTGTGTATTTTCCTCTGTGGCTTCATAAGACTGTATGTTCTGCTAATCATGCACTTCCTCGAAGGTATTTGGTGCAACGTAAGAGCAGACGTCACATTTAAGGATAAAAGTAAAATACATTTCTAACTGCCATTGGTTTTTATTTCAATTATGAATACTTAGAATTTCTAGTTGAATCATTACCAGAATTGAAAACCCAAATCGAATAAATATGGTATATCTATATTGTGTATTATGTTTATGGTCACCAAATCAGTCATTTATAGCTGTTGTCCAACAACTAGCTTCACCATCTGCAATACTGACTCCAGTACCGAGGGATGATTTCTCATGAAGTACAAATATGTATTCCAAGTACTCAATGCTTAACTTGCACATATGTATATACAGTGAGCTTCAAGCCTATGCGGGAACGTAGGGAACACAAAATTAAACCATACTCACAAACGGGGGATATATGTCCGCAAGTATACTGGATTTAACACAGCGCACGTTAAGGTGTAGAAATGCACAGCAAGCATGTGAACTTTTTTTTTATCAAACCTACTTTTGTGCTTTGACAGTAGTTGTTTGCTAATCGTTTCACAGTAGGTGCTTAAAGTTGCAACCAGAAGCAGTAATGCACGCCTGACAGCGTCGGCTGAACCGTCCATATAGTCCATTGTTCATATATCGTATCTGAGTTACGAGACATGACAACGAAAAGTGACTGCTACAATAGGTGCGGCTTGACCAAATATAGCCCTTTCTCCATAAAACCCCAAAACAATCAACCAGTTACTATATGTAATACCAACATGATTGCTATATAAGGTGACTACTAAAAAAGCCAACTTTTTTTGTGAGGGGTAATTTTAAGTCTGTTTGCTGTAAAATTGCCGTAACACACAAAAGAATAGAAATGACGAATCTAAGGCGAATAGTCTAACAGTTTTCCAACTAATATTGTATTTGACTTGTGATACTTTTGCACCAGGAATGCATCATCATTAATCCTCCGTTAGTTGCCCTGCTCCTGACAGGTGGCACATAGGTTGTCAGGCATAGGCTTGTCAGGTTGTCATAAATTGTTTAGAGATTAGATCAACATCTGATTCAAAGTTACGTGGTGTTGTCCTCTGATCTTTCCCTTTGGGATTATTCCCTTACCGTCACCAATAGCCCGTTGTGTTACTCCAGTGTGACGTTAATTAAAATAAAACCTACCGAACGTAGTGTCACTGGGCTTGTTTTTTGAAAACGATTTCAGCATTTCGTCAAATAAAACTTCCTGGAATGAATTCTAATTCCTAATTAAATGTGATGGTCATCGCCATTTTGTCGCCAAAACGGCGATAAACCACATTTGAAGTACTAAAAAGCTCGTTACATGAGTCAACTTCGGACAGTACTTTTGTTGCCGACGAAAAATGGCCGTAAATTTGAAACATCCAAATTTCATATCAAACTCAACGAAAGAGAATCTGACGTTGAAGCATTTGGGTGTTTGTTGCACAAATTGCTGTGCTTCAAGATCTAGATGCAAAATGGCGCATTTCTCTCAAGTGATTGAAGAATTTAAAACTAGAGATAAAAATTGAAATCTTTATCTATAAAAAAAAGACTCAGTCTATTTCTGACATTTATGCTGATATAATTTTTTATTTAACTGATTTTCGTAATTATGAATTTGGAATGAAAGTATTTTTCAAATTAGAAAATTTGAATTTTTCCGGGAGACAGTGAATAAAGTGAAAATATACTGCATACCAGAGTGGAATTAACACTGTTGAATTAGAAAATTTCAATTTTGTTATTCATTTTAAAACGTGATGAATACGAATAGTTATGACATTCTATGTGACGGAAAGGGACAAATACAGACGATTTCAATTTTACCTTATTTAACACATGGCAATTTGAATTAGTTTAATGTTTTTTATTTTGCTTCATGCATTCGAATAACAACGAAAGAGAATAAATTATAATTAGTTAATTTCAAGCAATTTAGTGTGACGGAACACTGACACGCAAAACGTAATTCAGACAAAGAACAAAGAAAGCTTAATCTGCAAATGGAATTGGATGAAAGAAATTTGTTTTTTAAGAATACATCAACACATGAACATATTAAATTTATAGATAGAATGCCAAGTTGAAAAAAATGCTTTTATTAGAATCAAATAAGTGCGTGACGGAACGGGACATACAGTGAGTAAAAAAAGTTCCCGTACGCACTTACTATTTGAAATAAATTGCTTTATTATTTGTAGAATATAAATATTGAAATAAAAATGGAAAAACAAATGAGAATAATTGCATAGAAAGTTTCTATTGCATTTAAAAAATATTAATATGATTTAACGCATAATTCACAATAACACAAAAAATGGGGTAAATATGAAGTAAAAAAGTTTATTGATGACTGTTCCGAGATCAATCGTTTTCTCTTTGGGATTGATCCTGGACGTCACCAATAGCCCGTTGTGTTGCTCCAGTGTGACGTTAATTAAAATACCTACCCACAAGGTTTTTTTTTTGTTTTTGGAGTAATTTTGTTTCAGACGTCCAGAATGGCACTTTTCAGGTTATCTTTGCTACTGGTATCATAATTTTTCAGTTCACGACCGATTTCTTCCCATAAGTGTTTCATGGGGTTTAAATCAGGAGACTGATGGTGTGTGAAGTTGCTGCTACAAATGGTAAAAGCATCATTTTTTACATAACGTTGCAGCAGTGTTTTGTATCGTTGTCCTGTTGGAAGATAAATGGTCTACCAAGAGAGTTTCTTATCTCTAGCAAGGACATTTTGTTTCAAAATGTCTAGGTGCACATAGCTATCCATGTTACCTTCAACAAACATAAATTATACACACCAGAAGAACTTATGCAACCCCATATCTTTACACGTCCTCCGCCAAGTTTTACAGTTCTACATAAGTTTTTTGTTTACATTTGATGTTTTAGTTTTCTCCATGCCATATCTCGTCCATCTGAACCATAGAGACAAAATTTTGATTCTTCCCTGAAGAGTACAAAATCTCAAATAGTTAAGGGCTTACATGCTTTTTTGCAAACTCAAGACACTTTCTTATTTTAAGTTTGCTAATGAATGGCTTCCTACGTGCAACATTCCCATTGTAGCCACCTTCCTTTTTTGATTATTTTTCTTACATTCTGAGGTTATATTTCAAGATTGTAATTACTTTTCAACATGGATGCAAGAGTTGTGGTGCCTATTTCAGGACTATCGCGAATTTTTCTCAGAATGTTCCTGGTTTATATAAATTTCCGAAGTCTTCCGGATCTGTTCCTATCTTCCAGTTTCTACCTAATTATATCTTTCAGTGATTTTTACCGTAGATTTAGATTTGTTTGCGATTTCACCAATATTTTCCTCATTGATAAACCGTCATTTCTCAACTTTATCACCAACACGCGAATAGCTTTTGGAATTCCATTTCAGGCGATTCACTACTATAAAAATAGTTTGAAATGATTACTTACACTATATTGAAGTTTTTTTTCATTCGATAGCTATGGTAATTGAATACGTGACAGCTAGACTACGTTCTAATGAATTTGCACAGTGCGTACGGAAATATTTTTTGCTTTTCATTTTGTATATTTTTCTCAGTTTTAATTAATTAATTTTTATTTGTGAAAATTAAGGAATTGTTGTTGCGAACACATTCTCTGAAATACGTATGAAATAAGTTTCTTGTGCAGTTTCTGAATCTTTTGTGAGATTTTTTTAGAAATTATAATAATGTATAAGCCATTTTCGGTTCCGTACGGAAACTTTTTTACCTACTGCATGTGTAGGAATAGAAAATTCTCAATACCCTAATTTTCCAATTAATATTAAGTAAAATTTCCTATAATTTACATTGGACTTCTAATTAAAACTTTATAAGTAATGATAATGCAAAAATATCAAGAAATAATGGTTTAAATAAGGGTATATATATGTGCAAATGATCAGTACAGCATGGATTTAATTTACTTAATTCGACTGAAATTAAGTCATGGGGAAAGTATCGTTGACAGTTATACTTTTTTGGGGTACCAAGGAACCTCAGAATATAAGTTTTGTAGGCAGAATCATTGAACTTAAAACCACAGTTGCAGGTTCATCACATTTCTGATGAATGTGATTTCAAATTCATCACTATAAACTGACAGAATTTTCCAATGAATTGAGATTTACATTTTTCTTTGCTCAAAATTACATATGATCTTAGAATATTTTTTAAGTATCTTTATACGGTAAACATTGTTTAGAGAGCTTGATCGCCTGTTGAATCATAGAACATAGCAATTTTCTTTGTCTCAATATTCCAATATATGACGGTTTATATACATGGGGATAATACAAAATGAATTGGGTGTATATTAGGCAGTGATTAAACATTTTGAATTATTTAAATTGTTAAAAAGCTATTTTGTTTCTGATAATTTCTTTTTAGCGTAAACTTAGTTATTGATTTTAGAATCCATTTTCGATGGGGCACAACTAGAAAGATTTGCATGGGCTGTTTTCTGCTTAAAATGTAGTCCGCTTGTCGCTTTACCTCATCATCTAAGCTGCTCTTACCATGACAGCAAAAGTTGACACTAAATTTAGTTTAGTTTCTTTAATAAATGCCTGGGGCCGTGGAAGTCCCAATTGGAAGAGTAGCTTATTACCAACAGGAGGGTTGCGTGTTCGAAACTTAATACAACCAAAGATCGTTGTGTAGGTGGGGGCTCGTGCACATTAAATCTGTCGTGGCCTCAAATATCCTCACGTTGACGTGGAGTGGAAGTTTGGAGAGTGAGGTACCGACTCACGTGTTGACCTCGCCATCTGACTGTGGTTCAAAACCACAAGAATGATTCGGATCTTTCCCTTAGGGATGAATCCCGGACCGTCACCAATAGCCCTTTGTGTTGCTCTAGGGCGACACTTCAAATCATTTGCGATTTCTATCAGTTATTCTGAAAAGTTTAGCTTCTCTACTGCGGGTTTTTTATATTTCACTTGACTTCCCAACTCTACAATCTTTCCTCCCTTTTCGTGTCTCATATTCTGTATTTTTTAACTTTTCTTCTTATTCTATACCTTTTTGCAGCTATTTTCTCAATTTAATTTTTGTTTTAAAACAAATTCGTAACGTAAAAAGTAGATTTGCCAATGACAGAATGGGACATTATTTCGAAAATTAATAAATGATCAAGTTTTTCATCTAAAAGATCTACTGGTGATATAAATGTAACTTTATATTTTAAAGGAGTAAAAGATTTGGTCTCTGAATTTTATATATTTAAGGAAGTAAACTAAAATTTTTCCAGCATTCAACTTAACTCAGATATTTTTTAAACTATTTTTTCAAGCAATTGCAACGTGGTTATAAAATATAAAATTGATGGTTACACACACACCTACTTTAATGGTTTTAAATATAAATAATTCCTCCACGCATAATTATTTCATCAATTTAAAGTCTGACAAGCGTACAAAATGTAACAGATGAGAGCAAGAAGGAAATAAGTGAAATGATAGGAATTTATGTCTTGCCAAATAAAGGTAATGCGTTTCTTAAGTTATAGACTACATTAGAAGAGATGCATAAATAAGTAAAAGCATAAAAACAGTCACCGAAAAAACTTTTTCATTCCGAAGAAGAAATAAAATAAGAATATTGATGGTTAGAAAAAGTGGGAGAGCTTTTCTAGAACATTTTTATCACATGTTTCTTCTCATATAATAAACATGTTAGGGAAGAGTATTACAAGTATTATCAATTCGAAATAAATTCATACCACGTATTTTCTTCGAAGCTCTTAGAACAAGAAATTCGACCTGTAAAAAACTGATGGATGGGTTAAATGTTTTTGACTTTTTTGGCGCACAATTTTTGAAAGAATTTGGCCAAGTTTTGCCTAATACAACATATATGATGGTTAGGTAGTAAAAATTGAAAGATGTGAATCAAGAAATGTGTAAATAATTTTCTGACGTTTGAAATATTTTAATGCGTATGTTTTCCATTGGATTAAACATTGCCTCAATGTCGTTTTAAAAATTATCTTTCAGGTAAATTTTATGTTGAGGGTACATTAGATTTTTAGTCAACACCAGTGGGTACGATCTAAAAACAGTTCGAGACCGCTGATTCACATTATATTCACATGCATGTGTTTATTCTGCCAGCTCATGAAACAGAATCTGGATTCATAAACACACCAGATAACCTCCCCAATATCACAATGTCACATAGAAATAATTCAAAAGGCAAGCGAAAATTATGCAGATTTATTTTTAAAACAAAACATGGAATGTGTCATTTGTTAAATATATTGCATTTAACAGAACTTCTAGAATAATAAAAAATAACCAGAGTGAAATATTGGAAGTTTGTGGAATTGTCTATAGGCATTCCAATAAATACAATTTTTATGAGGGTAAGTTGGTAGTTGAGAATTAACGTCTCTTTGGAGCAACACAACGGGCTATTGGCGACGGTCCGCGTTTAATTCCGATGGGAAAAATCCGAGGGCAACGATTCGTCATTTTGAACCATTTTCAGATGGCCTGGTCAAAACCTGAGCTGGACCCCACCACGCTAGCATGGGCACATTGAGACGTTCAGATTTAACGTGGACCAGCCCCCCACACACTGCGGCATTGGTTGGATCGAGGTTGGAACTCGAATCCCAAATTTTTATGAGTGATTTCAGAGTTAACAAATCATCGGAAAACGAAAATTTTACAACTGGTTGCCCAATAAAGAATACGTACAGGAACAATTTCTACCACTAAGAAACTAGCACCATATAGATTTAATTTTACAGAAAAAGACTAGCTCCAAAAATATATCATTCTAGTAAAATCGTCTAGAACGGGGGTCCCCAAATTAAACTTTTCAGTCCAAGGACCCGTGGTCGTGGTGGCTCATAGGGCTGCAATACTACTCAGTGGGCTGCCACTGCGCTAGCAATCTTCGATTTGTAGGCGGCGCAGGTTCGATTCCCGTCAGGTGCATTACCCCCTAGGTGTATTTCTTTCTCCTGTGAGTAAAACTTTCATTGTGTGTGTCTCTTACTTGATATTGTATGTCATGTGTCTGGCGCAGCATGGCCAAATATGGCCCTTGCGCCAAAAACCCCCAAACCTACCTACCGTATAAACCTTGTCATGGACCTCATATTAATGAAATACTGGTCTATATAGAGAACGTGAAGTCTACTAGCTAACTTTGCACCTGAAACTCTGAATAATTTTGTTGTGTTACTCCCAGTGCGACGTTCATTCAAATACCCACCTAAATACCTTTGAATTATTCCACAGATAGAACCAGTCAGCATTCTGGTACATGGAAATACTAGGTTAAGCAATGACAAGGCATCCATTAAATATTTCTGAATTCAGATGTCAAGGGTTTCATTAATTCTACTGGCGTATTTTGCTTCCTACAGGATACTCTATTGACACATCCATCGGTATTTTGACTTTAAATAATGGTTTATTTATTCTATCTGACGCACATTCAACCGTAGGACTTCCGTCCAAAGTGAGTTGTCCACGTACTGCATCCAGCGAAGCAGCAATAAAGCAAATGACTCTTCTGTTAACTCGAAATAATACCCCACGCCTCATTAACCACCTGATAAGCCCTCCACCCTCTAACTAGACGCACTATTAATAGTTAGAACGCTTTTAACATTCCCCGAATCAATGAACACCGCGCAGAGGACTCTGGAACCCATTTTGGAACTGCAAAAAGAAGAGATGTGCAAATCGGTCCGTTGAAAAAGGGAACAGTAAAAAGAGTTGTCTATCGGAAAAACACGAGAATCGTGCATTAGATTTCAAACATAATAAAGGAGAGAGCGAGTTAAAATTCTGTCATGAATCATTTCTGACAGCAGCGTGTAAAATCGATAGCGGAACACCCGAAGGATAATCTTCATCGTCTTGCATCATCTGCGATTGGTGTTGGTGATGGATTTCCTTTTCGAGCGAGTCATCTGAAGTAGCCATTGTGTGACATGGAAGGTCTTTCAATTAGGACGTCGTAATTGCCAAAAAAATATATTTTTCAAGACAGCCTTTTACCATTGGAGAGTAGGTGGCTAATTAACGTTGCCACCTACGTTTACTTTGGATGCTTGTATTCCGGTTTAGAATTAAATTTCAGTGACTGAGAGGCATTTTCTGTCAAGCTAAATTTAGGTGGCTATTGTTTATCTGTAGCGATACGTGTTTCCTTGTACTTCCGAACGTGACGTCACTCGACTTGTTTTCCAAATACGATTTCAGAACTTCGCAAACAAAAATTCCAAAGAATGAATTCCGAATTGAAATGTGATATATGATTGGTCAATACCAATTAGATTAACCCACCAAGTGGTTTTGATGAGATATCGTACTCTAGTGACCTTGTCTTCTCCCATGGAGTTTACTGTTTTTAATAAACACGGGAGTCGAGCTCCCGGTATACCCAAGTGATATTTTTTGCTTTCATCCCAGTACACTTTGCTGGCATTGTGTGGAAGTTTGGAGAGTGGTGTTGTCCTCGGATCTTTGTCTTCTGGTTTGATCGGGGAATATCCCCATTCAAATAATTTTGCATTTTTAAGTTCTGTTGGGTTTTTACATCTCATCTAATTTTTTCCAAGTTCAAAATGACTTATCAATCTATTTTATCAAATTCAATCTTTTAAATTTCCAACCATCAAATTTTATGCATATGTAAATTAAATCATCAGTTAAGCTGCAATCAATGGTCTTTTATCATCAAACTATTTGTACATTTTTATTCTTATCTATACATTTTACATGTTATAAATATATATTTTATCTTTGTCTTGAACTTGGATAAAATTTTTTGTACTTTCATTTGGTTATATCCTGTTTTGTGTTTGGCGCAGTATGTCCGCTTTTGTACCTTACGTCATAAAACCGTAACATCCAATCCAATCCTTCGGGTTTGATCCCGGAACGTCGCCAATAGCCCGTTGTGCTCCAGTGCGACGTTAATTAAAATACCTACCCAGTACTCTTCCCCAATCCCTCTTTTTCCATTCACGTCATTATTTAGTCAAGATGTCGTTGATTTTTCTGATGATAATGAAATCAAGATCTGGTCAGTTTTCTTCTAATCACGAGATACCTCATCTATCAAGATCTGGTCAGTTTTGCTAATGACGAGATACCGGTAGGATTGAACACCAAACAACGCTAAAACGTCGACAAACTACATTTTAAGGTAACCCCAATATGTTTCACGCGAGAGCGTCTGGGTTAACTCAAGTAAAATCTTCGCATTCCATGTTTGTTTGCACTGAAAATCCCACACAACAGTTTGAAACAAAAGTAATGTATGATAGCACTTTAAAAATAATTTGATTTATTTTAGAGTCGGGGTGTGGAAAGAGGGAGGCCGTTTAGGCTCCACACGGCGCGCTAAATTACACCGTGCCCCATCTCCTGCCCAATACTCTACCTCGTCTCCAAATTGAACATTAATTCCAGGGTCTACCAAGCGAGACATCCAATCTTCATTTCATAAATACGACACAGACGTTCCGCATGCATATTGAAACGCCTGCCGCAAATCCAATCCGAACGGAAAACAAGAACGTGGGCCTTGTTTTCCCATGCATTTAAAACGACCCATAATAAAGGGACGGCCTAATCCTTCCCTCACAACGTCCTTTGTTGACACAAGCCCCCGGGCGAAGGCGCAAAATTGAAATATTCCGGCTCCCGATTTAATTGAGTCGCAGTCGGGAGGAGATTATGTGGCCGGGTAAAGCGATCGGCGGAAAATTTAAATATTTTAAAATGGTGGGAAAACAACGCTTTTGGTGTCAGGGGTCTATGTATATTAAAAATCGGTTGTCGTTTCGGTGGACTTCCACGGACTGTCCCGGCTTCTGTGTTTATGTACCACGGAATGATGGTTTCCAGAGGACGGTATTAGGGTGATATATAACCGTGGAAGAAAGGTAGGTTTGTGGGTAGTTGAATTAACGTCGCAGTAGAGGAATACAGCGGGTTATTTCCGAGGAATCTCGGAGGAAATATCCAAGGACGTCATTTTTGAACATGGTCAGACGACGAGGTCAACAGATTAGTCGGCACTCCACTCACTAAACTTCCACACCACGCGAACGTGAGGGCATTTGAGGCCACGGTAGATTTAACGTGGACCAGTCCCTGCATACACGAAGGCTTTTGGTTGAGGACACGACAGATTTAACGTGCAACAGGCGATTTGCACTTGTTTGGAGCAATGGGGGCTTACCCACTGGGTATTCTCTCACAAACAACTGCCAGTTCCCTACTTGTCACCTAAGAGGTCAATGGTCAGTCATTAAAAATATTTGGGAAAGGGTAAGTGTCAAAAGTTGCGAGAACTGGCGAACAGGGACGGTGCAAGAGCGTTGTCATGACGATGTATAGTACTCATGGATCACCACTGTTATTCAATTGTTCCTGTCACTGATTCTAATGAGTATTGCAGACCAATATGGTGACGTTATAGGCATCCACAGAATTGTACAACATTCGAAGTAATTCTAACCTTCTCTGCATGTCATCTGACCGTGGTTCAAAATTACGTGGTGTTGTCATCGATCTTTCCCTTCGAGGTTCGGACCGTCGTCAATAGCCTGTTGTGTTGCTACAATACGACGTTAATTAAAATACCAACCTAAGCAGACAATATACAACTTCATAGATATCCATTAATACCGCTTGTCCTTTAAGGATTGTTGCAATTTCAAGTATGAGTTGAATATTTTTCTCATTACTATATATTGGTTTCCTAATTAGATAGTTGTCGTGCAGCAGTTATCGATCATTGCGTCACGTAAATCATTCGATTACTTTTAATCCAGAGCATTTCCCCCGTTAAGATTTCGTATAATTAATCGCTCGTTGCTCAGATTGCAACATCCTCCTTAGATAAGTGATAAGTACATTCTACCTGGTCTTCCACACGCAAGTAGGGTAGTTCAACTTATGTCATACTTGAGTTTGTGTTTCTAATTAACGTCTTTGTGTTTGCAATTAACGTCGCACTGGAGCAACACAATTAGCTATTGGCGACGATCCGGGATCACACCCGAAGGGAAAGATCGAAGGCAACACCTTCGAGTTGTAGGCGGAGGTTCGATTCCTGTCAGGTACATTCCTCCCTGGGTGTATTTCTCTCTTTTGTGTCAATAAAAATTTCATTGTGTGTCTGTATATTACTTGATATTGTGTGTCTTGCGTTGGAGCAGCATGGCCAAACACGGCCCTTGCGCCATAAAACCTTCAATAAGCCAACCGAGGACAACACGTAATTTGAACCACGTTCAGATGACCAGGTCACACCTTAGCTAGTACTCCACTTTCAAAACTTCCACACTACGCCAACTTGAGGACATGCGAGGCCAATATAGATTTAACATGCACCAGCCCCCTTTGTACACGGCGGTCTTTTGGTGAATTCGAACTCGCAACCCTCCGGTTGCTAATCCGTTACTCTTCCAACAGGGCTACCACGGCACGTCACACTGGAGAAACACAGGTGATCGCTACACGAATTCTGAGCTTGCCGTTGAAAATTCGAGCGAGGAATGATTCCTCATGCCACAGAAACGATGTTATCGACTGACCTAAACAGCGCCTTCTTCCACCTAAACACGGCATTTGCGGACACGCATTCTCGACAAAATATGTTTATCTTAGGCCCATATACCACTCTTACAATTTGGCCAGATAGTTTCGAAACACCCTGTATAAGAAAGACGCCGAATTCCTGGAGAGTTTTATCAATTATTTTTAGTGAAACATTCATCTTCTTTCATCCACCCAAACTGAAAAACAGATAAGCTTCTTATATAAGCTTTTTATTTCTAAAGTTTTGGCGTCGAGTCAGACACTTCCCAAGAGAATAAAATATTCCGAACCTAACGGGAGAGAGACACTTTCTGAAAATTGATGACCGAATGTGAAAAATAGCCGTTTGATTTTTGCATATCTTTATTTTTCGTTTGACGGAGGTAGCGGGAGTATGACGGCAAGGATCGTTTAAGACCCCCTTGATGGATTTGACTGCCGTACTATATTTTATAGTCAGCACAAGTCAAATATATGTATTTTGAAGGAAATAACTTGCGTTTTAAAGTGCTTACAGTTCTTATCTTTGCTTTAGGACTGTTATACCCGTAGTTTATATGAAAAAAGAGTATGCGCCATTTTGTGTGCTTTAGCGTTGTAAAAACTGAGAATGTTTCTTTTGGGTATGGTGGTAATTAATGTCGCATTGGAGCAACGCTACGGGCCATTGGCGACCGTCCCGGATTAACCTCGAAGGGAAAGATTCGAGAACACCTCGTCATTTCGAACCACTGCCAGATGGAGGTCAACACCTAAGCTGGCACACCACTCTGCATACTTTCACACCACACCTCCGTGAGGACATTTGAGGCCACGACAGTTTTAACGTGTACCAACACCCTTGTATACGACGGTCTTTTGTTTTTTGGAAGGCGTTTTAATGATCAAAATACTGGTTATACTCTATCCAATAAAAATAGTGTAAATCTGCTAATCGATTAACCGGATTTTGAAGCTAATTGAGTGGGTATGGGTTAAATATATTTCTTTGAACTACTTAGAAAGTGACCACAGATCAAATTTATAATTTTTAGAACTTTTTCACTCTTTTACACTGGTTCAAAATTACGTGGTGTTGTCCTCGGATCTTTCCTTTTGGGATTGATCCGACCGTCACCAATAGCCCGTTGTGTTGCTCCAGTGTGACGTTAATTAAATACCTATCTCCCACTCCTTTGCACTTCGTCATCTGACCGTGGTTCAAAATTACGTGGTATTGTTTTCAGATCTTTCCCTTCTGGTTTGATCCCGGACCGTCGCCAATAACCCGTTGTGTTGCTCCAGTACGACGTTATTTAAAAAATACCAATACCAGTACGACATTAAATTGGAATACCTGCCGATATATCTACCTTTACATTTCCATAGAATCTAACCAATGGCCGAGCTGTTAAAGGCGCCGCTGTTTAGAAATTAGTTGACTGAAGCGCTTTATATTGCTGGCTGCTTGGAGTTTACTGATTGCTTCAAGACGATACGTAAATGCGGGTCAGATTCCACTAAGTCCCCCACGAAGGCAAGTCTTCCCCAGTGTGCGTGCGATGTGGTGCCTCTGGTTAACACCGAGACTGACCCCTTTTTATAATTTTTGAAGCGAATACGTGTCCAAAATCAGACCAGTACTCGTTGGCCATCACAGAAAGTTTAGCGTTAGGAAAAAGTGAGCATCAAGTTCGATCCTATAATCTATGTTATCAACGCGAACCAAACCAACGTAATGTCATTCGATAGCTAAGAGAACAAAGACTTGTTAGAGACCTCGAATTTGCTATAAGGAGGGAGAGGGTGGCGTTTTGAGATTTTCTTCTGAGCTGCAAACTTCAAATCAGCATAACTGGGGACTGCAAAGCGCTACGACGTTGAAATGAGTCTCAAACCGAAACTAACGTCGAGCTCTGCAGATTCAAGACATTAGAAGTGAAATCAAATACAGTTGGGTGTGAAACTTTGGATCGCTGTTGAAAAATTAAAAAAAAATTCACATTGACTGCGGGGTCGTCGTGGCTCAGTGGATATGCCAATTGTGGGTATGCCCTGGTGTATTTCTCTGTTCTGTGTCAGTAAAACTCTCTTTATGTGTGTGTCTATTACTTGATATTGTATGTCGTGTCTGGCTCAGCATGGCCCTTGCGCCATAAAACCTAAAAAGCAAGCAAACAACCAATCACATTGTCGTCATGTAATCATTGAAAAGCCAGAAATGTATCAAGTGTAGTCTCGTCAGCTTTCGATAAACATTGAATTGACTACTGAATTTGTCTTTCATTTACTACACCAAAATAAACACTGCTAATGAGAGGTATTCACGTAAAATCTTTCGGTCGTGCTCTGGCACAGCCCACGATAACTCCTTTCGCTGAGGTTTCTTTAAACTGGGCTATTTTGTTTCTAATTTACATGTGAAAAAATCTGGAAAGTTTTAGTCTCCTACTCAATAGTTTTTATTGAGAGAAATTTCAAATTTAGAAAAAAACAGGACATTTCATGACTACCCACTAAAATCTCTCGACCTAATTGCCGGACTGGGTTCAAATTTTACTTATTTTGTAGATAATTGTAATTTTCTAATATGTATTACGAAATGGCCTCCCTATGTGAATGAGACCGTTTTCATTCGAAGGTCGTTCAACTGACCTTGCATACTGTAAAAATATAATTATTTTTTTCTAAAAAATAGATAAGGTACATTAGTCTTCGGTATTTTTTTGTGTCGATTTGACATGTAATGAACCAATTATAGACTTTTATTGTAATGCATTCTAAAACCGTATTTTATAGTTACTTAATGATTCAAAAGAACATTCCTCACTAGTACCTAACAACCATTTTTTACAGGTACCTAACGTAATTTATTTATTAAAAATATCTTAACTATTAATACTAGTTTTAGAAATTATTCATGGTATACATGCTATTTTAATAACTTTTGTGATTCATCGCTGAGTGGCTCCCAAAATCCTATCGTATGGCCTCATCGTTGCGAGAGGGTGAAACGGGTAGCACAGGCGGAGGACGTCGGAAGTATAGGTGTGAGGGATGTGCTGCTTTACCCGGCTAACATAGGAAGGTGAAGTGGTGGCTAAGTCGAACTGGTACAGAGATGGCTCCCAGATCTTATGACCAATAGCAGACGCGCTCTACCCATGTCATGGACATGCAAAAATAGAGGACGACCACCTGTTTGTACTTAAAAAGCAATTGCGCAGATAGTCTCTAGTACCTTTTCATCACTAGTACCTCAGTAAAACACCAGGAGAGCTGTTTGTCTTAAATCTGCCCCGGAAAACTTTCTCTATGCTTACCATGTTCCAATCTGGCCATTTGAAAAAGCTGATATTGTTTGATTGCCAGAAATTCTTTCCCACCTGTACAAAGTGCAGCTTATTACCAGCCTCTCCCTCATCCTGAATTGCATTGGAGCCATACATGAAGACATTTTTAAGGACACATCTGCCATTGCCCAAAAACTTTTTTGCAGACTCAATGACTAAGTGTAAATTGTTTTTTTTTTACTCTGGAATAAGAAAGAAGATAGCTCAGAGTGGAAGTGATTAATTTATGGATTCAATAATGACAATGAAATCATGAAACGCATCTTCATTTGTATCCAAATGAGAGTAAGTTCTGCTATGATTGGATTCAAAAATGCTAACCTTAATTTTTGTTTCTCTGTGCCTCTTGAGAGTGAACCTATTGGGGGAAAGCAGCGCAGTGGTTGAGGTATAATTTTACTGTTAAACCAAGGGTATAACGAAATAGCTGAATTAATTGTTTCTCAGGCATGAATTCCAAATCTGGCTCCATCGAACGCAAAATTACCACAAATTATTTTTAAAATAACACGATCGTTTTATTAACGCATTTTTAATTTGTGTCATTTTAACCGTTATAGTGGCGTTCTCGAAAACCCTTCTGGATGTGTTGCCATCACATTCTGATAATATCTACTCGCAGTTCAACTCTTCCCTTAAATTTTGAATTCGCTTCCTTTTGTGATGGTTCGTGTAGCTTCATTTGTCCACCACGATTTAAAACTTAAATTATAACTGTTCAGTAGTGCTCGTGTGTGTACTAATGTGGGCATTCTAATATCAAAAGTGGCTTCACTTGATGGCTTGTTTAGCCTTATGCTCATATCCTATGGTTTGGCATTGCAAAGAGCAGTTACTTGTAGATGGGGGCTTCGGTAGCCTGGTTGGAAGAGTAACGGATTAGAGACCGGAGGGTTGCGAGTTCGAAACTCGACCCAACCAAAGACCGTCTTGTACGAAGGCAGCTGGTGCACGTTAAAACTACCGTAACCTCAAATGTCCTCACGTTGGCGTGGTGTGGAAGTTTGGAGAGCGGGAGCCAGATCAGGTGTGACCTCGTCATCTGACCGTTGCTCAAAACTACGTGGTGTCCTCGAATTTTTCCCTTCGGGTTTGGTCCCTGACCGTCGCCAATAGTCCATTGTGTTGCTCCAGTGCGACGTTAATTAAATGCCTAATACCTAAAACAACCAAATAACACAGAAGAGAGAAATACATTCAAGGAGGAAATCGAACCTGCACCGTCTACAACTCGCAGGTTGCTAGCGCAGAGGGCAAACCCACTGAGTGACGATTGCCTCCCTATGACCGTTGAGCGATACAGCTCACCCAATACAAATAACAAGTGAAATAATTTCGTATTTATTAGACGAGTTTTTCACTGGTTATTTTTTATCCTGAAAAGTGGTGGAAATATAATCCACTGAAATGGGGATGCATAGATTCCGTTCAGACTCCTTTTGCTATTACAGGTTATCTTACATTGAATTATGATTTTTCCAAGAAATTATATACTTTTCCACTATGTGCACTTAATGGTGAATGTTGAGTGAAATGAACAACGATCCACGAAACGAACAACATTTTATTATTGACATCCATAACATAAACATCTTGTTACCCATGCAAAAGTGTTCCTCAACAATAAAATATCTCCCTCTGTCATCTGGCACCATGACACCCACCCACCTAATTATGTACAGCGCCGGGGGGAATATGAAAACAAATCACAGTCGTTTATGGCTTCTCGCACCACTTGGAGTCCACGTGCAGATGCATCATTGAGGATCAGATATGATTCGCCGCTCTTCCTTCTCGACACCATTCACCTGAAAGAGCAACGCACATTGGATTAATATATATTAGACATACAATAAAGCAACCACCTTGCGGAATCGACCTCTGGGGCCGTAAGGTTAGTTAACCCGCAAGACGTGACGTTACTGGGGTTACATAACCGCGCTGCAGTGCCGCAATTAAATCGTGGCGATTGGATTTAGATGAGAGAACAGCTTTTAAGTACGATCAACATCTATATAAATAAGAATGGAGTATTTGTACATTGAATATTTTCGACCCATTTCAAGTTTTCTATCCGTTTTGGGCCCTTCTGATGCGAAATCCGTCTCGCGCGTTTGGTGTCTGTCCATCTGTCTGTATGTGCGTGTCCGTGCTACATCCAAACGGTTTAATATACACTGCTGGCCACCCAAATTGCAACACCAGGAAAGACAAGAGATATCACAACAAAATTTATTTTGTAGATAACATGTTGACCAAGTATCAAATGATTAAATTTATAGACTTCTGTGAAGTGTGGTTCCTGCCAAAATCAGTAGCCAGAGTAGCCGCCATTGTTGGAGATCACCGCTGCCACACGCCTCGGCATTGATTCAAAGAGACTTTGGATGTGTTCTTGGGGTACAGCAGACCAAGCAGCTTCCACACGTTGCCAAAGTTGATCTGGTGTGGCAGCTGGGGATGTATTCTGGGTCAATCGTTGAGCAACCATGGACCACATGTTTTCTATCGGCGAAAGATAGATCCGGAGAGCGAGCTGGCCAGGGAAGCAATTCAATCTGGCGATTGACGAAGAACCCTTGGACAATGCGTGTCACGTGTGGTCGCGCATTATCCTGTTGAAATATGGCTGTGGGCAAGCCTTGAAGGTAAGGAAGGACAACTGGCTCCAACACCTCGGAGATGTAGCGCTGGCTGTTTAAAGTACCGGCAATGCGTACTAGAGGAGTGCGAGAGTGATATCCAATACCGCCCCATACCATAATACCCGGTGCAGGACCAGTGTGTCGGTGCATAATGCAGCTGTTCAGCATCCTTTCTCCACGGTGTCTCCAGACTCGAATCCGACCATCGTGGTGCTGCAGACAGAAGCGTGACTCGTCAGTAAAGACAATTTCATTCCATTCTGCCGTCCACATCCTTCTTTCATCGCACCATTGGCGGCGGAAACGTATGTGGTTCTGCGTCAAGGGTAGACGAAGCAATGGACGTCTTGCGGACAGACCACTCTGCTGTAAACGGCGTCGAATGGTACGCGCAGACACTGGATGATGCGGTACAGACTGAATGTGCTGTGCTATGGTTCGTGATGTGGCTGAGCGATCCGTCACTGCCATACGCACAATATGCCTGTCATTACGTGAAGTGGTGCACTGAGGTGGATGCGATCGAACACGTCGGTCCGTCGTACCCTCCTGCATCCAACGATCACATATCTGCATTACAGTTGTTTGGTTTCGTCCAACACGACTACCGATTTCCCTGAAAGATAATCCGCAATCTCGGTAGGCCACTATCCTTCCTCTGTCGAACTCGGATACTTGATCAAAAGATGATCGCTGTTTTCTACGAGGCATAATTGATCGTTTTTTTGAAAAAACCACAAGAAAAACACAATTGCCGTACTTGAAATCGTCGAAATCTCCAAGCCTTAAATAGCGCTTTGAAGTGGCGCCACAGGCGCGCGTGATGTGCGTCTGCGCTGAAATTCTAATCATTTGCATATCTCACCTCCGCTAATGCATGTTGTAAATTTCATATTATTTGCATGCTTCCTTCAGGGTGTTGCATTTACGGTGGCCAGCAGTGTATTTTCATGAAACTTTGAATATTATGAGTACTTACATTCAGTTAGTGACTGAACTTGGTTGCGTTAGTCTGTCTCTGTCCGTCTTCCCGTTCTATGTTCGATTTTGTGTCTGTGTTTGTACAAGTATCACATAAAATTTATTCAACATATTTTAATGCAATGTCTTATAGTTGATACACCATTTTTTGATTTAGTGAATAGATTATTTAAAATTTCTTTGCTTACATATTTAGGCAAGTTTCATATATTAAAACATCCGTGTAGCTATACTTAAATCAACCATAATTTGGTAGTTTGTGAGTAGCTGGAAGGTAGATTGATCATTGCAATTACTTGGAGATTGTTTTACCAGAGCTGCTGAAAAATCAATTATTTTTCCCAAAACTATTTTTACGGAATTTAAATTCTAATACTTTATTTTGAGTCTCATTTTTTCCTTACGAAATAGAAAAAAATTCTGAATATTTGGGACAGACGATAAAAAGAATAAAACACAAATAAAATATACAGGATAAGACCTTTTAAGATAGGACTGGTAGCTAATATGGCAACTTTGGTATTTTTTTAATCGTTTGCTTTAAAGTTGTGTCCATTATAGTCCAAGAATTTATTTTGTAGTAAAAAACATTCATTAGTATACGTTCGAAGCTTTTTAAAAATCTGTTTTAGATGTATTTCTGAATTTTCAATTTGGTGTTTTTCGTTCAATAACTGTAATCGAGGTAAGTAATGGTTTAATTAGTTTCAAAAACATTTTTAATCATTGTATTATAATTTTGGGAAACGCCTTTTTTATGACATACAAGGCATTTATATGCATACTCTGAATTATTCTATGCATTCTGGGTAACATTGGCACGCTCTAGACCCTTTCTTACTAAAAATTTAAATTCTACACAAATGTAAAATATTAAATATGACATTTATTTACATTTGTGAAATTGTGTATTTAACAATTGTGTACCTTTATTAGAATGTGGTAGTTGTTACATGTGATGAATAGGAGTTAAATTTATTAACGAAAGAGGAAGTTAGTGAACCAATTCAACCCGAAAGCGCCGGGTAATTCTGCCAGTATTTAATAAAATTCAAATTGTATCGAATTTCAACATATTTGTAAAAGGATTAGAGTTGAGTGAAAATTTAATGCAGGGGTTTCAGTCCTATGATTCCATTAGGGCAGACAAGATTTGCGTCCGTTCTCAACCAAAACGCATAATTGGCCATGCTGCGTCAGACACAGGACAGATAACGTCAAGTTATAGACATTCCCACACAAGGAACGTCTTACTGACACAAAATAGAGAAATGCACCCTACCGTAGCATTCATATCTAAAAAGAAATCTAAGAAATGGAAACTACTCCATTAAAAAGTGCAAAGGGTATTCATTGCTATGCTATTATAAAGCTGTGTATAATAGGATTTGAGAATGACAGAAAATAATCGATGATTATGAGCGAGGAATAAGTGAGTTTGGATTCTCCAAAATGAATACATTAGGACCGATATGAAGTAAAAGATAAAAATAAGTGAAATCTTACTTTGTAATGAGAATATGCGGTTGTGGTCCACTGTTATGATACTGCGCTCTGCTGTATATGCTTATCTCTTCTTCCGATATTGGCTATAAGATAAAATAGATAAAAAAAGGTTTACAACATCACACAGAATGAATAAATAATTAGAAGGTTTATTAAAAGTATCTTTGGAACAGATTTATTGGATACAAGATCGCCAAATTTACAGCGCACGATTAGATTAAATTTATTCTAAAGGATGGACGACAAGGTGAGGGTGCATTTTCTGATTATTCAAATGCAGCCGCCTGCATCTTTTCTTCTCTACTAGGCAAGGGAGATTTCTTATGTTTCAACATTTGCGGTTGAAGTGAAAAGTGAGAGAATTTCATTTCTAACTTTATCAGAGAGCGCTTTGATTATTTGAATACATTATGTTGTTGAATTAGAATTTCAAGTCGGGAATTATAAAAGAAACTTGATGCCTACATAATTCTGCGTTTGCTGGTAGAAACATTTTTGAGAGCCACGGTTATTAGACATTGAAATTTAAATACGAACGTCATTAATTAGAGGTACAATCGGGAAACTTTTTTTGCAACAGCGTGTGGTAATTACATTTCGCAGTGAATTTGCATATGAAGATTAACTTTTGATTTAATACGGTAGAGATTCATTAACTTACGAAGAAATTAGCTACTGACAAATATCCGGAATTGCAAGATGCTTAGGAGAGGAGTTGATTAGCTTATTAAGAAAAAGTGGATTTCTATTGTGAATTATTAAACAATTTCATGTAATTAAAAAAAGATTTCAGATGGAAATTAAAAAATGAGGATAATTACATTACTTTTTCCCAATCAACACGGCTTAGAACCAAGTGTGCAAATGTTGAGAATCATTTTGAAACAAATTTGAATATTAGGTGTGATTTTGTCGCTATAAAGTAATTTTTTATGAGCTAATTAGACCAACAAATTAGGCAATTCGAAACCTTCCTTTCTGATTCGTTTTAAGCTGAATGTAATTTAATTAATATTGTGAACTTTATATTGGGCCGGGGCGAATGAAATGTCCGTAAAATGACCATCACACTTCGATGGCCCGATAACTGAAAAATGCAGTACCTGACCTACTCGAAATAATCTCCTGTTGCCACTTGTCTGACAAGGCCATGATCCCAGAACGAAAAATGTCTTGTGGCTGGGATGCGAAGAATTCATCAACTGCACGGTGAACCTCCGTATCTTGGGTGAACCGCTTTCCAGACAAGCGATTCAGGTGACGATTCAGATGAAAATCTGTAGGTGACAAGTCAGGGGAATAGGGGGATGAGGCATCGCTTCATAGCCCAACTTACGTAGTGTCAGCATCGTTCGTTGTGCGACATGAGGACGGGCGTTATCTTGCAAGAGGAGAACGCCATGCCTGTTTACCAAAACCGGTTGTTTCACCATCAATTTCCGGTGCATCTGCCGTAATTTTTCACAATATCGTCCTGAAGTGATGGTTTGGCCACTTGGCAGGAAACTGCGATGAATTATTCCAGCTGTAGACCACCATACAAGAAGCATAACCTTCCTGGGATGTAAGGGTGGTTTGGGATGGCGTCCAGGAGGCTGTGCTTTGCTCAACCATTGTGCAGATCGTTCCCTATTGTCATAAAGGACCCATTTCTCGTCGCAGGTAACGATTCGCTACAGTAGAGGTTCTCTTTCATTCCTGGAAAGGAGCGATGCAGCCTTTCAAACGTCTCATCTTGTTGGCAAATGTCAATTCATGAGGCACCCAAGAATCCATTTTTTTACCTTACCCAGTGCATCCAGACGGCGAACAATTATAGTGTGGCGGACACCTAACTCGGCCGATATCTCATATGTTTTCCGCGGTTCAGCTTCAACCACACTTAGCAGAACATCGTCAGAAACTACAACTTCTCAGTGACCACGTGTTTCGTTTTTCAGTTCCATATCTCCACTTCGAAACTTCGCAAACCATCGCCAAATGGTTCGTTCATTGGCTGTATTCTCCCCGAATGCTGTGTTTCGAGCAGCAACTGCAGCAGAATGTATCAATTTAAATTCGCAAAGGAAGATGACTCTCAAATCTGAGTTTTCCATGTCGAATTTGGAAGCACCTAACCCCCAAATTAAATCTGGAACTTGTACTTCACACGCGTGATAGCTATTTATAGTAGCTCTGGTGACGTAAGATGCCGGAAGCTTGTAGGTAATTAATTTTAGCTGTATGGGGGTCATTCCCAAAGCTATTTCTCATCAGACATTTCATTCGCACCGACCCAATACTTCCATCAAATACCAAAGATTAATGACTTTTTAAAAGAAAGGAGATGAATTCAGAACAGAAGCGATTCTAGTCGAAATCGTAATAAAAATATTAGATACGTTCTTTCTGTTATCAGAAACTTCAATTGTCGCTGTTTAACCCTACAAGTGGCTTCGACAAGATATCTCGTCCATCACGATCTGACCAATTGTTCTAATGACGAGATAGTTCGTCATTAAGATAATGCTGATCTTTTTTATGACGACGTTAACAAGACCTGGTCAGTTTTCTTATAAAGACGATATATCGTCAGTATTTTTCTCACGACGATATAACTCGTCGAGATAATCGCCAGGAGAGTTACTTTAATAGTGATTGTGCTCGCATGTCAAATAATTTTTGTTGCGCTCGCATTAATATTATCTAGGCGAGTTAAAGTTTGCATTTTAAAAAATTTACCCCTCTAGTCCGGTTGGAAGAGTAGCTAACTAACCGTAGGGTGAACGAAACTCGACTCAACGAAAAGTACGTGAGGGGCTGGTGCTCGTTAAATGTGTCGTGGCCTCAAATATCCTCACGTTGGTGAGGTGTGGAAATTTGGAGAGTCGGGTGCCAGCCAAGGTGTTGACCTCGTCATCTGATTTAAAACTACGAGGTGTTGCCCTCGAATCTTTCCCTTCGGGATTGACCCGGACCGGCGCCAATAGCCCGTTGTGTTGCTCCAGTTTGACGTTAATTCAGCTAGCTACCTACCATTTTAATTATTTTATTTTATTTTTTTTATACGCCAGTTGTGTCAACATTTAAAAAATATCTTTAAAAGTTTTTGTTTTCGTCAGACAGAATTTTTCGACTGATTTACGTCGACCTCTATGCTTTAGCGCAAATAATTTGTACACACGAATGGGAGAGCATTGTTTTAGAGCCACGGCCTCTATTAGTGTGTACAGATTTGTTGTAAATAAATGAGTATGATTATATAATCCATTTACTTTTTTATACCAACTACATCATACGGGCGGTCAAACTGATTAATGTGCTTCTAGTAGTTTCATTGGAATACGCTCACAAATATACAGGAAGCGATTTTTATATAAAGGATATAGGTACATTAATTTTGTCAAAAAATGTTTGATAGCCCTTTACCTTTTACATATTTGACGGAAACAGGTAGGTAGGTATTTGAATTAACTTCGCAATTGGAGCAACACAACGGGCCATTGGCAACTGTCCCATATCAATCCGAAAGGGAAAGAATCTAGGACAACACTACGAGTGCTCTGGCTTTTAGTTCAACTGGCTTTGGATTTGAACCTGTTTACGGCATTCAAGCCGTAGATCCCGGTCAAATTAGGGACCATCGTGGCTTTCTGAGTTTCCCCAGTGCGCTAGCAACCTGCGTGTTGTAAGTGCCGCAGGTTAGATTCCTCCCTGAGTGCGTTTCTCTCCTGTGACAGTAAAGCTGCCCGTGTGTGTCAATGTCCATTTACTTAACGTTCTTTCGCGCTGCTTGGCCCAATATGGCCCTTACGCCATAAAAATCCCAACCATCCCTATTCAAATTAGCCCTTGTAAAGCCAAATAGATAGTAGAAGGAAAAACCAAATCGGCGTTGGAGGTTAGTTATCGACAATTTCAACCTTTTTATCTTCCTTGAGACCGTTTCTTTATTCACAAAATAAAAATGATTGAGCTCGCTTATCGACCAATTCGCTTAACGACCTAGTCGGAGGAACGTAACTAGGTCGTTAAGCGAGGAGTGCTTGCAATTGAATCTTAATTTGAAACGGGAGTGAAACTCGAATTATCATTCAGAAGGGATAACAAAATTAAGACAAATACATACTCCGAACATCGATTTTTTGTAATAAAACACTCATACAAAAAGCACACTAATTCTTTTGGCAGTATCCAAATCTTCCGAAAAAGCCATCACCAGTAATTTTTTCAACACACAGTGAATATATTAGGAACAGCCATTTCAATGCCTAACACAAAGCTTACTATCAGCACTGCTTTTCAGAAATTATTTACTCATTAAACGGTCTAGGTCAAAACCTTTTCCGAGTGCCCCATTGTACTTCAATTAGTGAGATGAATTCTTTGTTCTTGGCTTGGAGGGTGGCGGAATGGTGTTTCTATTTGTCCGTTATAGTCTAGTAAATCCCTACGATGAATATTGCTACCTTTCCTTTTAGCTAGTTGTAGATTTCCATAAATTTAGAGAAGTAATGGAAAAGATAATTAGCATTTTGCTCGTTACTGAAGATTTCAATGATGAGAGAAAGGCTTAACCTCAGCTTTATCTCTTGAGGGCCATTGAAAGCTAGCACAGAACGAACCTTTGTGTGACAAATACTGACGAAAAGTAACGAGTTTATGTTATTAAAGCAACAATGCTTGCCCCATAGAGACGGAATGATCAAAAGGCGAAATTAAGGCATGCAGTGCTAACGAAAGTGCCATATGAAGCAGAAATTGAAATCAGGTATCATTAAACAACAGAAGCGGCCTCGGAGGGTTTGTCCACTGCAATAGCAACCTGCAAATTGTAACATAGACGTTAATCATAAGCAGACTGAGCATTGCTATTGAGAGGAGATTCAAGAAGTGCGACAGACATGTCGACTAGTAGTCACGTGACTGCTCTGAAAAATTTACTTGGTTGGCCGATTCGGTATATTATTGATTCGTTTGACGATATAATACACTACTGTTTGTGAAAATTACAACACCATGAAAGAATCATCAGAAATAAATGAAATTGATTCCACGTATTACTTATAGTGGTTTAAATAAACAATCAAATTTACAGAGCAATAAAACAAAAATAATGCCGAAAATCAATATCTCGTGCAGCCACCACGCGCAGCGATGAGAGCCTGTACACGTCACGGCATCGAATCATACAGATTCTGAATATCATGCTGAGGAATGGCATTCCAGATGAGGCTAGCTGATGCCAAAGTTCAGCCGTACTCTCTGCCCGACGAGCGGTACGAGCGAGTCGCATTCCGATGTAATCCCAGACATGCTCAATGGGTGATATATCCGGGAACGTGCAGACCATGGAAGGAGCGGAACCTGTCGTGCACTGAAGGCTTGTACATTCCGAGCAACATGTGAACGGGCATTGTCTTGCTGAAATACAGCTCCGGGAATGCGCTGCAGGAGGGGTAAGACGTCGGACTCCACAACTTCCCTGATGTAGAGCCCGCTGTCCAGGGTCCCACAATTTGGAGTAAGCGGGATCGACATAATATCCAATAATACCCCCGACCATAACGCCAGGCGTTCGTTCAATATGACGCTGAATAAGACACTCCGGGAGAAGGCGTTCACCTTTATAGCGTCTGAAGAGTACGTTACCAGATTGTAGCGGAACTCATCTGAGAAGACGACTTGCTGCCAATCGGCACGCAATTGGCTGTGTTGGTGAGCCCATTGTAGCCGGAGGCGTCGGTGGTTCAGCGTCAAGAGAATCCTGCGCAGGGGAATCCTTGCATGTAGCCCATGGCGCAGCAAACGTCGACAAACCGTGGTGGCAGACAATGGCACACCTGTAGACGTGTTCCAATGTTGTACCAACGCACGAGAGGACGCTGTACGGTCCGTCACCGCCATGCGGATGAGGTGTCTGTCGTCCCGTGGTGACGTCATATTGCGTGGCCCACTGTCGGAGTTGCCGGACTTGTCCGGTTCTCCATGGTTTATCTCTTCCAAATACGCATCACTGTTGTGGTATTACGCCCCGTGAGAGTGGCGATTTCACGATACGAAAGTCCACCCTCACGGAGGCCGATCATGCGGCCCCGATCGAACTCCGTTAGTTGCTCGTATGGCACTCTGCGGTTTTGGCGAATCATATTGACTTAATCAATCATTTGCAGCAGTCAAACGACGATACATACATTTTAACGCACCTTTACAGTACTTTTTATACACGGCTCAATTGGAAGTTTAGAGGGTGTTTCTCGCCCCACACATGCGTGATCGCTTTGTAATTCTAATCATTTGCATATCCTAACCTGTTTTGCATTTCCTGCATGTTTCGTTTAATTTGCATGATTCCTTCATGGTGTTGCAATTTTCACAAACAGTAGTGTATATTATGACAAGAAGGTGTGTGAATGCATATTTCTACCGAGTGGCGAAAAAGTGACGTCGTGAAGTGATTAACGTCGTACTGGAGTAATACAATGGACTATTGGCAACGGTCCAGGATTAACCCATTAAGGGCCGGAATTCAACCATGATGGTCATGGTTACAAAGCCATATAAATATGCATCCCAAAAAAAGGGACTTTGGCTGTTAATGGGTTAAACCCAAAGGGAAAGATCTAAGGACAACACCGGGGTCGTGGTATCCCGGTTGGAAAAGTAACGGACTAGCAACCGGAGGATTGCGAGCTCGAATCCAACCAAAGACCGTCGTATAGAAAGGGGGCTGGTTCACGTTAAATCTATCGTGGCCTCAAATGTCCTCACGTTGGCATGGCGTGGAAGTTTTGAGAGTGGTATGTCAGCTCAGGTGTTGACCTCGTCATCTGACCGGGATTCAAAATGACGAGGTGTTGACCTCGGAATTGACCGTCGCCAATAGCCCGTAGTGTTGCTCCAGTGCGACGTTAATTAAAATACCTACCACTGAGCTAAGGTGACCCCGAACCATTATGAAAATATCTCACGTTCAGACTTCAAATTCAAACCCAAAGCATATTGAACCTTAGACCAGATTGCTATTGGCGACGGTCTGGGATCAATCCCGAAGGGAAAGATCAATTCGAGGACAACGCCACGTCATGCTGCGTAAACCTTCTCCCATATCTGGCCTTCGGAGTGTTTTAAGCTTCCGTCGTTTGCGGACCAGATAAACCTGTCTGGAGTGCTGTATCTTAACTCCAGGCCCCTTAAGCTATCCAGAAGGCTGTGTCTGCTCTGCGGGCCTGAAGGTAATATTTGGAGTATTGTATGTGGTCTCGGAGCTATGATGAATCTATTCACTACAACTGATTTATATTACGCGTATGGCTTTTTGTGGAGGTGCTGGTTAAACCTGACCCGGCGAGTACAACAGCTATTCCTCAAATAGATAGATCCTAATAAAGATATTTTATAACGAGTTTTATTGTTATCAACGAATAATATTCTGGATTTTATAAACTGTTAGGAATAGTTAAGTGTAAAGTCTACTTTAGACAACATGAGATACAAGAACATGCATCAATACATTGTAGTAGAGACAGTAAAGGTGAATTCCACTGTCACGTATGGGACATTTTAGTCACGAAAATGGCTGTATGTTATATTTTATTCTTTATTAATCAACTTTTTATCTTAAGCTTTCTTGAAGGTAGTAATTTATCTCAAAAATATGTGTATGTCTCATTTCTTTCCTACATCTTATCTAATCTAATGGGACATCTAATGGGACATCTTAATGAGGTCACATTAACCCTCCCTGTGGTTGTCTCGACGAGGAATCTTGTCATTAACAAAACTGACCAGATCTTGTTGAACGAGATATCTCGTCATTAGAGAACACGATCATTGGAAGAAAACTGACTAAATCGTGATCTTGCCACTTCTAAAAATTGGAACCATCTTGGATTACGAGGCATCTCGTAATTAGCAAAATTGGAAAGATCTTTATGGACATCTCATCGAAACCACTTGGAGGGTTAAGATGTCCCATATCTAATGGCTTGATATTAACCCTTTATAGAAAAAAAATGACGGATATACCAAACATTTGGAATATGCTTTTTTGAAGAGAACATAGTTTAAATTAAAAAATGATTTGATTTATTCAGAATAAAAGATTTTGGTGAGTAAAATCTGTACGAATGTCTTCTACGTGGCAGTGGATCGCTCCTAGACTGAAAAGGATCGTACTTCGATGGGTCTGTGCTTCCTCTCCAAGTATATCCTCCTGAAGTAGAAAATGGAAGCTGCCGTGACGATAATGACAAAGGCAATGACACCTGCTCCAGTCGTTATGGCGGAATGGCTCCAAGACTCCTCACCGCCTTCTGAAACACAAAATAATCAATCACAATTCAGAAGGGGTTCACAGACTGCAACAAGTGTATTTAAAATTTACATAGTGTTTCTGATAAGAAACAAAATCCGAGCCAGACATGGTCAGACGTTTCTGGCTAAGAACAACGATGTTTTCAAAGTTGCTGTTCCAAAACCGGTATTTTTCCGGTATTTTCACTATCTATTTTTTAAACCATAACTAATACCATGACACTCAAAGATGGTCATGCAAATCACCCTAAAATTGTGCTGACATTGTTTGGAATGACATTTACGGATTTACGGCAATGTTGCTTTTTGGCATTGAAACCCTCCGTACAGGAAAGCAAACTTGCTTTTCAGCATCATTCAAGAGTCAGTAAGCTCAGAGTAACGGATTAGTAAACGAAGGGTTGGCGAATTCGAAACAGACCAACAAAAGGCCGTCGTGTACACGGGAGCCGGTGTACGTTAAATATGTCATGGCATCAAATGTCATCACGTTGGTGTGGAAATTTGGAGAGTGGGGTGTTAGCGCAAGTGTTGACTTCGTTATCTCACTATGGTTCAAAATTATGAGGATCTTTTCCTACGGGATTGATCCCGGACCGTCGGTAGTAGCCCGTTGTGCTGCTCCAGTGCTACGTTAATTAACTACCTACCAACCAGTAATTACCAGTTTTGGAGATGAGAGCGAATTAACGAAACACCAACACCAGTTTCCGAATTGATGTTTTTTCATTATTATTTTAGCTTTATTTGCTTTATATTTTAAAGTTTACACTTCAGGGATAAATCTATAACACGTTACAATATCAAACGCCATCACTGAGGGACACAATTCCACCATACATATAATTTGAACAGCAAGTTTTGACGTTAAATATACATTATTAAGGGAATGCCACATTCAAAACTTCAATTTTCCCACAACCCACACATATTTCTCTTCTTCCTTATTCCAGGAAATTTCAATTCCTGAAAAATTCCATGTTTAATAAATAACACGATTTCTCTCTGTAAGAATAAATAAATACAAGTTTCCGCGTGTCTAGAAATGCTTGTTTTGCTCAGGTAGGTACGTAGGTATTTTAATTAACGTCGCACTGGAGCAACACAAACGGGCTATTGGCGACCGTCTGAGATCAAACCCGAAGGGAAAGATCCGAGGAAACACCACGTAATTTTGAACCACGGTCAGATGACGAGGTCCCACTTGTGTTGGCACCCCACTCTCCAAACTTCCACACCACGTCGCCAACTTGAGGACATTTGAGGCCAAGACAGATTTAACGTGCATCAGCCCCCGTGAACACGATGGTCTTTGGTTGGATTCGAACTCGCAAACCTCCGGTTGTTAATTAGTAATTCTTCCACCCTGGCTACCATTTGCTCAGGCAAAACAGACGGATTGATTTGTATTTAGTAATAGTTGGTAGTTGAATTTCAGTCATACTGGGCCAACAGAACGAGCTTTAGGCGACGGCCCGGGATCAATTCCGAAAGGAAAGATCCGAGGACAACACCTCGTCATTTGAAGCACGGTCAAGTAACGCGGTCAACATCTGAGCTGACACCCCACTCTCCAAACTACCACATCATGCTCACTGGGGGCATTTAAGTCACGTCAGATTTAACATGCGCCAACACCCCCGACGGATCGAGCTTTGAGCTTGCAACCACCCCACGACTCTACCAACTGGCCTACCACTGCCCTGTATTTATTAACGAAATATGTACACATGTATACAATATGAATTTTTTTATGTGTATCTCTGTTCAATGAGTATAGGGACCCCTGTTTTATTTCATGGTTTTGTTGGAAATAAAATTGATCGATTCTATTGCAAACAAAATTTTTATAGTTTCTTGTTAACAAAATTTTATTGTTTTCATACTAAATTATTCTTTTCTCAAGTCTACTTGAAAACATTTCTTGAATAGCTCCTATTTTTACTAGGTTAGTTTTAAATACATTTTCAAACTAATTCATTTTGGAAGATGCGTTGGGAAATTCCTTCAAGTTTCGTTCTACTAGTTGTAGTCTCCACAGGTTCAATTTCTGTTACTTACCCTGGATGTATTTCTCTCTTCTGTGTCAGTAAAAACTTTCCTTATGTGAATATGTCCATTTGACGTTGTCTTGGCGTTGCCCCATTAAACCGAACCAACCCAATTAATCGCGCAGAATTTGTTTTTACAACCTTGACTTTTAAAATGTCGAAACTTCACTTGTCAACGTGATCATGTCACTCAAGGACTGGTTTGATTGTTTGGGGGTTTTATGGCGCAAGGGCCATATTTGGCCCTGAGACACAAGACATATATTACCAAGTAATAAACATACACAAATGAAAGCTTTACTGACACAGAAGAGAGAAATACACCATTCAAGGTCTGTTAAATGTGAGTATTACACACACACCAACGTCATGTAGGATAGTGAGTAGTGCATTTGTAAGAAACATTGAATCCATCAATAATATATTTTATCAAAACTACAATAATAGGCTGTGCGTTGACCAATAAAATATCAAAATAAATTCGGAATTCATTCTATGGAATTTTTATTGGCAAAGTGCTGAAATAGTATTCGACAAATAAGCCATCACGTTCGTAATACATACAAGAAATAAGTTCCGCCGCAGGTACACTACCGCCACCTTAGCTTGCCAGAAAATGCCTTTTATTTTCTTGTGTGGATTTATATCTTCTCACTAAACAACCCTCCTATATTTAACCAATGAATTCCGGTTACGACTCTGAATATAAAATCGACTTTCGTGAAAAGGTTGAGAGTTATTGCTACAAACGCACCACGTGATTCGGAACACTCAACATTTTCATTAATCTTCCAACGTTCGTTTTTCGAAACATTTTATCCCTTTAAGAAGTTTTTACTCCGAGGATTAATGAACGTTCTTAAATATGGATAGCGAGTAGTGTGCATCTATAGAAAAAACATTCATTCGCATCAATAATATATTTCCATTATTTACGAAATAAAATAAAAGAGCCTTATCTCCCTCCAGAAGAGAATCCTCCCGCTTTGAATTAATTGCCGTCTCTGGATTTGAGGAATAATTCTTTTCATCTCTAATCACTAACGCAAGAAACGGAGTATGGAAAACTCCGCAATCTATCCCTACCGAAACCATTGGCCGGGAAAAAATGTGAATTTATGTATTTGTCAAGACTGGCGAAGGAATATGATGTTGGGAGAAAAAACCTCGGCGTTTGTTTTTCCAGTATTTTTCGTTACACAAACCAATTACAGCATGCAAATTTGATTTTCAGCGAAGAGAAACATTATTTTTGCTTCTAATCACAAACGGCTGCTATTGCTTTTATCTTCTGCCTTTGATAAAATGAACTTTCGGGCCTACGTTTTTTTTTCGCAAATGCATGGAGAGATTTTATTATAAGTTGCAATTTTTCTTCTCCACGCAATAACTCTCATGGAATTGACGCTTTCAGTCATGCGAGCATGAGATTATACAATTTATTATGCTCTCTTTGGTGGGAACGGAAGTGAAGTAGAAATGCCATCTAATGATTCCAGAACAATGCCGAATTCAGTCTGTTTTTTATCACTTTCGAAATACAATGAGTTGATCAAATGTTTTGAGTGATTTTGAGAGGTCTTTTCTGTCAAGCTAAATTTAGCTTGACAGAAAAGGCTGTAGTTCTTTTACGGCAGAATATGTTCCCTGTGCGTGTTCCGAATGTGATATCTCCCTCAGGGGCACATCTTTAGGTGTATACGGGCATCACCCCCAAGGTACTCAAGTGATCTTGCCTCCCTCTCTTTTTTACTCTCGCCTACCCCTTCTGCTTTCTGATTTTTCTCTCTCGTTGTGGTTTCGTCTTCTGAGGTGAGGGTCTCCCCTGAGAAGTTTTTCACCACTCCTTCTCTATTAGCCCCATTAGATTGAATTTTATTGCCTTATGTTTGGAGCATCTTATCTACCTTTGGATTTCGGGCCACAAAATCCAAATCAACCAACCGAATGTGATGTCACGTGGATTGTTTTTTAATACGATTTCAGCACTTTGGCAATAAAACTTCCATAGAATGAATTCCGAATTGATATGTAATACAGGTACTCCTCACTCAACGACCTACACTTTTAACGACCTCTCGGATTTACGACCAGTCTTAGTTTTAAGTCGTTTTTACACACACCGGTAAAACAGGAGATGGTGACAACGCTGGCCCCGGATGTAGTGTAACCAAACGAAGGATTTTACACGAATCACAGTTCAGTCACCGACACGTGAAATACAGGAGGCGTTGAACTCGACAAATCGGATACCGAAATGTACTCATTACATGTTCTGTTGGTGATCGGCGCGCCTTGCTTACCCTGATTCCGCCATTTCCTGTTATGACTACTCAGAGGTGCCAAAATTCTGTGTAATCCCCTAAAAAACCTATTTATCGACAACGTCATGGTCAGTGGGGGTGGTTTTTCTTTATTTACACTCATGTCTCCAAGAGTTAAGCATAATTCGTAAAATGAGAAAAAATCGGAGAAAATATGGATACAATGGTTCAAAATCACTTGTGGAGAATCGTGGGACGAAGAACATTGTGCATATGCAAAGCAGTTCAGTCGACGTCGACATGCGCAAAGCACCGGCGCACGACGGAACGAGTATAAAACGGCCTCTAGCTGCATGGCCAGTTTAGGTAGAAATTTAGCAATTGCTGTGGTACAGAGCGTTGTTAACAATCAATAAGGACGAAAGATATCATAAAGATGCCAAATGGACATGTTTGTGAAGGGACAAATTATTAGAATGCTGGAATCCGGTCCATCCCAAACCGAAGCGTCTCGAATTCTGATTGTGGCTCAGTGTGTGATCTCCAGACTTTCAGAGGTTTCATACCACTGGAGATGTTGCCCAACGACCAGTACCAGGTCGGCCAAGGGTAACAACCGCTCGGCAAGACCGATATTTGCGATATCTGCGCGTCAGACGAACCGTTCTGCCAGACAACTGGGTTCAGCCCTGACAGCCACCACAGGAGTCATAGTTTCGAGACAAACTGTTTATAGGAGACTCAGACATGTTGGTCTCTATGCCAAATGACCAGCAGTTCGCATCCCCCTGACGTCTGAACAGAAACGCGCGCGTTTACAGTGGAGTTTGGAACATCGGCAGTGGAGTCGACAACAATGGGGCAATGTCATGTTCAGTGAAGAGTCCAGATTTAGTCTGCAAACTGATTCTCATCGTACCACGATCTGGAGAAAACGTGGAACGCGTTTTCACCCAGGAAAACACCAAGGAAAGACATCGTTTTCCATCAGAGGGAGTCATGGCAGGCATCATGCTGGACGGCGGCACAGACCTCCACATCTTTGACAAGGGGTCTGTTACCGGTCAAAAATACAGAGACGAAGTTTTTGAGCCTACCGTTCGCCTCTTTCGAGGTGCTGTCGGTCCTGGTTTCATATTCATGGATGATAACGCGCCTCCTCACCGTGCAGCCCTGGTCGACGCCTTTCTTCAAAGTGAAGATATCCACCGCATGAAGTGGCCTGCCAACTCTCCTGATCTTAATTCTTTAGAGCATTTGTGGGATATGCTCGGGAGACATATTGCAGCCCCTTGCCACCCACTAAGCTCCGTTCCGGAATCGGAAACTGCTCCCCATGAGGCTTGGAACTCTGAGCACAGAACTTATCCGTACCCTCATCGAAAGTATGGGAAATCGTTGTTCAGCATGCGTGGCTACCAGAGGTTCCCACACACCGTATTGAATTTCAGCATCATATTGTTTTAATCATTCTGTTTCACTTAAGTTGACACTAGTATTGTGAACCTTTTACTTTCAACCCTTTTCTTTGGATAATAAAAGTCATTATTATCCTTGTTTTGCATTGGCTTCTTCTATAATCCTATTACACCCGCATACCGCGTTTCTATTCCGATGTAGATTTTCTGAAGTATTCACGTAACAGCAATTATGCTTTACTTTTGGACATGTGAAGAATAAATAAAAACGACTAAGCCACTCTCGGATCGACCAACTCGCTTAACGACCTAGTCAGGAACCGTACTCGGTTGTTAAGTGAGGAATGCTTGTAGTTCATTGGTCAACGCCAATTCGTCACCAAAACGGCGATGAATTACATTTTAAGGTGAGCCGATATATATCATGCCAGATTATTTAGGTAGAGGAATTAAAATCTTCGCCTTTCGTCTGCTTTGTTAGTGAAAATCCCTCACATTAAAACCAACCATAACGGTATTTTCATCTTATGCAAAAACGGGGCCACCGTGGCTCAGTATTCTTGCTCGCTGTGCTAGAATTCTGCGAGTTGCAGGTGGTGCAGGTTCAGTTCCTGTCTGGTTCGATTACTCCCTTGGTGTATTTCTCTTGTGTCAATACATATTTCTTTGAATGCGTTCGTCCATTTGCTTGACATTGCTTGGCCAAATATGGCCAGTAAAAAAATCTTAACCACACCTATGCCAGAAGACGGATGGTTATTCATTTTCTCTTTCCGTCCAATAGAGACGAGTTTGCAGCTCATTTTTTAACACTAACCTCGAGTTAACCAACATAAACCCAGTTCTGTTATTTACCTTACTGGAGCTTATTTACACATTCTCCAAGGAGTTCTACCTATAATGAGTTTACAGCCCTTTTGGTAGGATTAAACTGGAGTTAACCAACCCTAACCTAGAACAGTCATTTGCCCTATGAGAGCCTTTATACATCTATTACCAGCTTTACCAGTTGATCATAATTATAATTGAATTTGGCTAAAGACATGAAAATTCTTTTGCGGTTTCATAATGAGGTAGGTAGTTGAATTTACGTCGCCCTGGAGCTACATTCCTGACTATTGGTGACCGTCCGGAATCATTCCCAAGGGAAACGGGTGGAAGAGTAACTGATTAACAACCGGAGGGTTGCGAGTTCGAATCCAAAAAAAGCCATGGGGGCTGGTGCACGTCAAATCTGTCGTGGCCTCAAATGTCCTCACGTTGGCGTGGTGTGGAAGTTTGGGCAGTGGCGGGCCAGCTCAGGTGTGACCTCGTCATCTAACCGTGGTTCAAAATGATGTGGTGTTGTCATCGGGTCTTTCCCTTCGGGTTTGATCCCGGACTGTCGCCAGTAACCCGTTGTGTTGTTCAAGTGCGACGTTAATTAAAATACCTACCTACCCGAAGAGAAACATCCGAGGACAACGTTTCGTCATTGTGTACCACGATTAGATTACGCCATCAATAAGTGAGTTGGTGTTACCACTCTCCAAACTTCCATACCATGACACTCGTCATCTGACTGGCTCAAAATTACCTGGTGTTGTCCACGATATTTCCCTTGAGGATTGATCCCGGACCGTCACCAATAACCCGTTGTGTTAATCCAGTGCGACGTTAATTAATTATCAATTACCACACCATTCCAACGTGAGGACATTTGAGGCCATGGTAGATTTAATGTGCACCAGCCCCCACATTGGTTGGATCGAGTTTCGAACTTGCAACCCTCCGTTTACTAATCCACAACTGTACTAACTGGGCTACCGAGGCGCGAATTTAATGGTAAATAAATTGTGATTGCATGAAATAAAATTTACAATTTACTAAAAAGAACTATTAAAACGAATGCGGTAGAAAATAAAACAAAATAACTGCAGTAAGTTCGAAGGAAAAAGTTGGTCCAAAGATATAAGAATTCGTTACACTAAGTTCTCGCAATGTAGTATGAAGTTGCAACTTACAACTTCCCCGAAAGCAAAGCTTAAAAATGAAGAATTAATAGGAAGCGAAAAATCAGAAATTAACCAACAATAATGGTGGTGGTCAAACGAACATGAGGTTTCGTTTCTGTTGGGGGACAGTGATAGCCCGGTCGGCATTGAGGATTGGTGCATGTTGAATATGTCGTGTCCTCAAATTGTTGCGTCTCAAGCTTCCACACCATGTCTCTCACGTTGGCGTGGTGTGGAAGTTTGGAGAGTGGGATACCAACTCATGTGGTCGTCATCTGACCGTGGTTCAAAATAATGAGGTGCTGTCCTCAGATCTTTCCCTTCGGGATTGATCCCGGACGTCGCCAATAGCCCGTTGTGTTGCTCCAGTGTGACGTTCATTAAAAAGTTTACCTAACTGATTAATTTAAAAATAATGTGATTTGAGTATTTTCCTACGAGATGGCGCTCAGGCAACCCAACCATCCGAGGGGGGTCATCTCGCCTGCATTTTTATGTTCAAAGGTCTTAGCCACCCACCTGTTTTTGTTTATCTGTTACTTGCGAGGGGACGGCCTGCCGAGAACTAATCCCGCAGCTTCGTTCTCTGTTGTTACTTGTTAATAAACCTGTTTGTTAATCCTGAGTTATATTCCGTTAACTTATCAAGCACAGAACAGGATCGATTGTCGTGTCCAAACAATGTGCACATTAAAAACAATAAACAAAAAATAAAATAGGCGAGACAGTTTTAATAAACTACGTGATACATAATGGTAAAGAAACAAACCGCATACTTTGAGCATTGTGTGTACACAAGCAGTATATTTTGTTACAAAATATACGGATGGATGAAGAAAAGCGCCGTTCATTCATAAATTTCTATGGAACCTCCATTGAATGAAAATGCTTTCAGATAATCGGGTATCAACTACAATAATCTTATAACTCGGCAAAATCAATAATGGCACAAATCAAAACAATTTAATTCCTACGTGAGGTAATACTTTGCAAAATTGAATAGAAATTGGACTAGTTAAAAATCAATTACTAAAGTACGGCAACGGCAGCTTCATATCAATATTTGCTTAGCGAGCACAAAATATTTGCGATTCAATAGCCCCTATTTAAAATATGAAATTAAATATTTGTATTTAGTTAGGATAAAGTGAAAAATTTATTATTCCTAAAGCACTTAATACAGGCTAAAAAATGTCCAAACATTGCTTTTGTTAGGAGTAATTACGTTATAAGGAGGAAAGCGACGCACACTTTCTAATAGGTAATTTCTATTTAAAATTTTTTTCTTCGGTAATATTGTGTACTTTATTTTTGTCTATTATTATGTCTTTAAATAGAAGGCATGTTTGACGTTCAGATAACCTTTAAAGGCTCTTTTTCCGTTTCGTTCCAAAAAAATAAAATAATCTAGATTAAAATAAAAAAAAATACTCTGGATAGCTAATATATATTTAAAAACAGTGCTATTTGTATTTGTTTCCACCATTTCGAATAGATTATGTTTTCGTATATTTTTACATTCTTGTTACTTTTCATATGGAAGCGTGTAAATATATTTTTGCTTTTACAACCTCACAAATAGCTTTTAAAAGGTTTCATTTTTAACCAATGATTTAGCAAATTAAGCACACCGATGTAAGCGTTAGCTATTTTTAACAACTCAACATTACTTAGAACCGTTTTCGTTGAGAAATAATCCATACATAACTATACTAGTTTTTGTAATAAACGCAGGGGGGACAATGTTCTTCCATTTCACATTTCTATGGAACTATAATGAACATTGTCGTATTAGGGATTCAATCACCCTACAGATGGCGCTAAAAGCACCGTCAGAGTGTGTTACGATCGAACAAGAGATATTCGGATGATATGGTCGTGTAGGACGCTCCTTGGTAAATTGTAAATATTTTGTTATATAATAAATGTTTGTGCTGTCTGCATTGCCTGAGATTCGCTGATAACCCATTAAATAGAACCAGATACGACAAACATACATTTTATTCTTAGAAGTTATTTAGTTATAAAGATATGCTCTGTGTTTTTCTATACGAAATGTTAAATATTTATATATTTTTATTGGGGAAACATGTACATACAAACACAAAAGCTACTACCACAGAGCAAATGGTGTGTAGAAATAAATAAAAGTAGTAATAATTCTATTTTTATAATAGACGCTATTTAGTTTTAAAGATATGCTTTGTATTTTTGTGTACCAAACAACCTAATTGAATAATAATTGGGATGGGTGAAACACGTACTGAAGCAAAAGCTTGAACTATCCATTAGCACACAAGACAACACCTTAGCCGGCACCCCACTCTCCAAATTCCCTTACCACGCCAACGTGATTACATTTGAGGCCCCGACAGATTTAATGTGCACCACCCCCTTCGTACACGACGTCCTTTGGTTGGATTCGAACTCGCAACCCTCTGTTTGCTAATCCCCTACTCTTCCAACCGGGACACCACAGCCTCTAGAGTATAAAGAGGAAGCCCCCACTAACGATTCCTATTCCTATCGTCTGTTACGAAATTGCTTGAATTAATGTTTTGCATACCAAGATATATGTCGGTCCGCGGTAGCCCGGTTGGAGGAGTGACGTACTAGCGACCGGAGGGTTGCGAGTTCGAATCTAGCCAAAGACCATCGTGTACAAAGGGGGTGGTGAAAGTTAAATCTGTCGTGGTCTCAAATGTCAGCGGCGCGTGGTGTGGAAGTTTGAAGAGTGGGGTTCCAGCTCAGGTGTGACCTCGTCATCTGATCGTGGTTCAAAATTATGCGGTGTTGTCCTCGGACATTTCCCTTCGGGGGTCGACCCATACCGTCGCCAATAGCCCGTGGTATTGCTCCAGTGCGACGTTAATTAAATACCTACCGCGATATATGCCAATATTTTGACCCTATGAGTGTTACGAGATTTTCGAGTTGTGTAGTATGCTTTTCCCCTCAAGTACATAGACTAAGTAATCACATCGTATGGTAAAAGTAATTAAGTGTGTCGCTAAGTTATTTATGGTAAGTAAGTAAGCGAATTTACGTAGCACACGGGTGCAACATAACGGGCTTTTGGTCCGGGATCCATACTGAAGGGAAAGATCCCAGACCAAAAGCCCGTTATGTTGCACCCGTGTGCTACGCAAATTCGCTCTTACTTACTCACCATAAATAACTTAGCGACACACTTGTGATGATGAGGTGTTGATGAGGTGTTGTTCTGGGATCCATCCTGAAGGGAAAGATTCCAGACCAAAAACCCGTTATTCTGCACCCGTGTGCTACGCAAATTCGCTCTTACCTACTCACCATAAATAACTTAGCGACACACTTGTGATGATGAGGTGTTGATGAGGTGTTGTTCTGGGATCCATCCTGAAGGGAAAGATTCCAGACCAAAAACCCGTTATATTGCACCCGTGTGCTACTCAAATTCGCTCTTACTTACTCACCATAAATAACTTTGCGACACACTTGTGATGATGAGGTGTTGTTCTGGGATCCATCCTGAAGGGAAAGATCCCAGACCAAAAGCCCGTTATGTTGCACCTGTGTGCTACGCAAATTCGCTCTTACTTACTCACCATAAATAACTTTGCGACACACTTGTGATGATGAGGTGTTGTTCTGGGATCCATCCTGAAGGGAAAGATCCCAGATCAAAAACCCGTTATGTTGCACCCGTGTGCTACGCAAATTCGATTACTTACTCACCATAAATAACTTAGCGACACACTTGTGATGATGAGGTGTTGTTCTGGGATCCATCCTGAAGGGAAAGATCCCAGATCAAAAACCCGTTATGTTGCACCCGTGTGCTACGCAAATTCGATTACTTACTTACCATAAATAACTTTGCGACACACTTGTGATGATGAGGTGTTGTTCTGGGATCCATCCTGAAGGGAAAGATCCCAGGACAGCACCTCATCATTTCGAACCACGGTCAGATGAGGACAACCCCTGAGCTGATACCCCCGTTCTCCAAACTTCCATACCACGACAACGTGAGGACATTGGAGGCCACGCCAGATTTAACATGCACCAGCCCCACATAGACGACGGTCTTTGGTCGGATCGCGTTTCGAACTCGCAACCCTTCGGTTGCTAATCCGCTACTCTTCCAACTGGCCTACCTCGGCCCAGATAATTTAGTTAGAAAGATATGTTTTGTCTTTTTGTGTACAAAACAATCAAAAGGAATATTTATTTTGTAGGGCGGAAACGCGTTCAAACGTAAGAGCTTGATCTACACACTAGAGCACAGCGAATAATGTTGAAAATAGAATTAAAATAAACGGAAACACACCCACATTTAATTTTGATTAAAATAACCTGTCCGGTTCAGATAACCTCCGAGTAATACAAAAATGAAAATCACTTAATGTATTTGGTAATTTAATAGAAACAATAAACATTTGTTTTGTAGAAAACATCGGCCCAAAATGCTGAGTTAGGTTAATATATATCCTGAAAATGATACCGCATGTCTGTCTTATATCCGAATACCGAAATTCTAATTAGTACTAGAACTTGACAAATTCAACCTAATGTAATTAGGATTCGGTTATCCGTTCTCTGAAAATGTCTTTTTTGAGTTATGACCGATCTAGTAGTGCGATATGGGGCCACAGGAATACGCAAAACTAATTTCGTTGTTACATTCCGTTCTAATTATTTGTTTTAAAAGCACAACATGCGTTCTAAATATTAGTAAACACTGTCCATATTGTTTTAATATTTTTTCTTGTATATCTGAAACCTCAGGGGATCATCGCCAATATGAATGTTAGGGCTTCACGAACAAAAGTTTGGATCGGATATTTTCCCCCATGGGGTTAAATGTCTTTAGTAAACACTGGGTTTACGCTTCGGTGATACCCAAGCGATATCTTTCTGCTTTCATTCCTCTACCCTATTTCCCAATCCCTCTTTTTTCCAGGGTCGCGGTAGCATGGTTGGAGGAGTAGTGGATTAGCAACTGGAGGGTTGTGAGTTCGAAACTCGATTCAACCAATGACCGTCGAGTACGTGGGGGATGATGCGCGTTAAATCTGTCGTGGCTTCAAATGTCCTCACGTTAGCGCTGTGGGGAAATTTGGAGAGTGGGGTGCCAGCTCAGGTGCTGTCCCCGTCATCTGGCCGTGGTTAAAAATGACGTGTTGTCCTCGGATCTTTCCCTTCGGGATGGATCCCGGACCGTCGCCAATAGCCCGTTCTGTAGCTTCAGTGTGACGTTTATTCAACTACGTACCTATCTGGAAGAAAGGAGGCATAGACGTGAAATATAGGTAGACTGAGCATTGCTGTTCAGAGGAGCTTCAAAAAGCGCGACAGACATGTCGACTAGTAGTCACGTGACTGCTCTGAAAAATTTACTTGCTTGGCCGATTTGGTATCTTATTGACTCGTTCGGCGATATAATATATTATGATAAGGTAAGTGTGAATGCACATTTCTACCGAGTGGCGAAAAAATGATGAAATCGCAAAGGTAAGTATCTTAATTATTACCAATATGTTGATTAGTAGCCACGTGAACGCTCTGCAAAATGTAGTTCGTCGGCGGATTTGGCATTGTAATGCTTCGTTTGGCGAAATATCATTTTATAAAGGGTAGATGTGGTGACTGCGTATTTCTAGAGTAGTGACTAAAGTGATGAAATCGCCAATGTATACTACTATGTCACGGGAACCAGTCAGATGACGAATCAATGGATGGTCGTCCTCTCTAGTCCCGCGAACCAATGAGAAGACTAATATCTATAGTCTAGGATCACGTTACTACTAGTTTTGTTCACATGATCCAGGGCACACAAAAAGGTAATCATTGCTTACTTTAATTTTATATTTCCTCTATGGGAGAAGGGTGTTTAGAGGAGTGGGTCGATCCAAAGAGTTAGTATCGCAAAGCATTTATGGAACTGTAAAAGCTAAGTATTTAATACTTAAAATGGTTGGTTGGGTTTTGTGGCGCAAGGACCATATTCGGCAATACTGCACTAAACACAAGACAAAATCAAGTAATGGCCAAACAAACGCAAAGTTTTACTGACACAGAAGAGAGAAAGGGAGGATGAGCCACGACGACCCCACCTACTACTCGCAGGTGGAGTCGCCGTGGCTCAGTGTTTATGTCCACTGCTTTAGCAACCTTCGAGTTGCAGGCGGCGCAGGTTCGATTCCTGCCAGGTGCATTCCTCCCTGGGTGTATTTATATCTTCTGTGTCAGTAAAACTTTCATTGTGTGTCTATTACTTGATGTTGTATATCTTGTGTCTGGCGCAGCATGGAAAAATACGGCCCTTGCGCCATAAACCCCCAAACCAACCAACTAGTCACAGGTTGTTAGCGCAATGGGAAAAACCACTGTGTTACAACGGAACCCTATTCAAAAGGATGTTAAAGTAGCTCTTAAAAAGAACATTCACTCTAAATTGTGGTTTATTGAAAGTTAGCTACATTTAATAAAATATTCAAAAGATAAATTTATGTAGGGAGGAGTGCATGTTATTTAAATGTTAGAAAACTTGTGGATCGGAAAATAATGTAAAACTACAATCAGAAGCAGTTCTGTTAAACTATAGCGGCATTTAGTTAACCACAAGTTCGTTATATTTGATAAATACTCTTGTTTCACGATCTGCGAATTAGAATTTTCAGTCAACATTTAGAACACTATTAATAAGTGGAACTATAAGTATTTGGGTTGGGAACTTACAATCAATGGGAACAAAAGCTTTTGTATCGAACAAAAATTACACGTAGACTTGTATGCGAAAGAAAGTTAAATGGTTTTCGATTTGTATGCTAATTTATCCGAGTTTACTTAGAAAAACATTCACATAGGAAAGAAATATTTCGAAGTGAAATGTATTAAAGACGGGCACGAGTAGAACTTGTATTTCCGAGGTGGATGAACAAAAGTACTTTGAAATTTGTTTTAGCAAGATGAATATATATTGTTTACTTATGGGGTGGATTATAAAAACATTCTTATTGTTTCTTACAAAAATATCAATATAGCCGATTTTCCGCTGAGTTATGATTTTTTTACAGATATGCATTGTTTCCTGAAATCTAAAAAAAAATGCCACGCGTAGAAAAACCGTGTTTTTGTCTTATTAAGCTTATTGAAAGTTGTTTATCAAATTTATAAACACGAAATATCCGCAAAACTCAAATCTAACATGTTAATAATTGTAACAAATTGTTGACATTATGAAGAACAAAGCAATCTGTTTTTATGCATTGCAAAACTATTCAACCGTGTCAAATTACGTACGGGGGGTGCATATAATTAAATAGGAGTTTAGATCTTTCTAGGAAAAAAATATTGAACTAAACTTCAACCAAAGCTCGTAGCGTGCATACTTTGCTGGTAATGGGATTTTGATTTATTAAATCCTATTTTATTTTTTCTAAGATGAATTATTGTCAGAATCGTATTTTGAGACTTTAAAGGTTACAACTCTCCAAGAGTCACGAAGCACACCCTTCACGTTGACAACGTTAGTAAATTGTTTACTAAGTTAATAAGTCTTATATATGAAATTGCATTAGTGTTATTTTTTGTTACCTAAATTATATTTTCTACATTATTTATCCCTCCTATCAAATATGTAATGTTAAGAAGAACGTCAAAAGCAAAAACGTATCCCTTTGACTTTAAGCCTACTATATTATACATACAATAAACAAACTATATTGTTATTGTTATTGTTATTTCAATTAACGTCACACTGGAGCAACACAACGGGCTATTGGTGACGGTCCGGGATCAATCCCAAAGGGAAAGATCCGAGGACAACACCACGTAATTTTGAACCACGGTCAGATGACGAGGCAACACCTGAGCTGGCACCCCACTCTCCAAACTTCCACACCACGCCAACGTGAGGACATTTGAGGCCACGACAGATTTAACGTGCACCAGCCCCCTTTGTACACGACGGTGTTTGGCTGGATTCGAACTCGCAACCCAAACAAACTATAAAATAAACAATCGAAAAATTCACATTTGCGTCTTTTTTGAGTGTACCATTGGTTTGGTTTGATTTGTCACTCTGCTATTTTGTGCTATATAAAGGGTAATTAGACAGACTAAGGCTTAAAGAGGATTACGAACCTCAGCGAACATCCTTGTAAAGACAGAATTGGTATTGCTGTAGATAAGGATACTCGTAAGTATCGGTTTGGTTTGATTTGTCGCTCTGCTATTTTGTGCTATATAAAGAGTAATTAGACAGACTAAGGCTTAAAGAGGATTACGAACCTCAGCGAACATCCTTGTAAAGACAGAATTGGTATTGCTGTAGATAAGGATACTCGTAAGTATCGGTTTGGTTTGATTTGTCGCTCTGCTATTTTGTGCTATATAAAGGGTAATTAGACAGACTAAGGCTTTAAGAGGAATACGAACCTCAGCGAACATCCTTGTAAAGACAGAATTGGTATTGCTGTAAACAAGGATACTCGTAAGTATTGGTTTGGTTTGATTTATCGCTCTGCTATTTTGTGCTATATAAAGAGTAATTAGACAGACTAAGGCTTAAAGAGGATTACGAACCTCAGCGAACATCCTAGTAAAGACAGAATTGGTATTGCTGTAAACAAGGATACTCGTAAGTATTGGTTTGGTTTGATTTATCGCTCTGCTATTTTGTACTATATAAAGGGTAATTAGACAGACTAAGGCTTAAAGAGGAATACGAACCTCAGCGAACATCCTTGTAAAGACAGAATTGGTATTGCTGTAAACAAGGATACTCGTAAGTATTGGTTTGGTTTGATTTATCGCTCTGCTATTTTGTACTATATAAAGGGTAATTAGACAGACTAAGGCTTAAAGAGGAATACGAACCTCAGCGAACATCCTTGTAAAGACAGAATTGGTATTGCTGTAAACAAGGATACTCGTAAGTATTGGTTTGGTTTGATTTATCGCTCTGCTATTTTGTGCTATATAAAGAGTAATTAGACAGACTAAGGCTTAAAGAGGATTACGAACCTCAGCGAACATCCTTGTAAAGACAGAATTGGTATTGCTGTAGACAAGAATACTCGTAAGTATTGGTTTGGTTTGATTTGTCGCTCTGCTATTTTGTGCTATATAAAGGGTAATTAGACAGACTAAGGCTTAAACAGGATTACGAACCTCAGCGAACATCCTTGTAAAGACAGAATTGATATAGGTTTTTGTGAATACTTTGAATAAATATTTATATTTCGTTCGTGCCACTTTATTTAACCTGGTATTAGAACCCAGTAACTGATGGTGGGTCTAGAAAAACACTTACCGTCGGTTTACAGCAGAAACTCGTCGGAGATTAACACTTTTTTCACTACACAATTGTTTAGACCAGGGTTCGCTAAATTGACAATCGACCACCCTCAAGAGTTTCTTGACTTTTTATCGACACCTTCTATTTTAATATTTTGTAATTATAATAGGACACTCACAAAAAGACGCAAATGTGAGTTTTCGATTGCTTATTTTACAGTTAGTGTTTATTGTATGTATAATATAGTAGGCTTAAATCAAAGGGATACGTTTTTGCTTTTGACGTTCTTCTAAACATTACATATTTGATAGGAGGGATAAATAATATATAAAATATAATTTAGGTAACAAAATAACACTAATGCAATCTCATATATAAGACTTATTTACTTAGAATACAATTTACTAACGTTGTCAATGTGAAGGGTGTGCTTCGTGACTCTTGACAAGATTAGTAACGTTGGGTTCAAAATTAGTAAGTTTCAGCCTTACATTGCCACGGAATTCTAGATCGCTTATTTCTTTGTTTTGTTAAAAATGCAAATATAGCTGAAACCAGTTTTAACCATGTAAGAGCTCGGAAATGCAGGGAAAAGGGGAAATTTTCGATATTTTTCATTCTGTCGTGGTCTCAAATATCCTGAAATTGGCGTGGTGTGGAAGTTTGGAGAGTGGGGTGCCAGCTCAGGTGTGACCTCGTCATCTGACCGTGTTTCAAAATTACGTGGTGTTGTTTTCGGATCGGGATGGATCCCATAGTCGCCAATAGCCCGTGATGTTTCTCCAGTGCGACGTTAATTAAAATACCCACCTCTCTTCTGTGTCAGTAAAACTTTACGTTTATATCACTTGATATTGTATGTCTTGTGTAGCATAACCAAATAGGGCCCTTGCATCATAAGAACCCAACAAATCTAGTCGAAACAACCACCAGGAAAGTTAATGAGTTTTTGTTCTAAGCCGTTGATATTGTATAGAAAAAATAATTTAGCTGAAGTACCTTAATGCTTACTTCTTTGAAAAAAGATGGAACTCAATTTCTTGGTTAAATAAAACAAAACTAATCCGACCGAGAACTCTTAATAAAAGGGTTCGATAACATTCCAGGACACGTACTCTCGATGTTAATGCAGCGTTTTAAATGCACACTTCCGAAAGTGAAATTACAAACCACCTCGCCCAAAATTATCGGAAACAAAGAATTAGAAATCATAATCTGCCCGGGTTTTGCGGGAAAGTAACACCGAAGCACTTTAGAGCATTAGATTCCTTTTCCCAACAAACTCCTTTTTGTTAATTTGATTAAGAACGGAATCTTCACTCGAATTCCCTCGAAAGAATCGCCGAAGAACCGAAAGGCCCAATATGCATTAGAAACTTAAATTCTTTACAATAATTTTTTTCTCTCTCTCTTCCCAGAAGTGTTCCAAGTTCCCGAGAGACAAATTACTCTGAATTATGTAATGCATTTATTAAAAGTGCGAAAGGCTCTCACAATAATTGCACTGGAGAGAGGCAAGTTAACGTCGTTAACCCTGGACCACCCTCCCAGAAACTTGCATTCGGAATGGAATCTTTCAGGCTTAATCGGAGCCCGGAATCCGAGGTGTATTTCTTTTAAACGAATTTCTCTGCTAGTGACTTAAAGAAAGTCGCGTTTTTGAGCAAACTCGGGAGATTCTCGGATGGAGTAACTTCATTACTGGGAGGCTTTCAAGTGGGTTTTTTCCCGAAATGAGATCAAAATGCGGTCTAATGGTGATTCTTTGATGGTGGGTAACTTTTAGTGTTGGTTTTTGAAAAGAAGTGCATAATCCTCGGTGGTCTGATCAAAAGCTTTGGGAATTCATAAGTCCATTAAGTATTACGGTGTGGGAGATCACGATCTGGAAGCTGTGTAATCTGCAAGGGAGGTGCAGATAAGACTCATTTCAATCTGTCAGGAGTTTGTTATGGATGTTTTTTCTTTAACTTTTTCATATAGGGAGAGTTAACTCTTCCATCCGAGATATCTCTTCCATCAAGTTGTGACCAGTTTTGCTAATGACGAGTACCTTGTCGAAACAACCACCAGGAGGCTTAAGGTTCTTCGTAATTTTTAGTCGAGAAATCTCGGCATTAAGATATAGCCAATTGTTTGATGGCAACGAGATCAAGATCTGCTCAGTTTTTTTCTGGTGACGAGACATCTTATCCACTAAGATCTGGTCAGTTTTGCTAATGACGAGATATCTCGTTAACAAGATATTGCTGATTGTTTGATGACAAGATCTGGTCAGTTTTTTTCATGGTGATGAGATATCTTGTCCATCAAGATATGATCAGTTTTGCTAATGACGCGATACCTTGTCATCAAGATATTGCCAATTGTTTGATGACAGCGAGATCAAGATCTGGTCAGTTTTTCTGGTGACGAGGTATCTTGTCCATCAAGATCTGGCCAGTTTTGCTAATCAGTTTTGCACCAGGAGGGCAAAACCTCTGAGCCTCACGAGATTTTTGAATAGTGCGGAGTATTGTTTTTCCCTACAACACACGTAATGACTAAACAGCCACATCTATTGTTTGAAAGGGCCACGGTAGACCAGTAAGGAAGAGTAACGGATTAGCAACCGGAGGTTTGCGAGGTCGAAACTAGATCCGATCAAAGACCGTCGTGGATGTGGGGCTGATGCACGTAAGTCTGTCGCGGTCTCAAATGTCCTCACGTTGGCGTGGTGGGGAAGTTTGGAGAGTGGGGTGCCAGCTCAGGTATTGACCTCATCATCTGACCGTGGTTTAAAATGACGAGGTGTCCTGATAACTTTCTCCTCGGGATTGATCCAGTACCGTCGCCAATAGCCAATTTGTTGCTCCAGTGCGACGTAAACTCAACTACTAACTTGACTCAGGCAAATAGAGTAAGTTAATCATGAAGAATGTGAAAGCTGTTTCACCTAGGTTAATGCTCTTTTCCACTACGTGAGACGCTATAACTTAACGGTTCTAAAATATACAGGTATTTCCAATATACAGGTACTCCTCACTTAACGACCTACCTGTTTAACGACCGCTCGGACTTACGACCAGCTCTGCAGCGCGGGGAAACCCGTTTTCTGTTCCGTGTTTACACACACCGGTCAAATCGGTTGGTTGGATTGGTTTTGATGACACAAGGGCCATATTTGGCCACGCTGCGCCCAACAATGACAGAAAACGTTAAGTAATTGACATACACATTCAAGGAATGTTTTACTGACAGAAGAGAGAAATACACCCAGGGAGGAATTGAGCCTGCACTATCTTCAACTCGCAGGTTGCTAACGCAGTGGGTAAACCCACTAAGCCAGCCGACAAAATCGGGTCCGGATAGAATGTAATGAAATGGAAGATTTCACGTTAGCACGGTCCGGCAGATTTTCCGGTTGGGCCGCCGCACTGAGAAATACAGCCAGCGTTGCACTTGACAAATCATATTCCCGAATGTTCTATGAGAACATTACATATTCTCTTTGTGGTTCGGGGCACCTACACCTGTTGATTGATTACTCAGCGACAAAGAAGTTCTGGTGGGCTGATTTTTATGGTGCAATGGCCATATTTGGCCAAGCTGCGCCAAAGTCAAATAAATGGACATACACACAAGGAAAGCTGTACAAACACAGAAGAGAAATACTCCGAGCTGCAAGCGCAGTGGGCAAACCCCTGAGCAACCTCAAAGTTCAGGGCAGTCCCCTAAAACTAGTTAGACAAATTTCCTTCCATTGGACCTTTTCTTTATTTAAAACAAATAAAAAACGATTAAGCTCCTCGTTTAACGACCTAATCGTAAGAACGAAACCTGGTCGTTAAGTGAGGAGTGCCTGTATATTATTCTTTCATTAGTACTCGTCTATCCAACCTTCATGTCCAGAATCCACCTAATATCCTGTACGATAATATGGAATTTCTTCGATAGAACAATTCCCAAGAGGATCCCCGAAGTTCTCCACCCATAAGTGCCCACACTCACTCACGCTAAACCTCTAATTCCAACAATAATTGGTTAGAAACTCAATTCGCCATTTGCATCACCAATGCTTAAGGACCCCCAAATAGGTTGAATATAAATAAACGTCCCTTTAATATTTCCTCGATGAGTAATAGAAGCCGTCCCAAACACTTTATTCCAAGTAGTCCGGGGGTACTTTATTCCGAAGACTATTGTCGGAGACCCCGTCCCTAAACACCACCCTAAAGCTTGTAACGCGGCCAATTTTCACACTCGGCGAAGCGTTCGTTTGATTTCAATTCCGACCCAACCGATACTGCGGAACACATAAATATTCAATTAGGGCTTTTGCGGGGAGGTTCGGCCCAATGTTTGGCGAGTTCGTCCTGAATATTAAATATGACTTCCTTTCAGTCCACGTGACCAGTGGAATACATATCGGGGATGCTCACACCCGAATAAATGTGTATCCCTCCCCCTCCCGGTGGCAACGGCTCGGTTGTAATTACGCCTCGTTGCGCCGATACGGAGGTTTATGCATATTTTAGGGTTGGGCGCGAGTGGGTTTTTAAATGGCCGTAGATGGGATGAATTAGTCGGAGGTATTTATTTATATCTCTGGGAGTTTGGGAATGTGTGCTTGGGATAGGGTTCGGAGTGGATTGAATAGGTTATTAGGAACGATACGGTGTATAGCAGTCTTAAGGAGAATGTTCGGAGCTGTATTCGATGCATAAAACTCTGTATGTGGAATTTGAAATTTGAAATTGGGGTATTGAATGAAATGGGATTGCTAAGGATATTGTTGATTAGAGGTATTATGATTAGATTTCTTTTCAAATAGTAGTAACGTGTTTGATGCATTGGATATAATTTTCTAGCGTTCAATATCCGCCTAAATATCTCATGAAGCCGTTGTAGTTCAGTGGGTATGTCCACTGCGCTAGAAACCTTCGAGTTGTAGGCAGCGCAGGTTCGATTCCTGTCAGGTGCATTCCTCCCTGGGTGTATTTCTCTGTGTCAGTAAGACTTTCATTGCGTGTGTTGGTCTATTATTTGATATTGTACATTTTGTGTGTGGCGCAGCATGTCCAAATATGGCCCTTGCGCCATAAAAACCCTAAATCAACCAACATATACATATATCTGGTATAGTGGTCAATGGCTTTGTCTACCACCCTGTTGGTCCCGAGTTCCAATTTCCATTTGCAAGCAAATGGATGTTCGTGAGGACACTTGATAGGAGTTGCTGCGGCTCACCCAATTTGTGCTCCTTCACTAGCCACTAGTTCGCTGTAGTTCGAAGGCCGGAGAGGACAGTGGTCAGATATTAGAAATAAAAAAATATTGGTAGATTGTGTCGAGGACACAAACTAGTTTTGACTTGAATACTCGGGCTTGATGTTAGAGTGTGGAATGAATGAAGTTTGAACGATTGTTTAGTGTCAATATTCAACAATTAATTTACAATTTGAGCGCTTAAAGTACAGAATGATATTAATATTGAAGGATAATTTCGTTTATTAAAAGTCTGATTGTAGCGTAGTCCGGTAGCTATCGAATTACTACTTACGGAGTCTTCACTCCATGCAATCCAAAGTTACACTGGCCCAAAGCTCGCTCAGCACCATAGAATTTCGATATATTCCGGACAACCTCCCCGCGCTCAGTAAGCAACCGGACCGAAGGTCATGTCAGGTACGGACATCTTTTGTCTACTAGACGCTACATTTATCTTCTGGATGGTTTTTATAGTTAGAAATTATAAGACAAAACAGCTGTAACGCTTTTTCGTAACGCTCAGCTTTTTATTCATTCCCTCAGATATGCTCCGATAAAGACGAATTCACGTCAAAACTTTTACTGAACAGAGGCTTCTAAGCTTTTCCTCTTACAATGCTTGATGGGTTTTTATATACTTAAATCACCATGAGCTCTCAAGGAGGTATTGGATATAATACTGTCTTTCTAATTGAAATATACCACATATGGGTATAATACACACAAGTACTGCCTACGTATCGCATTCAAATATACTACATATGGAAACACGGAAATATTTCATCTGAAATCTTTTAATTATATATTTCAACGAAGGGTCGTAGACTCGAGTATGCAAAACCGATTCATGGTTGGTTTTTTTTGGACATGCTGCGCCAAACATACTACAAACAATGGGTTTACCCACAAAAGGAAAGTTTGAGTGACACAGAAGAGAGAAATACACCCGGGAATGAATCGAACCTGCTTGTGGCCAAACATGGCCCTTGTGTCTTAAAAGCCAAACTAAGCAATAGGTTTGACCGATATGCGTAAAAACGACACATTAAAGGGAATTCCCCGTGCTGCACAACTGGTCGTAAGTCCGAGCGGTCGTTAAGCAGGTAGGTCGTTAAGTGTATACTATCTGTATATTGAAAGTAAATATTTGAGAATCGCTGAGTTAAAGCTTCTCACGTAGCGGAGAAGAATTTTAACCTATATCAAGCAGCCTTCACATTTGCCTTCGAGTTAAGTTGGAAGTTGAATTTACGTCGCACTGGAGCAACACAACGGGCTATTGGAGACGGAAAGTGATCAATCCCAAAAGGAGATCCGACGACATAACCTCGTCATTTTGAACCACGATCAGAAGGCGAAGTCACGCACCTGAGCTGGCACCCCATCTCCAAACTTCCACACCACGCCAACATTCGACGCCGATACAAATTCAACGTGCACCAGCCCCCACGGTCTCTGGTTGGATCGGGTTTCGAACTCGCAACCCCCCGATTGCTAATCCTCGACTCTACCAACTACTCTAAGCTACGGCCTCCGTCTGGAAGCAGAAGAGCACCTCCTTTATTCAAATTAGTCACTTAATGTTTCTGATAATACGATTGAAAAGAATCCTTTTGCACTTAAGTTTCGAACATTCGTTCGTCTTCACCGGCGATTTGGGTAACCCAAATCCTTCTTAAACGAATGTTTTAATTACTTGAATATACGTTATGATGGCTAATAACTCTAAGCTACGGCGGCCCCACTTTCGAGTCAAGAGTTTAATGCACTTTGGAACTAAGTTTCCGTCGATAAACGTATGGCAGAGCTTTTTCGAAACTAAACCTCGATCCATCTGATTGAGGACCCATGTTCCCGTTCTTTGTTCCCACTTCAGAAACTGCGGGATACAAAGGGGTCGGGAAATCAATCACCCTGGAGAAATAAGTCAGAGGAGTGAATGACCCTTCAGGAATGCCGCATGCTTCCTTTGATTTTGAGCAGCATCTGGCGGCGGTCGAAACATTTCGGACAGCAGTCTCTGACATTTGGTGACCGGGATATCCTTCAGGAGACTGGACATTCCAGAAGGGGTGAATATGTAAACGAAACACCGATCGGTTTTAAATTTACGGGAACCGGAAGGGAGGTTTTGTAGTGAATAGAGTAAGACATGTAGTGACAAATGAAGATAAAAAACAAGATGATAAATCTGGTCTTTAGATGCTTCGTAGAACAAAACACCAATACCAAAATAAACAAGAGGTTGGTATGTGGCTAGCTGAATTTATGTCGCATTGGAGCAACACAAAGGGCTATTGGCGACGGTCCGGTTTCAATCGCGAAGGGAAGGCCTCGAGGACAACGCCTCGTTATTTTGAATCCTGGTCAAGTGGTGAGGTCACATCTAATATTTTGTAAAATGGGTGTCCAAGACGCTAGATACCCATCAATAAAAATATATTTTGTTGAATTAATGAAACCGGAATTACGGAAGACTAATGGTTGTGAGAAAATAATACTCCCAACAAATTGTTGGGGCAGTCGTGGGTATGCCCACTGCACTAGCAACCTTCGAGTTGTAGGCACATGTTCGATTCCTCTCTGGGGGCATTTCTCTTTTCTCTGTCAGTAAAGTTCCTTGTGTGTACATCTATTACGTGACTTTGTATTGTGTTTGGCCAAATATGGCCTTTGCGCTTTAAAACCTAACCTGAAGTTTCTCTCACCGAAACAGCTATGAACCAGTTTTATCATCCCGCCCTTTATTAGTCTTTTTTTTGGAAGTTTTATACCATTGGTTTGGCTATGGTTTATATTTTTTGCTCTAAGATTTGATGCCTTGTTTTTCAAGTTTAATCTATATCTTTAGCTGAGTTTCTTTTTGCTTCCTTTCGAAGAGTGTCGTGATGAAATTGTAAATTTAGTAGACTTCAAGTATAAGATTTTAATCCAATTGGTTTTCGGTCTTCCAAACTGGCTACCGTGGCCCACTTTTAAATAGACTCAGGTAAATAGCAATAAATATATTGTAAAGAAGCGTCACTCTCTCTGGTAACGTATGTATGGATGGTTAAGAAAAGAACCATACACACGTATTGTTACACCGTAATATTATCATTCTTTTCTTGTGGTTTTACCAATCTGCATAAGCACCAGCTCACGATAATTTCCCAGTATCCCCGTCCGTCATTGACAGCATGTTTCCGCATGCTTTCATGGAGCGACATACCATCACCCCATTCATCGAATTGAAATCCAACCCCCGCTGCCCCCAAACCGTATTAACGTCGCTGAATGCAAAGACCACTAATCAGCTGAAAAGCGTGGATGGCACAGAATGAATGGAGTGCCAACGCGTGTTGGAACACGGCATGAAGACCACCTGTGAAACCGCGAGGAGGTCATAGGTAAACATTTCCACGCGTCAATGGACCCCCGAGTAACTGGATTGTGTTGGGGTGTGTGGTTCATCATTCTGGTAGTCACAACGCGATTCTGAAATGCAAATTCGTCTTGGAATAGGAGTTGCGAGGATGCCTGTACATATTATCTCACAACAAGCAATGCAGTTTGCAGAACATAATGATAAATGTAATACGTACTTGTATAATTAATATACCGCGTATTCCATTGGCCTGTGTCAAGGACATATCTCCATCAATCATATTTTAACTTATACAGGTTTTAAGCATTTTTATCGGCGCTCTTTTAATATTTTGTCACCCATTTTATTAGACTTGTTGGGTCACCTCCACATCACTCTTTGCCTTCTTACATCGATGCAAGGGATGCACATTAAATCTGTCGTGGCCTCAAATGTCCTCATGTTGGCGTAGTGTGGAAGTTTGGAGAGTGGGGTGCCAGCTCAGGTGTGTGAAATTGTCATCTGACCGTGCTTCAAAATGGCGTGGTGTTGTCCTCGATTCTTTCACTTCTGTTCCACCCCGGACAGTCGCCAATAGCCCGTTATATTGGTCCAGTGCGACGTTAATTAAAACGGCATTTTACCATTGTTATAATTAATCATTTTTTAATTACATTTCATTAGCATTTTAATAGTCAAATATTTTCTCCATTTATATTTTTAGCTTTCATAATTTGTTTGTACCAATGCATGCATTACATATTTTATCCTGTACCTCTTATATCAGCTAAACTATATTATATCATCTGTAGAGTAAATTGTATGTGGGATACGGAAAATACCTCGTCGTCCATTGAACGCAGATATCGAGTTGACAGATCTGACTGTTGATGAACAAAGACGTTGCAGAAGGCTGCTGAGATTTGAACTAACTTTAATTGTTCGGGCATAAGACAGCCCAAAACCCTGTTAATTCATCTCATTTGTAATTGGGGCCGTCGTGGCTCACTGGCTATGCACACTGCTATAGCAATCTTCGAGTTGTAGGCTGCCCAGGTTCGATTCCTGTCAGGTGCATTAATCCGTGGATGTATTTCTCTCCTGCGTCAGTAAAGCTTTCATTATGTGTCTGCCTATTACTTGATATTGTATGTCTTGTGTCTGGCGCAGAACGGCCAAATACGGCCCTTGCGCCATAAAACCCCAAAAGCAACCATATTTGTAAATAGTATATATTTAGCTCATATTAAATTCCTCTTAATTTTAACTCATCTCTTTATTTACTGAATTATGGTCATTGTGCCCCTCCTGTATAATTTTAATATACTTTTTATATAGTGTTGATTAGACTATTTTAATCTTTTACGTGTTTTTACTGGTTTGCATTATCTTGCGTTTGGCGCGGCTTGTCCGTCTCTGGAACTTGCGCCATAAATCCAAACCAACCAATCTCATGTCCTGAATAGTCGAGCCCCCTGAGCGTTGGCAATCGAGTCGCGTGGTTTTGAACGAGTCTATTCTTCAAAATAGGTGATAGGTTGGAACATGTACAAAGCACTTCCACAATTGGCGTCTTTAGCGAGGGGTCTAGTTCCAAGTTTAGCGGGGCCGCGGTGGCCCGGTTGGAAGAGTAACAGATTAGCAACCGGAGGGTTGCGAGCTCGAATTCTACCAAACGACCGTCGTGTACACAGGGGGTGGTGCCCGTTAAATTTGTCGTGGTCTCAAATGTCCTCACGTTCGCGTGGTGTGGAAGTGTGGAGAGTGGGGCGTCCGCTCAGGTGTTGACCTCGTCATTTGACCGTGGTTCAAAATTACGTGGTGTTCTCCTCGATCCTTCCCTTCGTAGTTTGATTCTGGATCGTCGCCAATAGCCCGTTGTGTTGCTCCAGTGCGACGTTAATTAAAATACCTATTTAGGACAACACCAAGTAATTTTGAACCAAGGTCAGATGACGAGGCCACACCTGAGCTGACACCCCTCTCCCCTAACTTCCCCACCACGCCAACGTGAAGACATTGGAGGCCACGACAGATTTAACGTGCACCAGCCCCCTTTGTACACAACGGTCTTTGGTTGGATTCGAACTCGCAACCCTTCAGTATCGAGTTCGTAACTCGATGCAACCAAAGACTCGTATACGTGGGTGTTTGTGCACGTTAAATATATCGTGGCCACAAATGTCCTCACGTTGGAGTGGTGTGGAAGTTTGAAGAGTGGGGTGCAGCTCAGGTGTGACCTCTTCGTCTGAACATGGTTCAAAATTATGTGGTGTACTTTCGTCAGTTACGCGGAACCGAACATTCATCATCTGATTGGTCCATTGGACGGGAGAGGAAACATCTATCAATTTATATATTATCTGATTGGTCTGCGTGTCATAGTCGACTTTGGGGTTTTAACAAATTTTGTCGCCACTCTATAGAAATGAGCATTCAAACACCTACCCTGTCATTAGACCCCTCGGGGCACATATGCAGGTATGTACTGTATTCACGAACTCGAAGTACCGTAGCGATCTAATCTTTTCCCCTGGGTTTGCGATCACCATGCCTATGGTAAACATGGGGATCGCGAACCCAGAATGCTCAAGCGACCTTTCTCTTCTCCATCCTTCTTTTAACAATTACTTGACATTTTATGTCTTGTGTTTGGTACAGCTTGGCCAAATATGGCTCTTGCGCCATTAAACCCAAACCCAACTAGCAATGTCATTAGATGTTATAATGCCAAACGAGGCGTTAGTATGCTAAACAAGTAAATTTGTCGCATAACAGTCACGTGACTACTAGTCCACACGAACCCTTTAGGAGCTCCTCATTAGCGAACGCTCAGTCTACTAATATCTCCCCTCTATGAGAGGGACCAGAAATGCATACCCAAATTCGATCAAGGCTCACAGAGCAGAACTGCGGATTCCCTCAAACACCACCCAATCACCAATCGACAGGGCTTACCGACCCGTGCCTTTAACGAGCTTATACCCCACACCAACAGACCAGCAATGTCTCCAGATGCTCCATTACCCGCATACCTCACCAATTTAGAATTCTCAGGACGTTATTGGCCGCAGAGGCTAAACCCTCTCGAAACGAAGATGAATAATGGGCATTAATCAATACCTCGCGGTGGGCAATTGCTCAGGACACAATCTGAGGAATAGATTCCATGCCACGTCGCGCTGCCTAATTTATTGTCCGACACGATCGCAGCAATCGATTAAGCAGGACTCAACGTCTCGAGCGAGCTGCCCCGAAAACCAGAATGGGTTAAAATATCCATTTGCGCCGGGAAAATCCCAATAGCAGAAAATATATGTATTTTAATTGAGGTTGCACTGGAACAACACAACGAGCTATAGGCGGCGGTCGGGGATCAAACCCTAAGGGGAAAGATCCGACACCGCGTAATTTTGAACCACGGTCAGAAGACGAGGTCATATCTGAGCTTGCAACCCACTCTCCAAACTTCCACACCACTCCAACGTGAGGACAGTTGAGGCCATGGCAAATTTAACGTGAGCCAGCCCCCTTTGTATACGACGGTATTTGGTTGGATTCGAACTCGCAACCCTCCGGTTGCTAATCCATTACTCTTCCAACCAGGCTACCGCGCCCCCAATAATTGAACAAGTTTGGTGGTCATTCTCGGATGACCACATGTGTGGGGTTCTCATAAAATAATGCAAGATACTTTTAGGTACCAGATGTGATTTTCTTATTGGAAATGCACATAGACAAATACAGGTAATAACGCCCATGTGTCACTTCGAGACAAATGAAGTCGGTTGTTTTGGGGGTTTATGGGGTCAGGGTGGACCAGCAACGGATTAGCAAACGGAGGATCGCGAGTTCGAAACTCGATCCAGCCAAAGACCGTCGTCTACGTGGTGGCAGGTGCACGTCAAATCTGCCGCCCTCAAATGTCCTCACGTTCATTTGGTGTCTTAAGTTCGGAGAGTGGGGTGCCAGCTCAGGTGTTGACCTCATCATTTGACCTTGATTGAATATTACGAGTCGTTGTCCTCGACCTTTCCCTTCGGGATGGATCCCTGTCCGTCTCCAATAGCCCGTTGCGTTGCTTCCAGTGTGACGTCAATGGTTTATGGCGCAAGGACCAAGCGGCGCCAAACACGACAGACAACTTCAATGAAATATGTGGCCAAATATGGTTCTTGCGCCATAAAACCTCAAAAATCAAAACAATCAACCATAAAAAATGTCGGGAGAGGGAAAGCAGAGGGATTGGGGAATGAAGTAATAGGATAAAAGCAGAAAAAGATCGCTTTCGGAGAAAGAAAAAGTAGAAGGGTAGGCGAGAATAAAAATGAAAGGGAGGACAGATCACTCGTGTACCTCGTGGTTGTGATGACCGTACACACTTAAAGTAGATATGCCCCTGAGGAAGACATATGAAGTTAGAACATAGAACAAAAAGAAGCCATGATAGGAATCGTCTATTATTCTCGGCAATCCATTGGATATTCAACTGTTCAACGTCCATCTTCGTACGCGCCGATTGAGGAGAGCGCCACCTGGAATTTGCCAGAATTACCATTGAGTATTTTCCCTCGAAAGTGCGCGTGTCCACATCACGTCCGAGTCACTAATTCGGTAAGACTCGTCAAAGACAACACGTCTTTGTCTACCAAGACTTAGTGGAAATAGGTTATACTGCTCTTCAGTGTGTTCCGCTTAGGACCTATAATACAAGTATAATATTTTCTTTATTTTTTTTTACATACCATGACTTACTTCTTACCTATATATATAGACACAGAAATGTTTTTTCACAAGTCTAGTACACTTCAACATACCCACTTCTCATTCGAATGATTTGTTCCAATGCTTCAAATGTTTCTTTAATTATAGTCCTAAGCAGACCTTTACGAAGAATTTCTATAGAATATGATGACACGTTTTTTCTATAAGATGTAAAAGTAACCTCTATAAAAATCTCTAGAATATGTAGTAGCGAATATAGAAGCTCATTTCTATTCTTTTATGACTTTACTTTTCTATGAAACTTCTCTACAGAATTATACAGAAATCTATAGAATTTTACGTAATTGTTTTCTTTAGAGGAACAAATTTCATTCCTCTATATAAAAATCTCTCTAGAATTCTATAGTTTTATGAAACTTCTCTACCGAATTATACAGAAATATATAGAATTTTATGTAATCGTTTTCTTTAGAGGAACGAAATTTCGTTCCTCTATATAGAAATCTCTAGAATTCTATAGTTTTATGGAACTCTATAAAATCTTTTCGTAGGGGAACAAACACCCTGTATATAATACTGTATAGTACGTCAATTTCTGTTACAGTGACAAGTTCACCACACAGAAAACACGAACATCTACATATAGCTCAAACTGTAGGTGGGCAGTAGTAGCCCGGTTGGAAGAGCAACGGACTAGCAACCAGAGGGTCGCGAGTTTAGAGCTACGTCAAGTCAAAGACCGTCTTGTACAAGGGGGCTGGAGCACGTTCGTGGTCCTCACGTTGGCGTGGTGTGAAAGTTTGGGGAGTGGGGCTGCAGCTCAGGTGTGAACTAGTCATCTGACCCTAATTCAAAATTACGTGGCGTTGTCCTTGGATCGCTCCATATGGTATTGATCCCCGACCGTCACCAATAGACCGTTGGGTTTCTTCAGCGTGACATTAATTCAATTACTTACCTCAAACTGTAGATGGGCCGCGCTAGCCCGCTTGGAAGAGTAACAGACTAGCAACCAGAGGGTCGCGAGTTTGAGCAGGACCGTCGTATACAAGGGGTTTTTTCGCACGTTTAATCAGTCGTGGTCTCAAATGTCCTTACGTTGGCGTGGTTTGGAAGTTTGGAGAGTGGGATGCCAGCTCAGGTGTTGACCTCGTCATCTGACCGTTGTTAAAAATGACGTGGTTGTATCCTCGGATCTTTCCCTCGGGGATTGATCCCGGACCGTCGCCAATACGCCGTTGGGTTGCTTCAGCGCGACGTTAATTCAATTACCTACATCAAACTGTAGGTGGGCCGGGACTGAAAGTACCAACCGGGCCCGGTTGGAAGAGCAACGTATTAAAAGGGTTCTGACGTTCGAATCCAACAAATGTCCGTCGTGTACAAAGGGGGATGGTGCACGTTAAATCGGTCGTGGCTTCAAATGTCCTCAAGTTGGCGTGGTGTGGAAGAGTGGGGTGCCATACAACTGAGGGGAACTGTAAGGTGCCTACACTTCGCCTCACAAGCGTGAGGTGGACTGTAACTGGCCTCACATCTGTCACGAGTTCAGGTGTAGCCTCGTCATCTGACTGTGGTTCAAAATTACGTGGTGTTGTCCTCGGATCTTCCCCTTGGGGATCGATTCCAGACCGTCGCCAATAGCTGTTGCTCCAGTACGACGTTAATTCAATTACCTACCTCAAACTGTAGATAATGTCATTATGGACAGATCGCTAGAAAAAACTCTCCAATGCCCCAGCCCGAAATCCACCGAACAATTAATTTCTACACGACACTCTGCCGTACCGAGGAGAATAATCGCGACAATTTAGCGGATACCCATTCGGTTAATGCAACTATCACGAGTCTATCATTTCGCTTAAAGCTCCACGAGAACCATTACACTTGAGGATGGATAGATATAATTGTGATAGGAAGTCATGATTATCGGCCGGTTGAATAGGATATTTATAGCTGATTTGGTAATGCAACACGCTACTCCTGATTACCGGGTTTCCGGACTAATTACAGCGATAGAACGAGGGGGCGGACTGGGGTAGAGACGATACATTTCTTTGGACAAAGAAGTCTATTTGAATCGTCTATCATAGAGATATGTTGAAATTAAGCCATATGAGTATATAAAAGTTGGTAGGTATTTTAATTAGCGTCGCACTGGAGCGATACAAAGGGCTATTGATGAATGCTGGCTAGATCTGGATCTCGTATCATAAAAAAATCGGCAATATCTTGATGACGAGATATCTCGTCATTAGCAAAATTGGCCAGATCGTGATGGACGAGATATCTCGTCGGAACTACTTGAAGGGTTAACTTTTGGTTTCTGTAAAACGTTCCATACATAACTTGAATGCTCATGTGAAGAGGATGGTAGATAGTTTAATTAATGTCACACTGGAGCAACATAATGGACTATTGGCGACGGTCCGGGATCAAACACGAAGGGAGAGAACCGAGGACAACACCACGTAGTTTCGAACCACGGTCAGATGACGACGTCACACCTGACTCTCAAAACTTCCACACCACGCCAACGTGAGAACATTTGAGGCCTCGGCAGATTTAACGTGCTCCAACCCACTTTGTACGCGACGGTCTTTGGTTGGAATCGAACCCGCAACCTTCCGGTAGCTAATCCGTTACCTAGCGTTGAAAAGATTCTATTGCTCCTTTCCTTAGAATAGAAACCCTTTGAACGATTATTGGTCCTAGGAGATCAAAATTGATATGAAGTCATGCAGAGAAGACTGCATGTTGCAAGATGGAATTGTGCGTTTGAGACCCTCAGAGGATTAGGCCTTTGTTGGTAGACTAGGTGGTCTAGGTCATGAAAATGGACTACCCAAAGGTCATCTAACTGGAGCCATCTATATCCAGATTGCGCTGTCCACTCGGCTCCGAAGAACGAAAACAAAGAAACGAACGAATGAAAGAAGACGAATTGGAATGAGGGAAAATGGAAATAAAATAAAAGAACGACGGAGCAAGGTAAGGGAGTAGAGAGGAAGATAAAATGATGGTAACAATGATCTGAAGATGAAAGAGGAAATATCTTCTTTGAAAGAGAGTATATGAGAAATATATGAAAGAATAAAATGTTAAGGGAAGATAAGAAGAATGAAATGAAACGGTAGGGGCGAAAGAATAAAGATAGGGGGAAAAATAAAGGAAAACACGGCATAAAAGAATAAAGATTTATAAACAATTTAGAAAATATGGCTCAAGACCACATTTTTATCCACGCCTTAAGAACGATTTATGCTCCTTTCAAGAATCTAGGGGAGAGTTTGAATCACCCTTGTTTTGCTCGTTTAATATAGAGCTAGGTTGGACATTGGAGAAATAGATTTGTTTTTATGTTGAACATAAATATAATAAATATATATTCTAAATATCACCTTGGCCACTCTAGTGAAGTATGTTTTGAGGCTTGCAACTGATGAAAAAACTTATTTTCCTGCATTGAAACCTCCTTGTGAATAAAAAAAGTGGAACGAACAAAGAGGTGAAACGATTATAAATTTCCAAGAGATTACATGAAACATAAAAAACACCACTTCTTGGTATCGAGTAAGATTCATTTTTATAGGGACGCGTTTGCTCGTCTTCATTGATTTAGAATCTCACCGACATTCTAAAAAGCGCGCTTTTAAAATTTTAAGAAGGAAGAGAAAAAGATTACCTCGTGATAAGCTGGATGCATTGACTTTTACATTTTCGGTTTTGCAAGCTGAAAAGAAGAGAAAACAAATCAGTTTTTTTGAAAAAAAGCCAGAAATTTGTTTCCGAAGATTGAAACTTAGGAACAAGTGTCAAATTTAACGAATTTAAAAATGGGGATAAAAGATCGAGAAAAGTTATAATCTGTTTTTTTCTGAAATGGATTAAAAACCGAAGTAACATGAAAAGTAGCAATGTAAAAACTGTTTCTCTTGAAGGGATCATAGTAAAATAATTATAAGAGTGTCAGTTTTTAACGAGCAACTGAATATTAATGCTGTAAAACTAGACTTGCATTAGAAAACAGTTCTTGGAGCTAATAATAGAAATAAATAAATCATTCAAAGTAGATTTAACATGAATTTTACTTTGATATTTTTATCCAAGATACAAATTACCTTTAATGAGTGCAAATAATTGTGTTTTCTTGTGGGTGGATTATGTTTTAATGTATCGTTTTGTAACACCTAAGCTTCATTAAAAATGGAGAGGAAAGTTTGATCCTGTGGAAATTTCGGCGATAAAATGGAAATTTCTGGAGCTTAGGACCTTTAGTTGATACATCATTAAACCTCCTGGGGGTTGTTTTGACGAGGTATCTCGTCATTAGCAGATCTTGATGAACGGGATACCTCTTCATTAGAAGAAACTGACCAGATCTTGATCTTGTCATCACAAAATAATCGTCAATATCTTGCTGATCATGAATAAATATTTAATTAAAATAAACTCGTGGAAAGCAAAACTGGACAGATCTTAATGGACGAGATATCTCGTCGAAACCACTTAGAGGATTAAGGAGCCACGATTTTGAATTCTCCTGTTCTAGTGTTTTAATTGTACATAATTTTCGTGTGCTTCTGCGATTTGAGTAAATTATGCATAAATATTGTATGTATAAATAAAGAAGTCTAAAGTGTAATGGGTGTTATTTTCGCTTTCAACAGTAATATCACCAATAAAAATTCAAATTTAGATTGGCATTATATTAGGTATTTCGTATATATCTGGCCAAATTGAAGAGGGCCCAACATAAACATTTTTTGTCAAAGAATGTGTAAGGAAATGCCACGTTTAGATGGTAGAGGGCGCTGTTTAGGTGTTTAGGCCCATCTATAACATCGTTTCTGTGACATAAGGCGTTATTCTCCGCTCGGATTTTCAACGGCAAGCTCCGAATTCGTGTAGTCATGTATGCCGTGTATGAGTTTCACTGACTCAAGGTGATCTCTTTCCCCATGGGGTTTACTGTCTTTAGTAAACACGGGAGTCGTGCTCCCGGGATACCCAAGCACCTCTGCCTTCATTGCACTATTATATTCCGCAATCCCTCTTTTTACCCACTTCACTATATTTTTTACTTGATGTTGTGTTTTGTTTGGTGCAACTTGGTCAAATATAGCCATTGCGCGATAGAACCTAAAACCAAGCAACAACCAACGCAACAGGGACAATCAACCACGATCCATGATCCTTACAAACCTAGATTCGAACCCCGGGGCTACTGGGTGGCAGATAAACGCTATGACCAGGTAGGCGATGCGGAAGAATGTACAGACTCCTCACTTAACGACGCTCGCATTTATGACCAGCTCTCAATCACAGTGAATCCCTTTTCTTAAGGACGTTTTCACACACACAGGCCAACGCCGGTAATGCAGTCAAATGGATGTGATATAATAAAATGGAGGAACCGGCCTCCGAAAATGCAGTTGGCTTCCAACTCGATAAATCGCATTTTTGACCAGATCTCAATCACAGTGAATCCCTTTTCTTAAGGACGTTTTCACACATACAGGCCAACGCCGGTAATGCAGTCAAATGGATGTGATATAATAAAATGAAGGAACCGGCCTCCGAAAATGCAGTTGGCTTCCAACTCGATAAATCGGATAACTGAATGCTTTCATACCACATTCTGTTGGTGATGATCGTGCTTTGCTTAGCCTGTACCTGCCATTTTCTGTAATGGTGACTCAAAGGTGAATAAAGCTCTGGACGGTTCCCCAAACAAAGTTATCGACACCGCTTTGCCTTGATCTTTGCTTCATTCAGAAAAAATAAAAACTATCATGCTCCATGCTTAACGAGCAGTTCGCTTAACGACCTTGCGGTAGGAATGGAATTCGGTCATTGAGTGAGGAGAGCCTGTATTAACAGCAACTATTTTAAAGTCTAGTGTAGAACTTGGTATCAGCGCTGCCATTCAGAAATTATTTTCTCATTAGAAGTGATCTCTAGATCAAAACCTTTATCGAGTGCCCTATTGTATTTCAGTTAGTGAGACGAATGCTTTGTTCTTGGTAATGGAATAATGTCTTCATTGTCTTTTAGATTACAGTGGTTCCTCACGATGAATACTGCTACGTTTCCTTTCATCCAGATGCCAGTTTGTTGTTTCCTTTCATCTAGTCTAAATTTATAGGTTGGCTAGTTGTTTTGGATTTAACGGCGAGATCAATCTCGAAGGGAATATCACAGTAATTTTGAGGAAAACATCATGTCATTTTGAACTACGGTCAGATGACTAGATCAACACCTGAGCTGGCACCCCATTCTCCCAACTTCCACACCACGCCAAACGTGAAGACATTAGAGGTCACGACAGATTTAACGTGCATTAGTCTCCGTGTACACGACGGTCTTTGGACAGTTTCGAACTCGCAACTCTCCGATTGCTAGGGCCACTGTAACCCAATTGTAACAGTAACGGATTAGCAACCGGAGGGTTGCGAGTTCGAAACTCGATCCATGCAAAGACCGTCTTGCACACGGGGGCTGGTGCGAGTTAATCTGTCCTGGCCTCAAATGTCCTCACGTTTGGCGTGGTGTGAAAGTTTGGAGAGTGGGGTGCCAGATCAGGTGTTCACCTCGTCATCTGACCGTGGTTAAAAATGACGAGTTGTCGTCGGAACTTTCTCTTCGGGATTGATCCCGGACCGTCGCCAATAGCCCGTTGTGTCGATCCAGTGCAAAGTTTGTCCTAAAACCTACGTACCTAGAACGGGCGACAATTTGGGACAAGTTTTGGCACCACTACACGGCAGTTTTCGACTGCCCTGTAGTAGTGCCAAAACTTGCAGACAAACCACCAGGAGGGTTAAGTAATCAGTGAAGGAGGGGTTAAAAGCAAAACGTAGAAGGGGTGGCGAGAGAAAAAAGAAGGGTATAATATCGTTATATCACGCCAAAGATGCCTTTTCCTCTTCCTCTCATTAAATACTCTAAACCATATAGGTGAGTAGGGAGGAGGTGGGTCTAAAAAAAAAAAAAAATTTTTTTTGATGCATGCTGGCAGCTGGAGAGGTGGCTAACTGCCCGCCGCCCTCAGTTTGAGCTTTTCTTTGTGGCATCCTGATTTTTAATTCCCCTGTGCTGATATATTGAATTTTATTATTTTAAGAATCATATAACATTTTCACCCTCACGTATTTATATTCAGATTCATAATTCAATATTTTAATATCCTATGTCGCTTTGTTCATTTTTGTATTATATTATTCCATTGTAATTTGTGTTTTCATATGTTTCAATCTGTGTGGTCATTATCGTCCCTGTAAACCGGTGGTTTGTCACCGGTCATCTTATTATTTGATATTTATTATGTGTTATATGTTTTCGCTCTGTTGTCTGCCCTGTTGGCTTAGTTTGTAAATTTTAAATTTTTGTTCAATAGGTGGTGGTGCTCTGGTTGCCGGGGCCGCACGTCGGCGTTGCTCTCCCCCCGGGGGGGTTGATTGGTCTGCTGCCCTCTTTCGTGGTCACGGTGGATGTCAACCCCCGCTTCCCAAGAAACAGCTCTAAGCGTTTTTTAGGCGAGCTGGAAGGCGGTGGGTCTGAAAAAAAATTTTTGATGCTTCGGGAAAAATCGAGTTACGACTCAAAGGTTGTTTCCTCATGAAAAACACTCTGTGTTTGGCACAGCTTGTCCGCTTTTGGACCTTCCGCCATAAAACCCAAAACAACCAACCCCAAGAAAATCGGCATTTCCACGAAGAATCAAGATGACTCGTGGCTTTGTCATAGTATAAAACATGAAATGGTGACTCGAAAAATGCAGTTGGGTGAAAATCACCAAAATGTAGATTCGTGCCATTGAATAACGATATATCACCAGGGTACCTTGGGAACCCGGTCGTACGAACGGTCGCAAAGCAGACTGCCTGTATTAAAATCTTAATTTGAAATATCTGAAACACGAAATAACCTTCCCGAGGAGCGACAAAATTAAATAAATACTCCTCCGAACACCCATTTCCCGCAATAAAACACTCCAAACACCAACTTTAATTCCATCCGCATCTTCCAAGAGATCTATCGCATTTATTTCTCCCGCAAAGGCGGAATCCCGAACATTTCATTAAAATGCCTCACAAGGCGCAATCCGCTCCCATCTCATTGATACGTTTCCGATACTCAGAGGGACTCGCCCGTACGGAGAAGTTCCCCCTCCCTCTGGAGAAGAATGATCCGCTGAAACCGGCCAAGTTCCTGATGGATCACGCGCGGTTTACCCGAAAGCCATTAAAGCGGGGCCGCTTTGAAGGCCATTTTTCGCCTTGTTTTGTTGCGCTCTAATTACACCTCTCTTTTCCCGCGGAGTTAAAGATGCAGTAATGGACGCCCGTCCATTAGGATTATTCGCGGCCAAGTGTTCTGGGGGGGGGGTACGGTTAATGAGATCGTGATGGATGGTGCTAATTATTAGCGCTAATGATGAGGTGTTGAGACGGCGCGCTTGGCCCTGGTTACTACTAAACGCGGGGGCACGAGATGGACACGTGTTGGAGGGTCTTGTTGGGGGTGTGTTTGGAAGGTGGGAGGTTACCGTGGAGGGAAGTTGTGAGGGACTGTTTAATGAAGGTTATCTGTGTGAGTTTCTGGGAATTTTGGAAATTAAGAGTTTGTCACTCGTCGCTGCTTGTAGTGGACGTTATCTGACCGTGGTTCAAAATTACGTGGTGTTGTCCTTGGGGATGGATCCCGGACCGTCGCCAATGGCCCGTTGTGTTGCTCCAGTGTGACGTTAATTAAATACCTACCTACCTGCTTGTAGTGGAGAATGACGTCAAACTCGGGTAGAAAAAGTAAAATTATGGTCCTTTAAATTTCATTTCTTTGCTGTACATTTACAATTATTCTATATAAAGTGGCATTAGGATCGAATCTATTCCACTCGCAGAAAGGATTAGGGAGTTAAAGTATTAGGGGAACCTATAAATAATGTCGTTTTTTATCTTAAGATGTAAATTTAGTATATAATTTTAAAAAGCGGTATTTAATCAACTGTGTAGTCACCATAGCTTTCTATGATCTTCCCCATCTGGTTATCAAGTTTTTTATCCCAGCTTTGAAAAATTATGGGGTTTTGGATTCAAAATACTTAACCAGTGCGTTTCTGACCTGTTCGTAAGAATTAAATATCATCCCAGCAAGAAAGTGCTGTAAGGATATGAAAACATGATAATCAGGTGGGGAAAGGACAAGTGTGAGTATGGAGGATGGGGAGAATTTCACGTCAGAATTCCCTGGCTGCTTTCGATCGATCAAGTTGACCACAATAAACGTCTGCAGTTACGGTTTCTCCGGTATTAAGCAGCTCAAAGTGAACCACGCCATGAATGTTCCACCAAACACAGGAGAATCTTGCTTCCATGGATATTGGGCTTTGGAATTTTTCTCGGTGGTTCTCCAGAGGGAAGACATGGTTCTTTCATCACTGGGTTTTAGAGAACCAATTTCTCGTCTCGTTATAATACTGTCAAAAAACGGTTATTTTTTTTATGGCATTTATGAACAAGTTGGCATTTGGAGGACTTTTGCAGTTTGTTCTCATCACTGAGCATATACAGGGTGAGTCTAAATTGTTTTTACAAAATAAGAGGGGTGACAGTACCTTTCCAGACGAGCAATAATTACCATGGAACGTAGGGTCGCATTCCACTCTGAGAGACAGGAAAGAGTAAAATTAGAATTTCAACATGAACTTACAACAGTGTTGGGAAAGCGAATGAACGATACCAAAAGTTGCACAATCTGATTTATTGAACAGAGAAAAACTCACATCAAGTGCTCAAAGTGGCGGACCTGTGGCTTGGTCTCCTTGCTCACCGGACCTCAACCCACTGGACTTTTTCTTCTGGGGGCACATGAAATCTTTAGTGTACCAGACGCCTGTGGACTCGGCTGAAGATCTCGTAGCGAGAATCGGTGTTGCCGCAGACAAAATTAACACAACACCAGGAATCTTCGAGAGGGTGCGCCAGTCATTCCTTCTCCGGTGTGAACTGTGCAACGACACGCGTGGCCGCCACTTTGAGCACTTGCTGTGAGTTTTTCTCTGCTCAATAAATCAGATTGTGCAACTTTTGGTATCGTTCATTCGCTTTCCCAACACTGTTGTAAGTTCATGTTTAAATTCTAATTTCACTCTTTTCTGCCTCTCAGAGTGGAATGCGACCCTATGTTCCATGGTAATTATTGCTCGTCTGGATGGGTACTATCACCCCTCTTATTTTGTAAAAAACAATTTAGACTCACCCTGTATATGGGGTATCGATAACCAGCATGCCGAAACTTTCCAATGGATTTCAAGTGGCGTTGAACTGTCGGACCAAGAAGCATTCACCCTTTCGGAATATTGCCCAATTGTTTGGCGAGGATCTTTCATAATAGCCCACAAAACGTCTTCATCAAATTGAACTGAACGACCATGTCTGAGCATCTTCAAGGTCAAAATTGCCGCTACAAAAACTGTTGAACCATCGTTGGCACTTGCGAACGTCTTAACAATTTGCATAAATTTGCATTGATATCCACAGTTGAGTTATATCAGCAATTAAACTGAAAGAGCATACAATGCCTAATAGAAGCCTCTTCAGGTTTACAGTTATTCATTTCGTAAAGGATATTTAACCCTCTAAAGAATCTCAGCTGAAAGCACAACGCATGTATACACTTTAACAATCAAAACAGGACCCTAAGAAACATGCTAAAAGTACATGCCCGCAAAAGCGATATTACTCATGGGTAAGCCTAATATATTATACACATGTCCAAAAATTAAGGGGGCCTTCGTGGCTCAGTGGGTATGTCCACTGCGCTAGCAACCTTCGAGTTGTAGGCGGCGCAGGTTCGATTCCTGTCAGGTGCATTCCTCCCTGGGTGTATTTATCTCTTCTGTGTCAGTAAAACTTTCATTGTGTATGTCTGTTACTTGATATGCCATAAAACACCAAAACCAACCAAAAATTAAGGGGGGGGGGAGCTCACTGGATTAGTGGGTTCGCCTACTGCGATAGCATTCTGCGGGTTGCAGATGGCGCATGTTCGATTCATACCTGGGTGTATTTCTTTCTTTTGTGTTAGTTAAACCTCATGGTTTGTGTCTTCATTGCTTGGCATTGTCCTGTGTTTGGCGCAGATTGGCCAAATGGGACCCTTGCGCTGTAAAAACACAACGCAACCAACCAAAAATTTAAGATTATCCTGAATTCGTATCCAGCACAGTCACCTGATCCAAATCCAGTAGAGCATGATTGGAGTGCTCTCGGACGTCGCATTGCAGCTTGCACAGCACCACCCATGATTGCGAAACGCAACATAAGGTCTTAATTTGTTCTCCTTTTGAACCCGTGGCTCAGTAGTGCTGCCCGCTGCACTAGCAATCTGCTAGTTATAGACAGAACGTGTCCGATTCAAGTAATTACCCAGGGTGTAGTTCTCTTTTGGGTCAGTGAAAACCTTTCTTGTGAATGTATGTAATCACTTGAAACATTGATTGACCAAATACGGCCCTTGTGCATCAAAAACCCCAATTAACTTCATGAACCTAGGTAATAGGTACTTTAAGGGGCCGCTGTGGCTCAGTGGGTATGTCCACTGCGCTAGTAACCTTCGAGTTGTTGGTGGCGTAGGTTCGATTCCTGTCAGGTGCATTCCTCCCTTGGTGTATTCCAGTGCAGTAAAACTTTCATTGTGTATGTTGGTCTATTACTTGATATCGTATGTCTTGTGTCTAGCACAGCATGGCCAAATATGGCCCTTGCGCCATAAAACCCCGAACAACCAACCTATACATCGGAACAGTCGTGGCTTAGTGGGTATGCCTACTACGCTAGCAACCTTCGAGTTGTAGGCGATGAGGTTTGATTCCTGCCAGGTACATTCCTCCCCGGGTGTATGTTTGGAGCTGTATAAAATTCTGTATGTGGAATTGGAAATTGGGGTATTAAATGAAATGGATTGCTAAGGATATTGTTGATATGGGGTATTATGGTTAGATTTCTTTTCAAATAGCAGTAAAGTGTTCGATGCATTGGATATCATTTATTAGCGTTGTTATTTATCTCAATATACTCCTATATATCTGGTGGGGCCGTCGTGGCACAGTGGGTATGTCCACTGCTCTACCAACCTTCGAGTTGTAGGCGATGAGGTTTGATTCCTGCCAGGTACATTCCTCCCCGGGTGTATGTTTGGAGCTGTATAAAATTCTGTATGTGGAATTGGAAATTGGGGTATTAAATGAAATGGATTGCTAAGGATATTGTTGATATGGGGTATTATGGTTAGATTTCTTTTCAAATAGCAGTAAAGTGTTCGATGCATTGGATATCATTTATTAGCGTTGTTATTTATCTCAATATACTCCTATATATCTGGTGGGGCTATCGTGGCACAGTGGGTATGTCCACTGCTCTACCAACCTTCGAGTTGTAGGCGATGAGGTTTGATTCCTGCCAGGTACATTCCTCCCCGGGTGTATGTTTGGAGCTGTATAAAATTCTGTATGTGGAATTGGAAATTGGGGTATTAAATGAAATGGATTGCTAAGGATATTGTTGATATGGGGTATTATGGTTAGATTTCTTTTCAAATAGCAGTAAAGTGTTCGATGCATTGGATATCATTTATTAGCGTTGTTATTTATCTCAATATACTCCTATATATCTGGTGGGGCTATCGTGGCACAGTGGGTATGTCCACTGCTCTACCAACCTTCGAGTTGTAGGCAGCGCAGGTTCGATTACTGTCAAGTGCATTCCTCCCTGGGTATATTTCTCTCCTCTGTATCAGTAAAACTTTCATTGTGTAAGTGTCTGTCTATTACTTGATGTTCTGTCTTGTGTCTGGCGCAGCAAGGCGAAATATGGCCCTTACGCCATAAAAAACAACCCAAACCAAAGCAATTAGGTAGTTTCAGAATGTGTGTTTCTCACCTGGTGCGATGACTGTGAAGAAGCAGGATGACTGCTGGTGTCCGATGCTGTTGTTGGCCCAGCAGAAGAGCGTGCCGTAGTCTGCGGGGGATGTGGGCCTATAGGAGGCCGTGCTCACCACCCCGCGGCTGCTGTGCTGCAGGTCGTAGTGCTTCCGCACCGTGTTGCTGAACTCCCACTTGAAGGTGACGTCCTGAGGTTCCGCCTCCACCTCGCACCGCACCGTCACGCTCTGGTTCAGCGACACCGCGTACGTGATCTGCTGCTTCTCCTTGCACACCGGAGCGTCTGCCAAAGACACCAACACAAGTAAAGCAAAACGCAACAGCAAATAAAGCAACAAGTAACAAAAACAAAGCAACAAGTAACAAAGATAAAGCAACACGCTGTAACAAATAAAACAACACGCACCAACAAATAAAGTCTCAAGGATTCCCGGTACAAACATAGGGCCGCGGTAGCCCAGTTGGAAGAGCAACGGATTAGCGACCGGAGGGCTGGGAGTTTGAAACTAGGTTCAGCCAAAGGCCGTCCTGTACACAGGGGCTGGTGTCGTGGCTTCAAATGTCCTTACGTTGATGTGGTGTGGAAGTTTGGAGACTGGGGTGCCAACTCAGGTGTTGCCTCGTCATCTGACATTGATTCAAAATTACGTGGTGTTGTCCTCGGTTCTTTCCCTTTGAGATTGATCCCGGACTGTCACTAATAGCCCGTTGTGTTGCTCCAGTGTGACGTTAATTAAAATACATACATACATCAACCTTCAAATGAAATAGACGGAGCATATGCCAGCAGTTTCATGTTATTTTTTCCAGTTGCTCGGTTTTAAGATTTGTCATGTGGTTGCGGGTAAAAACATGGATCCTAAACTATTGATTGGTTTTAATGATTATCCACCATAGTCAAAAGACTAGTCAGCGCTTCCATAGCCAATCGGAGTAGCCCGTTGTGTTGCTCCAGTGTGACGTTAATTAAAATACCATACATACATCAACCTTAAAATGAAATAGACGGAGCATATGCCAGCAGCTTCATGTTATTTTTTCCAGTTGCTCGGTTTTGAGATTTGTGACGTGGTTGCGGGTAAAAACATGGATCCTAAACTATTGATTGGTTTTAATGATTATCCACCATAATCAAAACACTAGTCAGCGCTTCCATAGCCAATCGGAATAGCCCGTTGTGTTGCTCCAGTGTGACGTTAATTAAAATACCATACCATAACCAATCGGCTAAGTCGATTTGTGATTTACACTTCAGAGATCTTACGACAACGAATTCGCCCACCACGATCCGTCTATTTCATTTTAAAGTCGATGACTACCTTCCTATAAACCGGGTATGTGCACCTCGTGCTTCAATTTTCGAATTTTTAAGTTTTAGATATGAAAGAAAAAAACTGAACAACGAATGCATTTTGTGAATGTTGAAAAAGCGGTTTCTGCACGAGCACGATGTTAAACTCAGACAGCTTTATCAGTACTGCTGAAGAAACAATTTGTTCCAACAACCATTTTCGACAGAAATCTAAATTAAAATTCTACGTGTTTGAGCTTATTTTCCCCCAAAATATTAACAATTTGAGAATGCTTGAGAGATGATACAAAATTAATTAAAAGCATTTAATTTTGAAAATTTCACGAGGCATTTTTCGTCAAGGTAAATATAGGTAGCGGTAGTGGCGATACGCGTTTCCTGTGTCATTCTGAACGTGACGTCAATTTTGACTTGTGTTTACTGAGACCTAAAAGGGGAGTGCACTAACCGAAACAAGAAGCACGGAAATCAAAACAGTCCTACTTCATAACAGTGCACTTTAAAGGGAAATGGAAAACAAATATTTTGCTTGAAAGCTCGAAAGGGAGTGGGTTCAATATCCGCGAAGCGGTCGGCAAGATTCAATAAGGAAGTACTAGGAGTGAAATGGAAATTCGGACGGAAAGCTACATGAACTTTTTGAAATAAAGACCGTGCTTCGAGAATTAAGAGTGCGATATTAAAGCCGAAAATGCGTCATATTTTTAGATTGAAAATTATTTTATTTATAATAACCTTTTGTTTTAGAAGATGCTTTAAGCATATTACATATTGTATTCATGTACTTCATAAAAAAGTGTTGAATACTTTTTTTGCTAGAGATGCATTTATAGATGTACTATAAAATTTGTTTTAAAGAAAAGTGTTAGGCTAGATGTGAAAAATCTTTATTGTTACGAGAATCACCCTCAATCAAAATATTTAGTAGTTCTCTACATTAAAAGGGCCGCGGTAGCCCGGTTGGAAGAGTAGCGGAATAGAAACCGGAGGGTTGCGAGTTCGAATCCAACTAAAGACCGTCGTGTACAAAGGAGGCTGGTGCACTTTAAATCTGTTGTGGCCTTAAATGTCCTCATTTTGGCTTAGTGTGGAAGTTTGGAGAGTGGGGTGCCAGCTCAGTTGTTGACCTCATCATCTGACCCTGGTTCAAAATTACGTGTTGTCTTCGGATCTTTCCCTTTGCGACTGATCCCGGACCGTCGCCAATAGCCCGTTGTGTTGCTCCAGTGCTACGTTAATTAAAATACCTGCCTGACTGTAACTACAAAATTTGTTCTTCAATCTGATTCCATAAATGCTGTATACGATATTTCTACACAGCTCTCTTTTTTTTAATCTTTTTTATCAAATATATAAATTTAAGCCAAGAACATATTGTTGCCATTCTTAGAAACCAAGTTATACAAAAATGCGATTATTACTTAAATGCAAACGATCATTAGTAGTACCTTTATATTTATTGTTGCTTTCGTTTTTAGTCAAAAAGCGATGACTATAAAAGAATAAATTTTAATTTCAGCATCTAACTTTTAAAAATAATAGATACAAATGCATATGGATGAACGCATAAAAATATAATGCATAATAAAATAAATCTATTATTCAATTTCTTTTAAGCCAAGTGACATCACTTTCGGAATACCTTCAGGAAACACGTTCCGCCGCAGAAACACTACCGCCACATGCCCTTAGCTTGACAGAAATTACCTCATTCCTAGCGCCAAGTAGCAAGTTACAGGGGGTGCAGGTCCGAGTCCACCCTCAGTGTATTTCCCTCTTTGTATTATTGAAAGTCTCCTTGTTTTGCGCAGATTGGCCAAAAATCGCTCTTGCGCCTTAAAACCTAACCAGCCCTTTCAAGGACACCATGCTAAAAATTAAAACAACAATAGATAAACAAACCCATGGGTGAAGACTGATATAAAGCATTATTTTGTTTTTATCCTTCCTGGTGGTTGTCTACCAGGTATCTCGGGCCGCGGTAGCCCGGTTGGTAGAGTAACGGATTAGCATCCGGAGGGTTGCGAGTTCGAATCCAAACAAAGACCGTCGTGTACAAAGGGAGATGGTGCATGTGAAATCTGTCGTTGCCTCCAATGGCCTCACGATGGCGTGGTGTGGAAATTTGGAGAGTGGGGTGCCAGCTCAGGTGTGACCTCGTCATCTGACCATGGTTCAAAATTACGAAGCGTACAACGATCTTTCCCTTTGGGTCTCCGACCGTCGCCAGTAGCCCCTTCTGTTGCTCCAGTGTGACGTTAATTGAATACCTACCTACCTACGACGAGATATCTCGTCAATTGAAGAAAACTGACCAGGTCTTGATCTCGTCATCAGAAAAAATCAACAATATCTTGATGACGAGATACCTCGTCGTTAACTAAATTGGTCAGATCTTGATGGACGAGATATCTTGCCTTAACTAAATTGGTCAGGTATTGATGGACGAAATACCTCGTCGTTAACTAAATTGGTCAGATCTTGATGGACGAGATATCTTGCTTTAACTAAATTGGTCAGGTCTTGATGGACGAGATACCTCGTCGTTAACTAAATTGGTCAGATCTTGATGGACGAGATATCTTGTCCTTAACTAAATTGGTCAGGTCTTGATGGACAAAATACCTCGTCGTTAACTAAATGGGTTAGGTCTTGATGGACGAGATACCTCGTCGTTAGCTAAATTGGTCAGATCTTGATGGACGAGATATCTTTTCCTTAACTAAATTGGTCAGGTCTTGATGGACGAAATACCTCGTCGTTAACTAAATTGGTCAGATCTTGATGGACGAGATATCTTGCCTTAACTAAATTGGTCAGGTCTTGATGGACGAGATACCTCGTCGTTAGCTAAATTGGTCAGAGCTTGATGGACGAGATATCTTGTCCTTAACTAAATTGGTCAGGTCTTGATGGACGAAATACCTCGTCGTTAACTAAATTGGTCAGATCTTGATGGACGAGATATCTTGCCTTAATTAAATTGGTCAGGTCTTGATGGACGAGATACCTCGTCGTTAGCTAAATTGGTCAGAGCTTGATGGACGAGATATCTTGTCCTTAACTAAATTGGTCAGGTCTTGATGGTCGAAATACCTCGTCGTTAACTAAATTGGTCAGATCTTGATGGACGAGATATCTTGTCCTTAACTAAATTGGTCAGGTCTTGATGGAAGAGAATCTAGTCGAAACCACTGGAGGCTTAAGGGATAGTGGGGCTATGTTATATCACCTCTAATCTAAGGCACTCCCATACATCAGAGGGGCCGTCGTGACTCGATGGGTTTGCCCACTGCGTTAGCAGCCCTCGTGTCGTAGGCGGCGCAGGTTCGATTCCTGTCGGGTGCATTTCTCTCTGGGTATATTTCTCACTTCTGTGTCAGTAAAACTGTCATTGTGTGTATGTCTGTTACTTGATATTGTATGTCGTGTCTGGGGAAGCTTGACCAAATATGGCTCTTGCGCCAAAAAACCTCCAAATCAACCAATCAACCCATACATCAGAATACCAAATGAGAGAACATTTATATACTTTTACAGCCTTACCAATCAACCCATACATCAGATTACCAAATGAGAGAACATTTATATACTTTTACAGCCTTAATGTACCGATGATATTTATATACAAAGCCTTCGCCATTTCAAGGAGGTGGGACGTTAAACGAACAAATTTTGCTCCGCATACCATTTCCTCGAAATCTGTCCCAGCGAGATTGGAGTGCAATTCCAGCTCACTTGTTGGCTTCGTGGGAGCAGAGGGAGATAGCATCCTCCTATTAGTCAAAGCAGGCACAAGCCCATCGACGCAAACAGCGATAGTGGGAACAATTGCTCCGCGAAGATGGATGGTTCTTCCAGACGCCCCATCGACCGCACGGCCGGTTAAAAGGAGGCCGTCTACCGTCAGCGATTAACCGGGACGGTCGGTGTATCTTTCAGGAAGTGGTTCGAGTAATCAGGACACGTACTTCATCTTGGAGGGGCGTTTGGTTCGTTGTTTTACAAATATTAAAATGGGGTGAATTCTTTGAAGCATTGGAACTAAACTCTAACGTCGCATTGGAGCAACAGAAGGGGCAATTGGCGACGATCCGGGATCAACCCCCGAAAGGTAAGATCCGAGGACAACACGTAATTTTGAATCACGGTCAGATGATGATGACAAGGCGGATCATTTGAAACTTTCTGGTGGTTGTATCAACTATACAGGGTGTCCCAAAAAGGTTGTTCCGCGATTTATCTTTTTACCATTTGGAGATAAGTAGGCAATGTGAATTGCAAAAGTGCACCAAATAAGGTAAGTAATTAAGATATGTTAATAAAATTATCACATGATAACAATTTAAGTGGATACAGTTTTTTATTTTTATACCACCCCTCTAGATAAAAATCCGAGATAGCAAAAATGTTCCTTACCTGTATCCCTATCGTTAGTAAAAAACCATATTTCTGTAGGTTGAATAGTAACGGAGATACAAGAGTTTCTATTTTAAGGGGGCCGTATCTAGTCTAGAACGGAAACTGACCCATGGCCAAGAATGAAGAGCTAAGTTCTGCATTGCTGCAGATGTAAAATTTCTTCTTATTTTTATTTAAATCATTTTTCTACACTATTTTTTATTAAAGATTACATTGTCTACTATTATGCATTGCGATTTTCATCTGCAGTTGCAATACTACATTATTTTGCACAATGTTGCACTTTCTGACCGAAAAATGCTTTATAGCATTGTGTATGCGGTCCCTAATCTGACTGCTTGAACAGCTGTGCACAAGCGGTATAAGTCAACTTTTTTGCGTCCTTATGCCTCCGTTACTGTTCAACCTACAGAAATGCAATTTTCTGCTAACGATAGGGATGCAGGTAAGGAATATTTCTGCTATCTCGGATTTTTATCTAGAGGGGTTGTATACAAATTAAAAACTGTATCCGCTTAAATTGTTATCACGTGGTGATTTTATTCACATATCTTAATTACTTACCTTATTTGGTGCACTTTTGCAATTCACATTGCCTGCCTATCTCCAAATGGTAAAAAGATAAATTGCGGAACAACCTTTTTGGGAGACCCTGTCATTAGCAAAACTGACCAGATTTTGATTGGCGAGATATCTGATCATTAGAAGACATCAAGTCATTGTTCGGACTGAGAAGGTTTAGGGCACATGTCGGTCTGATTGGCAAAGAGACAGTTGATCACTTTGCTAAGCTTGCTTCCGTTTGCGGTGAGGACATTGACGTCCCTGCGTCCTACTCCTACTGTGAACGCTTATAATCAAAGAAAATCTGTCTGCCACTTGATAATCATATAACAATACCACAAGAGGAGTGAGGGTAAGGGAATTTATAACGACAGCGTCTCATTTTAAACAAACATTTGGTCTGGTATCTCAAGCGTCGTGGCCCATTTGTCATCTATTACATATACTGTCTCTGCCTACCACTAGAACTGCTCAAGTTTATCACATTGGATGACAAATTGGTAATATATTTGTTATGATTTTTACTTGTCGCCGAGAATTAACTACCTGTTTCCGGCTTCTACATTCGTTAAGAAAAAAAATAAAATTGAGTTATCTCCAAGAGTCACCCGTACTCAAAATATACTAGTCCTCTTTCTATGTCGACCACCACGACCCAGACTTTGTATCCGGAGCCGTTTTCGTATTATAGAGACAGATCTACTACCACAAAAAAGGAAACACGTAAAAACAATTTCCTCTGACACATTACAGATAATTCATGTGACCGCATTTTCTTAGTCCTATACTATAACCTTCCTGGTGTTTGTCTCGATATACCTCGCTATAAGCAAACCTGACCAGATCTTGATGGACGAGACATCTCGTCAATGAAAGAAAACTGACCAGATCTTGATCTTGTCATAATCAAAATATAGACAATATTTGATGAAAAAATATCTCGCCATTAGCAAACCTGACCAGATTTTGATGGACGAGACATCTTGTCATTAAAAGGAAACTGACCAGATCTTGATCTTGTCATAAAAATCGATCGGCACTATCTTGACAACGAGAAATCTCGTTATTAGTAAAACTGACCAGATCTCGAGACAAGATATCTCACCATTTGATGAAAACTGACTAGATTTTCTTGTAAACATAAAAAAATTGGCAGTATATCGATGACGATTCGTATCGTCATTAGTAAAACTGACCAGATCTCGATGGACGAGATATCTCGTCAATAGAAAAAACTGATCAGATTGATCTTGTAATAATAAAAATTGGCAATATCTTCATGACGAGATATCTCGTCATTATTAAAACTGACCAGATCTTGATGGATGAGATATCTGGCCATTAGAAGAAAACTAACCACATCTTGTTCTCGTCATCATCCCAAAATCGGCAAAATCTTGAAGAGACATCTCGTCATTAGCAACACTGACCAGATCTGGATGGACGAAATATCTTGTCATTAGAAGAAAACTGACCAGATCTTCATGGACGAGATATCGTCATCAGTAAAATTGGCCGGATCTTGATGGACGAGATATCTAGTCAAAACCACTCGTAGGGTTAAGTACAGTCTACTAATACTCACGGCTGATGTTGAGGCGCAGTTCTTGGCTGATTCCTCTCCCTTCTTCGTTGATGGCGTAGCACTTGTAGTTGCCCCTGTTCTTGCGAGTGAGTCTCTTGAAGACGAGGGTGTTTCCGCTCACGATGTCCGTCCGGGACTGGTTGTGGGACAGGGCCTGCTCGTTGAAGAGCCAGCCCACCTTGAGCACAGCCGGGTTTGCCCGAATCTCGCACACCAGCCGCACGTAGTCGTCCTCCTTCGGCTGGCGGCCCGCCTCCTCCTTGATCAGCCGAAGAGACACTTGAGGTATATCTGAAAAGAAACACCATCAGTCTACTCATTGGAGATACTACAAAGTAAGGCAGCACATTGGCTCAACTTCGCTACAGCTACTGGAGATATCAAGAGCCTCAGATTGCCAAGTACCCTCAGGGACACATCTCCTTCAGGTGTGTACGGGTTCACGGACCCGATTTACTCTAGCGATCTTTACTTTTCCCATGGGATTCACTCTCTTTAGTACACGGGATATCTAAGCGATCTTTCCTCCTTTCATCCCACTATCTGTTCTCCAATGCCTCTTTTCTTCCATTTCACAACATTTTTTTACTCGACATTGTCTTGTGTTTGGCGCAGCTTGGTCAAGTATGGCCCCCTGCGCCATAAAACCTATAAAGAACCCACCAACCCAAATGTTCACGTCAATTAAAGCTACTTCCACCAAACTGAATCTTCCCATTGATGAGGCAATCGAAAGCGCTCAAAAATTTAAAGCGGACATAACGCCATCCTGTCCCACATCGGGACGTGTTCTAATTAGTGCTAAAAACAGGCGCCCTACTCTCCCTACCGCTTATAATTGCTATTTCAAGGGTAACTAATAAAAGAAAGAAAACTGATGCTATCTTTCCGAAACTTCATGAAGGCCATGACCCCAGGATGTCCAAGCGATCTTTCTCCATCCTCTCTTTTCACAATTACTTCCCATTGTCTTGTGCTTAGGGCAACTTGGCCAAATATGGCCATAAAACCCAAACTAACTTATGCCATAAACCAACCAACCGAAACAACCTAGCGCCATGAAACCCAAAACTAACTTATGCTATAACTAACTCATACCATAAACCAACCGAAACTAAATTATGCCATAAACCGAAACTAATTCATGCCATAAACCAACCGAAACTAACTTATGTTATAACTAACTCATGCCATAAACCAACCGAAACTAACTTATGCTATAACTAACTCATGCCATAAACCAACCGAAACTAACTTATGCTATAACTAACTCATGCCATAAACCAACCGAAACTAACTTATGCTACAACTAACTCATGCCATAAACCAACCGAAACTAACATGCCATAACTAACTCATGCCATAAACCAACCGAAACTAACATGCCATAACTAACTCATGCCATAAACCAACCGAAACTGACTTATGCCACAAACCAAATAACCATAACCTAACCAACCATAATAACCTAATAACCCCATAATAACCTAATAACCCCATAATAACCTAACCAACCCAAACAACCCCTTGAGCCATAAAACCCAAAACTAACCAACCGAAACTAACTTATAAAAAGTATTGGTGTTTTAACCCTCCTGGTGTTTTATCTTTGCGTCGAGAACTAACCTGTAGTAACCAGTCTCCGGAGCAAAAACCTGTTCCAAACTGTCACCAATTGTGGTCAAGGGACAATTTCGTTTTTCCTACTTCGATCTTCATTCCCCTCGGAAGTGATAGGGCCGTTTTGTATTAGCGAGATGTCTCGTCCTTAGCAAAACTGATCATTATCTTGGACGAGATATCACGTCGAAACTCTAGGAGGGTTAAGGCAGATTTAGCACTTAAGAATCCAACAGAATTATCCATTAAACCCACTTGGCGTGGTGTGAAAGTTTGTAGAGTGGGGTACCAACTCAGGTGTTACCTCGCCTTTTGACCGTGTTTCAAAATTACGTGGTGTTGTCTTCGGATCTTTAGCTTGGGGATTGATCCCGGTCCGTCGCCAACGGCCCGTTGTGTTGCTCCAGTGTGACGTTAATTAACTATCTACCTACCATTAAATGCACACCCAAACGTTCACGTCTCAGTTAACCCTCCTGGTGCTTAGGGCCGTTGTAGCCCGGTGGGAAGACTAACGGTTTAGCAACAGGAGAGTTGCGAGTTCGAATCCAACCAAAGACCGTAGTGTACAAAGGGGACTGGTGCACATTAAATCTGTCGGGGACTCAAATGTCCTCATGTTGGCGTGGCGTGGAAGTTTGGAGAACGGGGTGCTAGCTCAGATCTGAACTCCCCATCTGACCATGATTCAAAATTAAGTGTTGTCCTCGGAGCTTTATCTTCGGGTTTGATCCCGGACCGTCGTCAATGGCCCAATGTGTTGCTCCAGTGCGACGTTAATTATAATACCTACATACCCTGCTAGTGGTTGTCTCGACGAGGTGTCATTAGAAAACTAATCAGATCTTGATAGGTATTTTTAAAATTAACGTCGCACTGGAACAACACAACGGTCAGATGACAATCAGATCTTGATCTAATCACTAAAAATTTTATGACATCCTGACGAGATATCTCGGCATTAGTAAAATGTGTCAGTTCTTGATGGACGAGATATCCCCGGAGGGTTAAAGGTATTTCCACACAACTGAATCTTCCCCTTCCAAACTCTCCATCGATGGCAATCGAAAGCGCTCAAAAATTTAAAGCTGACTTATACCACCCTGGCCCAGAGCGGGACGTGTTCTAATTAGTGCTAAAAACAGGCGCCCTACTTTCCTCACTGTTTGTCATTATCATTAATTCGTTAGAGTAATTCTAGCGCGCGAGCGGTATCCGCCGGACAACCGGATAGTTCCGGGCCTAATTACTTATTAGGGAACGATTGGGAGCCTCGAGCTGAGTGGCCGGGCGTCGAATTATATCATATTCTTCCAAGTAAGTGAATGGCAATAAACCGAAAGCCGAGTGACGTCGCATTTCATTAGGATCTTTAATGGCGAGTGAGTACGATTGAATTAAACAGCAGTCGGAGGATAATTTTGACAGTGGAACGGCAGAGGTGGGCGGCGGTTTTATTATTTTTTTATAATTTGGCTTGTGTTTGAGATTGTTTGGTGCCGTTCCGACGCAGGATGGGAATTGAATGGAATTTTTAAAAAACTTGCGATGTCTGCCGTTGGCGTCAAGTACTTTCTTTTAAGAAACGCGCGGGAATTAAAGTTAAATTGATGTCGTGTTCGTGGGTTGTTTTGGGGTTTTATGGCGTAAAGGCCATATTTTGCCATGCTGCGCCAGACACAGGACATTAAATATCAATAGATAGGTATTTTAATTAACGTCGCAATCGAGCAACACAACGGGCTATTGGCGACTGTCAGGGATCAAACCGGAATTGAAAGATCCGCATACAATACCACGTAATCTGTCGTGGCCTTAAATGTCCTCACGCTGGCGTGGTGGGGAAGTTTGGAGAGCGGGATGCCAGCTCAGGTGCTGCTCTCGTCATATGACCGTGGTTCAAAATTACTTGATGTTGGTCCTTGAAACTTTCCCTTCGGGATTGATCCCGGACCGTCTCCAATACCTCGCTGTGTTACTCCAGTGCGACGTTAATTACCTCCCTCCCTTGTATTTTCCAAGCGAAAAATTGATTTTAAATTTTCATTAGTCAAGCGGTTCCTGTTTTCGATTTGTTAATATTTGACTGAGAAAGTTTGTTCACAGATATACGTTGATCCAAAGAGGCTTGTGCATTTTAATGCATTAACTAACACCTATTTACAATTGTTCTTGATAAATTATTTGATAAATTGTTTTCATTAAATTTATTTCGCAGGTTCTCCCTTTTGCATATCGATGAGTTCGTTGATAACGGTCGTCCGTGACCGGCCCACATGCCGTTCCTGGTTCTGTAGCAACTTTGTTGTGCGCATGCGTAATTTTTTAAATTTTCCGATCGTGTGGCTTGTTAAAAGTTAAGAAAAAACACATAGTGAGGCGGGCCGGGGCCTCATGTGGCCCGCGGTCTGTGCATCCCTGGTCTGTGGACTCGTTGGCTCCACTCGCGTCGTTGATAACGTCTTGACTAACTAAATATATTGTGAATAGTTTCTCGGAGCAGCTGGATGCAAACTGATTTTGTTTACACCAGGGGTCACCGAACTTCTTTCACCGTCGACCCTCTTCAAGAGTTTCTTGACTTTTTATCGACCTCCTCTATTTTGTGATTATAATAGGACACGCAGAAAAAAAAGAAGCTTATGTGAGTTTTTAGATTGTTTATTTTATAGTTACAGTGTTTATTGTATGTATAATATAGTACATATTATATTAGCTTAACGTCAAAGAGATACGGTTTTGTTTTTGACATCCTTCTTAACATTGCATATATGATAGGAGGGATAAATAATATGTAAAATATATAATTTATTTAGATAACGAAATAACAATAACAAAATCTTCCTTATATACAGGGTGAGTCTAAATTGTTTTTACAAAATAAGAGGGGTGATAGTACCCATCCAGGCGAGCAATAATTACCATGGAACATAGGGTCGCATTCCACTCTGAGAGACAGAAAAGAGTCAAATTAGAATTTCAACATGAACTTGCAACAGTGTTGGGGGGGGGGGGTATTTCAATTAACGTCACACTGGAGCAACACAACGGGCTATTGGTGACGGTCCGGGATCAATCCCAAAGGGAAAGATCCGAGGACAACGCCACGTAATTTTGAACCACGGTCAGATGACGAGGCAACACCTGAGCTGGCACCCCACTCTCCAAACTTCCACACTACGCCAACGTGAGGACATTTGAGGCCACGACAGATTTAACGTGCACCAGCCCCCCTTTGTACACGACGGTGTTTGGCTGGATTTGAACTCGCAACCCTTCGGTTGCTAGTCCGTTATCTTCCAACCGGGCCACCGCGGCCCTGCAACAGTGTTGGGAAAGCGAATGAACGATACCAAAAGTTGCACAATCTGATTTATTGATCAGAGAAAAACTCGCAGCAAGTGCTCAAAGTGGCGGCCACGCGTGTCGTTGCACAGTTCACACGGGCGAAGGAATGACTGGCGCACCCTCTCGAAGATTCCTGGTGTTGCGTTAATTTTGTCTGCGGCAACACCGATCCTCGCTACGAGATCTTCAGCCGAGTCCACAGGCGTCTGGTACACTAAAGATTTCATGTGCCCCCAGAAGAAAAAGTCCAGTGGGTTGAGGTCCGGTGAGCGAGGAGGCCAAGCCACAGGTCCGCCACGTCCGATCCATCGTACGGGATATGTGGCATTCAAGAAGTGCTACGTAGGCAGGTACAAAACGACGTCAGAGGCGATGACTTGCTCATGCTCGATGCGTTTCGACTTTACTTTTTTCTGCCTCTCAGAGTGGAATGCGACCCTATGTGCCATGGTAATTATTGCTCGTCTGGATGAGTACTATCACCTCTCTTATGTAAAAACAATTTACTCACACTGTATATGAAAATAAGACTTTTATTAACTTAGTATACAATTTACTAACGTTGTCAATGTGAAGTGTGTGCTTCGTGACTTGACAAGATTAGCAACGTTTGATTCAAAATGAGTAAGTTTCAGCCTTAAATCGCCACGGAAATCTCTAGCTAGATTATTTCTTTGTTTTGTTAGAATGGAATTAACATGGCTGAAACCAGATTCAATCATGTACGAGCTTGGAAATGCAAGCAAAAAGGGGAAAGTTTTGAATATTTTTGTCTTATATTTTTCTATCGACCCCCGAATCCGAATCGATCCCTAACAATTTTATACCGGCCCCTGGGGGTCGATATCGACAACTTTAGCGACCACTGGTTTACACGATGCGAGTGGGAGCGAGCGATTAAGATGTCAAAAGTCCCCGACTCGATGACGATTACTTCGTAGCAGAAACAATAAAAAACAGACCAGCAAATGATAAAGGAAACATAAACTTGCACGATCGGTCAAAAAAAGTACATTGGACGGACATTAAATGATTTAAAAAGAAAATAAGCCGTTAAAAATCCCCAACCCTAAAAAATAAATGACTTATTTTTAAAAATTGTCTATAGAGAATATCTTAAAACTTCCACACAAAATAAAAAAAAACTAGACTTAAAGAAATGTTTATTGCTAAAAGCTTTTACGTAAAAAATGCATGTATTTAAATAGTTTGTAAAAGGAATGGGAAATATTTATTCTGCCAATCAATATTTTAAAATAAAAATAAACTACTTATATATTTTTAGCTTATGGATCACCATAAAAACTAAATTGCCGTTTGATAAGAATTCTTTCTGGATATACACGAGTGAATCGACTTTTAAATGCAGATCGCTGTTAGTATAAATTGCAAGACATTATTTTAATCGATGAAATGGAAAACATTTCGAGCAATTCAATTGCATCCATTTGTACTGTTGCGTTCGACACCTAAAGTAGACCCGGTAGCCCGGTTGGAAGAGTAGAGTAATCTCAAATGTCCTCACGTTGGCGTGGTGTGAAAGTTTGGAGAGTGGGGTGTCAGTTCAGGTGTGACCTCGTCCTCTGACCGTGGTTCAAAATTACGTGGTGTTGTCCTCGGATCTTTCCTTTCGGGTTTGATCCCGGACGGACGCCCATAGATCGTTGTGTTGCTCCAGTGAGACATTAACTAAAAATACCATACTTACCATTTGTATTGTATTGTTACGTTCGAAACTTAAAGTAGACCTGCGAAAACTAACTGAAGATTTAATGAAACAATACATAAAATTCAAAATGGTATTGATATTAGATTAACATTGAGGAATACAAAATGTTTGTTTTGATCCGTCGTTTTTAATACAGAGACTGTTCGGACATTTTTTGAAAGATTTTAATTGCCTAAAGCTCAATTTTTACATGAAATTTTCGTGTTTTAAATGTTGCATTTGATAGCCCTTATTGTTAACTATCTTTCTACACCTTAATTTCCATGATAATAATGACTTTTGTAGTATCGAGAGTGGCATTTTGTCCCATTCTTGTTCCACAGTTTTCCAGTCCTTGAATGGTTTTCGGTAGACGTTTCGATAATGCCCTTTCTAAAAGTCCAAAAGCACAAAAGTCCATGGGTGAAACATCTGGAGATTTAGCAGGAATATCAGTAATGGGTTATTGACTTGATACCAGTTTCCTACTCCATTTTTTCCAAGAATTTAATAGTCGATTTAGATGTGTGGCTCCTTGCTTTACCCTGATGCAGTTCTATTGATTGTTGGCACTGTGGGTAAATATATGGTATTTCTGTTTTGAATATTGGGGGTAAAATATGGTCTTGATAATATGTGGGAGTTGATTTTTACATTTTCCCCTCTTTTTACTTTTAATTTTCCATTATATGTAAAAACGGTAATAATCATAAATCTCTTACAGAAAGTTCTCACGTTCACTTTGCTATGGTCCTTTGACTTGGCGGATTCTCTTTTAAAATTAAAGATCTTACCTTACAAATATTCTCAGAAACTTTTTCTTTTTTGAATACTTTTTTGGAAGTATTTTTCCACTTTAAATTTTTTTCCTTTCTCATTAATAATATTACTTATCATATCTTTAGATAACGAAAAACCCTGACTTTTACAGCGTTTCTGAATAATTGAATAAGCATAATTCTCTTCGGAAAGAGAGGAAACATAGCCTTTCATCCATTGCTTATTTAAAAGCGCCATTTTGAAAGTAAACAAAACTCTAAGTTAGCAGACGATAAGTTATACTTTAACTATTTAACTGCTGCGAAAATTAAACTCTTTCGTAGCATACAATTTTTTACAGCTCATCAAAATCGTTCAAAAAATGTCTGAACAGCCTCTGTATACAAAGAAAATGGTGTCATAATTAGAGTCAATCAATGTACCAAGTTCTCCCCCAAAGAAAGAAGTAGAAAGTTCCTTTGAATTACAGTCCATTTTAAGTTTAATTAATTCAGATATCTCAACAGAGACGAAATTTTATAAACACAGTGTTTTTCGCAGTCTGGTGTTTCTTCTGAACAGTGCTTCATTTTAATTTCGAACTAATATGAAACATCATTGACCAATCAGTAATAATGAAAGAAAAATACAGGTGGTGAAACGATATATGTGAAAACAGTGGCAATATAGAGATGAAGATAGGAATAATCTATCCATACTTCATCTTCTGTTCTGCAAAATACAGATTTAAACGTTCGTGCCAGTCTGTTTTCCTTCTTGGTGGCTTTCATTAATATGTGAAAACTGATTCAAAACTGAAATGGAGCATAATTCAGAAAAAGTGCTATTTAACTTCGAAAAAAAAAAGTTTTTATCGATTGATTGCTTTTCTTTGCTTTATTTCTAAATCGCAAATAAAGAAATAACATTTCGTCTTTCTCAAGCTATCGTAAATCAGCTCTGAAATCCGCGGAATACGCATGCGCGTGTCTTAGGATGTCGCGATTGAATCAATGTGCGGCTTCCCTAAGCAGGTGCTGGAGCTTTGAGTAGATATGTGGAGGACCCGGTGGGTCTGATAACTAGAATAACTAGCATTTAACCCTCCAAGTGGTTTCGACAAGATATCTCGTCGGGACAACCACCAGGAAGGTTAAAGAGCGTCTTTGATTACAACTACTTGCAAACTAAAGACTAGGGTCTATACTCACAGGTGACATTGAGCACCCTCACGTCCTCCATGAGGCTGTCGTAGAGCTTCGAGTTCTGCGCCCTGCAGGAGAGGGGCGCCCCGTGGTGCTGGGGCTTGGGCTGCAGCCGCAGGACAGAGGATGTGACGTTGTCGTGGACGGTTTCGATGTGATCGGAAAGGGTCGCCCCGTCCAGCCACCACGAGACCTTGGCCGAGGGGCGCGAGCCCTGGCTCTCGCACGATAGCTCCACGCGTCGACCCGCCGCCAGGGGGCTCAGGCGGCTGCTGATGCGCACGGTCAAAGGATAAACTGGAACGAGAAGTAGACTATGAACATACAAAACCAGAACCAACTGTAAAGATAGTGCTAGTCTACAGACCCTATGGAGTCTAAAGTGATAATTTTATGATTCCCTTATGCCGTGGTCAAATAGGAAGTGCAAGGCGACACGAGCAGACCAATCAGAGGTGCCGGCGCGAGCGGTGAAAACGCTCTTATTGGTCTATTGTCACTGTGCGCTTCCTATTTGAGCGCGGCTTTAGTAGTAGTAGTAGACCCACCTCCTACCTACTCACCGTGAGGTTTAGAGCATTTAATGGTAGGAGGGGGAACCATTTATTATCTTTAAATTTTACATATTTACAGAAAAGAATACAATTTTTTAAAACAAAATTCCAACAGATGTTGGTAAAAGGTTCAGGCTAACAGTGCCTGTATAAAGTTATTATAGCATGTTAGCATATTAATTAATATAAATAGAAAAAAGTGTCTATATACAGATATTGAGGTGAGTATAGATATATGATTATTTATACATTTTTATTAGTATGAATAGTACGAGGTTTTTAAAGATTTAGAATTAATTTATAATATTTTAATTTTCTCTGTCATTAATGGCCATAGTCAGTATTGGCTTCCAATATGGCAATCTGTCTTCTATAATAAGGACAGCTCTTTGTCCGACAGTTGTGATTTATATCATAGTTAGTTTTAGGATTTTTTTTATAAGAGTCAACGCAGTTGACACAATTTATGTTATTTTCACATCTTTTGTTGCTAAAACGTATTCAGGACAACTCATTTATCTTACGCATATGGTTCTTTATTTTAGGTTCATGATTTTTGGGGACGCTCCCTAATCTATACCTGATCAGAAGAACAGTTATTTCGAAAACAACTAAAAAGTACTTTGGAGAGTGGAGTGCCAGTTCAGGGGTCAACCCTGTCATCTGACAGTGGTTCCAAATTACGAGGTGTTGTCCTCGAATCTTTTCATTTCGGGATTAATCCCGGACCGTCGCCAGTAGACAGTTGTGTTGCTCCAATGCGATGTGAATTAACTACTACCACCTTGCAAATGCGTTTCTTTGTTTTACGCTTACGGTTTTTTTGGAGACTCCACCTAATCTATACCTGACGAGAACAGTTATTTCGCAAACAGCTACAAAGTGCCTGAACAGCAGATAACTTCCTCTTATGAGAAACAAACATGAATTTTGAATTTTTGCATCGATTTGGCACATAGCATCCAGGCAACGATTGCAGGAAAAGAGTAGGTAGGTAGTTAAATTAACGTTACACTAGAGTAGTGCGAGGACTATTGGCGACGATTCGGAATTCCGAAAGGAAAGATCCGAGGACACTTCGTAAGTTTGAAACACGATTAGATGACGAGGTCAACACTTGAGCTGGCACCCACTACCTAAACTTCAACACCATGACAACGTGAGAACATTTGAGACCCCGGCATATTTATAGTGCACCAGCCCCCACGTACAGATGACGTCGGAAAAATAGTGAAGCGGTTTAAATTGTGTAAGATTTATTTCATTTTGTAAGTCTTATTTCAGTTTTGTACTTTTAACAAGTGTATGTGTTCACAAATAATTTCAAATAGTCAAATAAATAATTTTGAATTTAATAATGTCAAAAACTTTTAAGTTCAAGCGCCATAAACAAATGGTTTCAAAACTATTTTTAAATAGCCACTTGGGATCAAAACGACTGGGACATTTTTTTTGTCAAATCGGTATAAAATAAGATTTTTGATGTGCGGCAGAATAATTAGTTATTAGTGATGTGGTGTCATGATAAAAGTTCAAAATCGCCGGAATAGTGTGAACAGAAGATGGACAGCGACAAACTCATTCCTTTCACTGTTACGTTTTTGTATTGTCTAATGCTTATGTTATGACTGAGTTAGAAAATTCATTAGCCAAAAAAGCTTAGATCTCTTATCAGTGCTGATTCAGTTAGGGGGAGGTATTGTGGTTCTCGTTGACTGTAACTTTACGAGTATGTTGCAAGTGTAGCATTGCAGTCTTGCAAAAGAAAAATTATATATACGTATATATATTATATATATCTTCATTCCAGTCCCAAAAGTTAAATCTCTAGAAGGAAAATCGAAAACTTTTAAATCGAATTGTCATGTCAATTTGTCATGATAATTCGTTGTCATGTCATTGTCATTCGATATCATTGTCATTCGATGTCATTGTCACATGTCATTGTCAAACAATATCACAAGGGGTAAGATAAATTATACACTGCTGGCCACCGTAAATGCAACACCCTGAAGGAAGCATGCAAATAATATGAAATTTACAACATGCATTAGCGGAGGTGAGATATGCAAATGATTAGAATTTCAGCGCAGACGCACAACACGCGCGCCTGTGGCGCCACTTCAAAGCGCTATTTAAGGCTTGGAGATTTTGACGATTTCAAGTACGGCAATTGTGTTTTTCTTGTGGTTTTTTCAAAAAAACGATCAATTATGCCTCGTAGAAAACAGCGATCATCTTTTGATCAAGTATCCGAGTTCGACAGAGGAAGGATAGTGGCCTACCGAGATTGTGGATTATCTTTCAGGGAAATCGGTAGTCGTGTTGGACGAAACCAAACAACTGTAATGCGGATATGTGATCGTTGGATGCAGGAGGGTACGACGGACCGACGTGTTCGATCGCATCCACCTCAGTGCACCACTTCACGTGATGACAGGCATATTGTGCGTATGGCAGTGACGGATCGCTCAGCCACATCACGAGCACAGCACATTCAGTCTGTACCGCATCATCCAGTGTCTGCGCGTACCATTCGACGCCGTTTACAGCAGAGTGGTCTGTCCGCAAGACGTCCATTGCTTCGTCTACCCTTGACGCAGAACCACAGACGTTTCCGCCGCCAATGGTGCGATGAAAGAAGGATGTGGACGGCAGAATGGAATGAAATTGTCTTTACTGACGAGTCACGCTTCTGTCTGCAACACCACGATGGTCGGATTCGAGTCTGGAGACACCGTGGAGAGAGGATGCTGAACAGCTGCGTTATGCACCGCCACACTGGTCCTGCACCGGGTATTATGGTATGGGGCGGTATTGGATATCACTCTCGCACTCCTCTGGTACGCATTGCCGGTACTTTAAACAGCCAGCACTACATCTCCGAGGTGTTGGAGCCAGTTGTCCTTCCTTACCTTCAGGGCTTGCCCACAGCCATATTTCAACAGGATAATGCGCGACCACACGTGGCACGCATTGTCCAAGGGTTCTTCGTCAATCGCCAGATTGAATTGCTTCCCTGGCCAGCTCGCTCTCCGGATCTTTCGCCGATAGAAAACATGTGGTCCATGGTTGCTCAACGATTGACCCAGAATACATCCCCAGCTGCCACACCAGATCAACTTTGGCAACGTGTGGAAGCTGCTTGGTCTGCTGTACCCCAAGAACACATCCAAAGTCTCTTTGAATCAATGCCGAGGCGTGTGGCAGCGGTGATCTCCAACAATGGCGGCTACTCTGGCTACTGATTTTGGCAGGAACCACACTTCACAGAAGTCTATAAATTTAATCATTTGATACTTGGTCAACATGTTATCTACAAAATAAATTTTGTTGTGATATCTCTTGTCTTTCTTGGTGTTGCAATTTGGGTGGCCAGCAGTGTACTTACAATTTCATTTTAATTTCTTGGTTGTTACTAGAGTATCCAATATATTTTATAAGAAAACCAGTAAATCACGGTGGAGTAGCTAAGGGAGGGCGACAGCGCTAAAAATTTTGTAGTTTTTCTTAAAAAAATGTTTTCTGATTTTAAGTACAATTTTGTCCTTGTCACAGACCAGTGCTGTGCGTGTGAAGTGAATACTTTCATGTACTCGGGATATAGTTTAAAAGTCAATCCTTTCTTTCATGTAGCTCTTATGAATAGTTATTCTTCACGTAACCCTGAAAACCAGCATTGATATTACTTCGAGGGTTAAGTCAAAAATTATTCGCACTTTCACTATAACACATCTTTAGGTTTGTCACACTGCCTCTGCGCAAGCATTCTTAGAGTTGATATTACTGTGGTCATGTTACCGCAGCTTGACCTTGATAGCGTCATTTTTCTTGCTTCTGCTACAGTGCAAACATGGAGCAGCGTGCACCAAGAAGGAATAAAGGGTAGTGATCCGATTTCTAGGGTCAGAAGGTGGCTGAAATGCATCGGAGACTTACAACACAATACGGGGACAGTGCTTTACCACGTAGAAGTGTGTTGTGCCGCGGTGGCCCGGTTGGAAGAGTAACGGATTAGAAACAGGAGGGTTGCGAGTTCGAATCCAACCAAAACACCGTCGTATATAAAGGGGGCTGGTGCACGTTAAATCTGTCAGGGCCTCAAATTTCCTCATGTTGGCGTGGTGTGGGAGTTTGGAGAGTGGAGTGCCAGCTCAGGTGTGACCTCGTCATCTGACCGTGATTCAAAATTACGTGGTGTTGTCCTCGATCTTTTCCTTTGGGATTGATCCCGGACTATCACCAATAGCCCGTTGTGTTGCTCCAATGTGACTGTTGAAAATATAAGCTATAAATTATGGTAAATATATAAATAACGCTTAAAGACAGGCGCCGTAGTTCCGCTTTCAAACGATTTGTTTGTTAGCGGTTAAAGCTAGGCGCCATAACTTCTCTTTCCGCCGCAAACGATTTGCTAGCGTAATCATTACTATAGAACTCTAATAAGATCTCAGAACCAATGTACAATGCCTAGAGTTTGGCTGCTCATTTTGTGTCTCGAGACTTGTATATACCTTGTATATATTTATATTAATGTTTATAAATTAGAATGCCTTGATACTTGGATGTATTTCTTCACTGTGTCCAGCTTGCTCACAACATTTTGTGTAGATATTACACTTCCATCGAAACTGAAACAGTGCCGTTAATTAAAATACCTACCTACCCACGTAGAAGTGTGTATGGGTGCATCGAGAAGCTTAAAAGAGGCCGGACAAGCGTGACGCACGAAGAAGGAGCAGGAAGCCCTTCAACCTCCACTACTGACGAACTGAAAAGGTTCAGCAAGCTTGAGAAATGGTACCGGCGAATTACCATCGACAATGTAGCGTGTTCTATGCATATTAGACGGACAAAGAAGTGGGGAAATGGTTCATAAATGGTTGTGCGGTACACCAAAAACCTTCTTGGAGGGAATACTTAAATTTGTGGACATCTGGACCAAGTGCATCTAAAAGGAAGGAGGCTATGTAGAAAAATGAACTTGTTCAACCCTACATTTGTATAAATAAATTATAACACTCAAGTGCGAATAATTTTTTGACTCTCCCTCTGTGGACGACTGGTCCTGTAGAATCAGACACAAAACAAGTAGTTTCCAAAAACTTAATAAATGAATTTATTGAACTCGTATTTAGAAAAGAGAAAATAGACACATCACTAAATTTCTCTTCCCACTAATGTCTAGGGAGCACAAAACAAAGGGGCGTTTTTTTCTCACTTCCGTCTGGAAACTCATTAACAGGAGCCATTATCAAAGCTCGGCCTTTGTTAGGTTTCAATAAAAATTGAAAAAAATTAATATCGAGAAACAGTAATTGTATAAATATATCCTAATTATTTTAATATGAATTATAATCATTTTAGTTAACAAATTTTGTTTCGGACAAAGGACGTCATCAGCCTCATTTGCCCCAGGTTCCAAAATCGCCCCCAAGTTGGGAGATCGCCAATTCAAATAGAACAAAACTTTCAATATATAGTATGCATGCTAAGTAACAGCGCAAACTCGATGTAAACAAATGCGAGTGTTAATGTAATTATCCCAGAGTTAACCGAAAATTTCATAATTTTCATTATAGGATAAGGGTGTGGGTCAATTTAGATTTTTTCTCTGTGACAGCATTTTTCACTCAGTGATTTGAAAAACGTGGTATTAATTTATTTGTGTACTGAGAGAAAATAAATTGTATATTGTAGTTAAAACGCGGTGGTGTTACTTCGATCTTCCCCTTGGCGAAGGGGCCGCGGTAGCCCGGTTGGAAGAGTAACGGATTAGCAACCGGAGGGTTGCGAGTGCAAATCCAACCAAAGAACGTCGTGTACAAAGGGGGTGGTGCATGTTAAATCTGTCGTGGCCTCAAATGTCTTCACGTTGGTGCGGCGTAGAAGTTTGGAGAGTGGGGTGCCAGCTCAGGTCAGAACACGTCATCTGACCGGGATTCAAAAATACGTGGTGTTGTCCTCGATCTTTCCCTTCGGGTTTGATCCAGGACCGTCGCCAATAGCCCGTTGTGTTGCTCCAGTTAATTAAATACCTACCTTGGCGCAACTTGGCGAATATATCCCTTCCGCCATAAAACAACCAACCGTAGAGACATTTTGCTTTAACAAAATTTTTTAAGACCTACATTACAAAATTGTTTCGCCATTTTTAGTTCCATGGGTTGATTTTAACGTCCCCAGGTATATCACCAGAAATTGTCAACTATTCTGTTAAACCTTTAAAAAAGAAAGCATTTAACAATTTTGCGACTAAGATTTTTTAAACTAATTCTTTACTCAAAGGTTGATAAATTTTTACCGTTTACAACGTTTTGTTTTGACTTCTTGTCTCATGTATGCTTTCTTCTTGCTTTTTAATCATACATTTTAGTTCTCTGTAATTGGATATTTTTCTGCAGAGAAACGGCAATTAAATAAAAATAAATGTGATTTTATAACAAAAGACACTTTTCAAAATTATTTATATCTGACTGGTTTTTTTGCTAGTTTTGGCACTGATGAGGATTTTTCCAAACAGTACTTTTATCTCTTTAGTTGCAAGTGATAGATCATTTGAAGCTGTATTCGTTATCGAGCAAATCGGGATTTTATATCCCTAAAGTTAAAAATGATGTCTCAAATACTGGATTTTTCACAATTTTAAAAAAGGACTTTCCATAGACTCCTTATATGCGTCTTTGTAAGCTCTGGAAAATTACAAAAAGGAACTGTTTAATAGAAAATATAATTTAAACACAATCGCATTTCTGTCAAAAGTTCATGTTAAAATATACGATTCTAAATTGCTTTAAACATTTCGTGAATTTTGTTGAGTGCGTCTTTTCCGTAACACATTTATAAATTAGTTTGAAAATGCCTGCCAACTCTTCCAGAAGTTTCCCAGACCGAAAAATTTCTTTCCGATTCTCTTTCCCAATGAAAAAATTCCAAATGACGCCAAATTAACCATTTGGCACCAAGGCGTGGCAATCCATAAATAACTATATTACATTCCAGCCAACGTTTCCGGAAGTCTACCGGAAAACACTTCTTTTTCCGGTCTTCCAGACGATCCGATCCCGATTTCTTAACATAGGGAGAAAATTTTCGAGTGATGCTAATTTCGTCAAGTTTTTGAGCAAAGTCGTTACATTTATGATAGAAAAACATCGGAATCAGTGGATGCTAGACTCGTAAAAATTTCTGTGTGTGCACTAATTTTGAAGAAAAACCATTAAATAAGTCCTCTAAAACACCCAAGGAAAAGTTTAATTTCTTATTTTTGCCGCCGTCTTGTGTAAAATATCGCCAAATTCATTTTGTCAATATTACTTTTTCAATTGCTTTTCAAAGCCCAATTGGACGCAAGTGTGGCCAAATTTGGCTGTTTTAATTATTATTTATTGTAATTATTTTTAAGCATTTTTCATTTCTGACAGTTGTACGTTGTTTATATATCGTTAAAATCTTAAGGCTTTCTTTTCTTAGTGGTTTGCAGGTATGATGTTTTAATTTGACTTGTTAATTAATCCCCTTCTTCGCTACTTTTACGGACTTCTTTCCCCTGTTGCTTTCGAGTTCGAAACTATATCCAACCAAAGACCCCGGTGTACGTGGCGGCTTGTCCACGTTAAATCTGTAGTGGCCCCAAAAGTCCACACGGTGACGTGGTGTGGAAGTTTGGAGAGTGTGGTGCCAGCTCAGGTATTGCCTCGTCATCTGACCGTGGTTCAAAATTACGTGGTGTTGTCCTCGATCTTTCCCTTTGGGATTGATCCCGGACCATCACCAATAGCCCGTTGTGTTGCTCCAATGTGACTTGAAAATATAAGCTATAAATTATGATAAAGATATAAATAACGCTTAAAGACAGGCGCCGTAGTTTCGGTTTCAAACGATTTGTTTGTTATGCTATTGAAGTTGGCGCCATAACTTCTCCGTCTAGCCCCTGCTCCTTGGCTACGATTTAAAAAAAACGGAGTGCCTTGCGCGCATGCGTTGTGTGTAGGGATGGGAAATACTGTTCTTTTCGGCGAACAGTTCTTTGATATTCCGTTCTTTCTAAAAGAACTGTTCCTTAACCTGTTCTTCTGTTTTCAAATGTCTCTCTTCTCGAAATGTGCAAGCCCTGTTCCTCCTCGTAGACTATGTGGCGCCAGCAGTTTTCCCGATTGGCAGGGACTAATTTTGTTGACGTCATCTTTGTTAGTAGTACTTTGTATAGGCGTGCATATATAAAAAAATACAAATGACTCGGAGTCTTCGTATTGTTATCGGTTGATTGATTTTTTTATGGCGCAAGGGGCAAGTCGATTCAAGCTGCGTCAAACTATCAGTAATTGAGAAAAGAAAATCAGAATTTTTCCATAAATTGGAAAACGTTCTTGCAAATCGAAATCTTTAAATTCTCTCCCCAGTGGCAACTAATAATGTCCCACATCTGAACCATCTCAAGTAGTTTCTCAAACTGATATGAGGTGCCTAGGACAAAACAAATACGCAAGCGAAAGTAATAATTTTTTAGATTTTAATGTCATTTTTAAGTCAACAAAATGGTCATTTAAGTCAATGAAACGACGGTCCGTGATCCATCCCGAAGAGAAAGATCCGAGGACACCAGGTAATTTTGAATCACGTTATGCAATAGGGATGTTGAGAAGAAGCAAAAAAAAAACCTCTCCCCGAGTGCGAACCGAAACTTTTTTCCCCGTTCCGGGAAGGGGTCAACGGGAAGAAAGACGCTACGTGTCAATTCTCACTGGGACGCTAAAGGGTTCGGACGTTGGGATCCGTACACCCACTACAAACTTAACTTTAAATCGCTGAATCAATCAAAATATCTTGTTAAAGGATACAATTAAACCAGTTTTAAATTGTTATCTGAAGTTGGTATTCTTTTGCGTCCAGTATTTCAATTCTTGCCTCTCCATATCGTCTATCTGTGAAATAGGGGTAAGTACCCAATGCAATTCCTAATCTATTCATTCGTATGCACATTCGATTCATATTCGTCTTTGTGTTGTTTAAACTTAAAGAACAAGGGAGTTGCCCTTTATAAAAGATTATAAATACAAAAAACGCATATCGGGATTACCACTTGGAAAGTAAAATTGGTTTGAAAAACAGGTTAATATTATATGATCCATCTAAACACGTTTAAAACATAAAAAATACAAGTCAAAAAATCACTTTCGCTTTTCAACACATTAGTTTTATGGTGGGATTCTTATTTCCGAGATGTCTTTAAAATCGTAATACCTGACAATGAGATCCTTTTCAACTTTATAGAGAGCATGACACCCCATCCGAATTTCCTTTTCACAGTGAAATATGTCCACACATTTGAAATTTTGCTTTCCATTTTGTAAAATTTGGTTTTAAAATAAAGTCAGGTGTTGCGTCGTCATCTGACCATGGTTCAAAATTACGAGGTATTGTGTTCAGACCTTTCCCTTCGGGATTGATCCACGGCCCCAATAGCCCTATAGATAGTGGATAGATATTCAATAGATATATGGTAACATTTTCCGGTCCAGTCCACCATTGGAGTCTTACTGCCCAATGATTTTGGAGAAGCAACGAACAGAAACCACCTGTTTCGAAATAGTATCCTCCACGGACTTTCGAAGGTGTCTAGGTACTGGGAGGGGAGAAAACCTTTAGGACAATGACTTCGGTCTTTTCTTTGTTCCTTTGCTGCTTCTCGATGCGTAATATTAATCTTCTTACTTCATTGTCCTTCGCTTTTCTTTGTGTGCTACGCTAATGATTCTGTTGTGTTACAATTGCACCCTAGCCATTGGGAAAAAAACGAAACGATAGATGATGGGCGGTAGGTAGGTATTTAACTAACGTCGCACTCTAGCAACAGAGCGGGCTATTGGCGACGATCCGGTATCCAACCCGAAAGGAGAGATCCGAGGACAACACCACGTAATGGTGTTGCCCTCGGATCTCTCCTTTCGGGTTGGATACCGGACCGTCACCAATAGCCCGTTGTGTTGCTCCAGTGTGACGTTAATTGAAAATACCAATAACGAGGGCAACACCACGTAATTTTGAACCAAGCTCAGATGATGAGGCAACACCTGAGCTTGAACCCCAACCTCCAAAATTCCCCACCTCACCACCGCGAGGACATTTGAGGCCACGACAGATTTAACATGCACCCCCCTTTGCACACGTCGATCTTAGGTTGGATTCGAACTCGCGACCCTCCCGTTTCTAGTCCGTTACTCTTTCAACTGGGTTACACCGGCCCTCGATGGATAGTATCTTTTAGAAGTCCTTCGTATTTTTAGTAAACTGTCGGCTTTTATTGTAGTTGTACTACCCTTGGTATTTTTAGTAAATTAATTTATCCGCATTATTACAAAGCCAGTAAACTAGATGGTTGGCTCTAGTTTACTGGTTCTAGTCAGTTCTCTTATAATGACGAGACACGATGAGATTTTGATCCGACCAGATCAGTGATGGAGATATCTCCTCCACGGATCTGGTGAGTCTTGCGGCCGCGGTAGCCCGGTTGGAAGAGTAACGGATTAGCAACCGGAAGATCGCGAGTTCGAATCCAACCGAACACCGTCGTGTAGAAAGGGGGCTGATACACGTTATATCTTTCGTGGCCTTAATTGTCCTCACATTGGCGTTGTGTGGAAGTTTGGAGAGTGGGGCACCACAGCTCAGGTGGGACCTCGTCATCTGACCGTGGTTCAAATTTACGTGGCATTGTCAGAATCCAACCAAATACCGTCGTGTAGAAAGGGGGCTGATGCACGTTATATCTTTCGTGGCCTCAAATGTCCTCACGTTGGCGTTGTGTGGAAGTTTGGAGAGTGGGGCACCACAGCTCAGGTGGGACCTCGTCATCTGACCGTGGTTCAAATTTACGTGGCATTGTCTGAATCCAACCAAATACCGTCGTGTAGAAAGGGGGCTGATGCACGTTATATCTTTCGTGGCCTCAAATGTCCTCACGTTGGCGTTGTGTGGAAGTTTGGAGAGTGGGGCACCACAGCTCAGGTGGGACCTCGTCATCTGACCGTGGTTCAAATTTACGTGGCATTGTCTGAATCCAACCAAATACCGTCGTGTAGAAAGGGGGCTGATGCACGTTATATCTTTCGTGGCCTCAAATGTCCTCACGTTGGCGTTGTGTGGAAGTTTGGAGAGTGGGGCACCACAGCTCAGGTGGGACCTCGTCATCTGACCGTGGTTCAAATTTACGTGGCATTGTCTGAATCCAACCAAATACCGTCGTGTAGAAAGGGGGCTGATGCACGTTATATCTTTCGTGGCCTCAAATGTCCTCACGTTGGCGTTGTGTGGAAGTTTGGAGAGTGGGGCACCACAGCTCAGGTGGGACCTCGTCATCTGACCGTGGTTCAAATTTACGTGGCATTGTCTGAATCCAACCAAATACCGTCGTGTAGAAAGGGGGCTGATGCACGTTATATCTTTCGTGGCCTCAAATGTCCTCACGTTGGCGTTGTGTGGAAGTTTGGAGAGTGGGGCACCACAGCTCAGGTGGGACCTCGTCATCTGACCGTGGTTCAAATTTACGTGGCATTGTCTGAATCCAACCAAATACCGTCGTGTAGAAAGGGGGCTGATGCACGTTATATCTTTCGTGGCCTCAAATGTCCTCACGTTGGCGTTGTGTGGAAGTTTGGAGAGTGGGGCACCACAGCTCAGGTGGGACCTCGTCATCTGACCGTGGTTCAAATTTACGTGGCATTGTCTGAATCCAACCAAATACCGTCGTGTAGAAAGGGGGCTGATGCACGTTATATCTTTCGTGGCCTCAAATGTCCTCACGTTGGCGTTGTGTGGAAGTTTGGAGAGTGGGGCACCACAGCTCAGGTGGGACCTCGTCATCTGACCGTGGTTCAAATTTACGTGGCATTGTCTGAATCCAACCAAATACCGTCGTGTAGAAAGGGGGCTGATGCACGTTATATCTTTCGTGGCCTCAAATGTCCTCACGTTGGCGTTGTGTGGAAGTTTGGAGAGTGGGGCACCACAGCTCAGGTGGGCCCTCGTCATCTGACCGTGGTTCAAATTTACGTGGCATTGTCTGAATCCAACCAAATACCGTCGTGTAGAAAGGGGGCTGATGCACGTTATATCTTTCGTGGCCTCAAATGTCCTCACGTTGGCGTTGTGTGGAAGTTTGGAGAGTGGGGCACCACAGCTCAGGTGGGACCTCGTCATCTGACCGTGGTTCAAATTTACGTGGCATTGTCTGAATCCAACCAAATACCGTCGTGTAGAAAGGGGGCTGATGCACGTTATATCTTTCGTGGCCTCAAATGTCCTCACGTTGGCGTTGTGTGGAAGTTTGGAGAGTGGGGCACCACAGCTCAGGTGGGACCTCGTCATCTGACCGTGGTTCAAATTTACGTGGCATTGTCTGAATCCAACCAAATACCGTCGTGTAGAAAGGGGGCTGATGCACGTTATATCTTTCGTGGCCTCAAATGTCCTCACGTTGGCGTTGTGTGGAAGTTTGGAGAGTGGGGCACCACAGCTCAGGTGGGACCTCGTCATCTGACCGTGGTTCAAATTTACGTGGCATTGTCTGAATCCAACCAAATACCGTCGTGTAGAAAGGGGGCTGATGCACGTTATATCTTTCGTGGCCTCAAATGTCCTCACGTTGGCGTTGTGTGGAAGTTTGGAGAGTGGGGCACCACAGCTCAGGTGGGACCTCGTCATCTGACCGTGGTTCAAATTTACGTGGCATTGTCTGAATCCAACCAAATACCGTCGTGTAGAAAGGGGGCTGATGCACGTTATATCTTTCGTGGCCTCAAATGTCCTCACGTTGGCGTTGTGTGGAAGTTTGGAGAGTGGGGCACCACAGCTCAGGTGGGACCTCGTCATCTGACCGTGGTTCAAATTTACGTGGCATTGTCTGAATCCAACCAAATACCGTCGTGTAGAAAGGGGGCTGATGCACGTTATATCTTTCGTGGCCTCAAATGTCCTCACGTTGGCGTTGTGTGGAAGTTTGGAGAGTGGGGCACCACAGCTCAGGTGGGACCTCGTCATCTGACCGTGGTTCAAATTTACGTGGCATTGTCTGAATCCAACCAAATACCGTCGTGTAGAAAGGGGGCTGATGCACGTTATATCTTTCGTGGCCTCAAATGTCCTCACGTTGGCGTTGTGTGGAAGTTTGGAGAGTGGGGCACCACAGCTCAGGTGGGACCTCGTCATCTGACCGTGGTTCAAATTTACGTGGCATTGTCTGAATCCAACCAAATACCGTCGTGTAGAAAGGGGGCTGATGCACGTTATATCTTTCGTGGCCTCAAATGTCCTCACGTTGGCGTTGTGTGGAAGTTTGGAGAATGGGTCACCATAGCTCAGGTGGGACCTCGCCATCTGACCTTGGTTGAAATTTACGTGGCATTGTCAGATGTATTAGGGTTTGATCCCGGACCGTCACCAACAGTATATTGTATTGCTCCAGTGCTACGTTAATTAAAATACCTACCATGCGAATGAGTTGTGGCAACATCTGTTAGGAGTACAACCCCTATTCTCAAAATGATTATTTTACCTTGTATCCTCCTAGTAATTTCGATCAGATATCTCGTCCACCAAAATTTGACCAATTTCGCTAGTGAAGAGAAGTCTTGTCATCAAGATCGCCGAATGAAGATATTGCCGTTTTTTGATGATGACGTGATCAAAATCAGGTTAGCTTTTTCTGAGATACCTTTTCGAGACAACCATCAGGAGGGTTAAGGTACATAAGGCCATTAAACAATATATACCTTCAATAGATACCATAAAGACACAGAAATTATGAAAAAACATGTATTTTACTCTTTAGAAAACAAAAAAAATGATTCCCTCACGCTTAATATCACCAATTCACCCAGTTGAGGACATTATCCCCATGGGTCAGCACATTAGGGTGTAACTGAATAGCGGACAGCAGGAATTAATGAATATAGCACAACGTTTATATGGTACGAAAAGAGCCGCTTTTTTAATGCACCCAAAAGAGTACTTTAGGAATAAAGAGTTGGAACTCTTTCAAAAAGCTTGGTAATGGCCCTTACGTGGTACAACGTCTCAACCGCTTCAGTCCGGAAAACAACCCATATACTAAAATGATTATTTTTTCATGTATTTTTAAGGTACATAAGGTCATTACAGCCGCATATACCTTCAATAGATACCTTATGTAAAGGCCCTCAGGGACTCATCTACTTTAGGTGTGTACGGGTTTCACGAATCCGAGGTACCTGAGCTATTTTTTTCCAATTGGTTTACTGTCTTTAGTAAACACTGGGGTCGCGCTCCTTGGATACCCAAACGATATTTTTCTGCTTTCATCCCACTACTCTGTTCTCCAATCCCTCCTAGTTTCTCTTTCACATTTTTTTGCTTGAGTTTTACTTGGAGCAGCTTGGCCAAACATGGCCCTTGTGCCATAAATCTCTAAAACAACCAACCTTGAATAAAGATGGAAATTATGAAAAAACGTATTTTGGTTTTTTAAAAATAAATGTAATGGTAATGGGCTTTTAAAAGGTAATGGTAATGGGCTTTTAAAATGCAACCAAAAGGGTTGTTGTTATCATGTCCATTTCTGAGTCAGATGTCACCGTGTGCATTTTGCCCAGCTTTGGCGATGTCGATTATATTCTCGCTGTAAAGATGTTCTTCGTGATGGTTATCGATGGTTTGAAGAGCAGCTACTATTGAAGGGCAGGTGAATATATGAATAGGTGTGAGCTCAATGCCCATAAAGTTACAATTTCTATACGTTCTGGTTCCATCACTGTTAATTTTCTTGCTTTTAAAATGTCCTGTTCTCCGTCTGGATATTGTGGTTTGTCTGCAGGTGTTAATTTCACAAACACAAATTTGTTGTTTTATTTAAATTCTTTTATGATATGAGTTTGAATTTTACCAAAGCATTGGCATCACTAAGAGTTATTAGAGTTTGTTCAGCATTTAATTATCTTCTGACTTCCTTTGCCAATTGATCTGCAGCTTCATTTCCTTCAATGTCCACATGTGCGGGAATCCACTGAAGAGTGTAGCTTTTCTCCAAGCACATGAGTTGCCCAAGATGTCCATTCACAGAAGTGAATGGACATCTTGGGCACATTTTGAGTTGCCATTTGCAATTGCTTCTAAGGCAGATCTGAAATCACAAAAGATAATAATTCCCTCGGTTTGCTGTGTTGATAGAGTTTAATTCATTTCAAGAGACTTATTTATAGCTATGAGTTCACTGGATTGGAGAACATTTTTCTTGTTCCAGCGTTTATTTGTAATTCCTTTCCATCTGGAAGCAGTAGAATTACGCTAGCACCTCCTTTATCTACATTAATCTGATGATCCATCAGAGTAGGCTACAATGCTTTTATTAGATGACTAGCAGAATTTCCCGGCGATGCTCGGGTTGAATTGGTTAAATGTTGATTATATTTCATAGAAAAATGCAAGCATCATTTAAGTGTACAGAAAATATTTTGTAACATCGTTTTGACTTTTTCATAGCTTCTGCAATTTACTTCGGACGCAAATATGTATACATAATATATCCATCCATATAATCCATTTCATATTCATCACTCTTGCTGTAAGACAAACTACAAAAGCTTTTTTCTATGGTGACTACTACAGAAGTCGATTTTGAGTTATAAGTTTGAGTAAATTAAATTGTTAGGCATTCGTGATTAATTTATTTTGAAGCAAACACATTTTTTAAAATTAAAATTCTATTCAGCGGCACGTGGAATAAGGGAGCTTGTTTTAAAAATGTAATCAGTGTAGACAAAGCAAACTCAATCGATTATAATTTTTACAAAATCACTGCTTTCAACGAATGTTTCACAGGCACTTAAGTTGTATAACAGCGTCAAATTCAAGTAAGCACACAAACCTCGACCTTCTGTCACTTACGACAAAAAATTTCTATTTTCACAACAATCCTAGTTTGCATACTTCCTTACTGTGATATTATTCCAAGATCAGTAAAGTCTGATTTAGAATTCGCTTTCCTCCAACAGAAAAATTTAGTTTTAAATCAAATTCTTAAGGTACTTTTTTGAATTGAGACTCAGTTTCTATATGGAAACCATCCATTTAGAATGATAGGTGTAGTTACTTGACTATGGAGTACAGCTTTCAATAATACCCATGAAACATGAAAAACAAATGTAAATTAAATTTATTTTAATCGTCTTGTAAAGAAAATCTGTCAAAATTTAAAAATATCTTTGAACTGCAAACGTGTGGCTACCCGTTTTGATTTAACGTAACATATCTTATTTTAGAATAACTTTATTTTAAAATAAGAAGTTGTACACCTCACAGAGAAAGGTTTCCATTTATTTTTATGAAACTGAATTCTACAAATTATAACGCATTTAACCAAAGACTTAAGGAAAGTTCGTCGAAATATACATATGCAACCAAGAAATTACCCATGTCTAATGGTATTTGGCAGAAAATAAAAATAATTCATTACAATTTAACTCTTAAATAATATACCTGTATTATGGAAAGTAATGGAACACATAAATACAAACAGAAACGAAATTCTGGGTCATTGAAAAATGTCGAATTCTGAACAACGAAAGATCTGAGTAAGCGTGTCGAATTTTGACGTCATGAGAATATTCTGAAGTAGAGATATTCGAAAAAGACGCTTGAAAAATATTGATAGACAATAATGAATTATTTACAAAAAGAACACAAATTTACAAAACTTAAAAATGCTCAAATATGACCGCAGCATTTCTGTCTTAACTCAAATACACTAACACGGAATTCTAAATCTAATTTATAAAAATAAAACACATTAATTCTGGCGTTGCCAGATACTGAATTCCAAATTTACGCTTTTAACATCAATGAATTTTTTTTGTTTTGGCTTTTCGTGTTCCATTACAAAATGCAAGTTGCCTAAAATTAAGTATTTTAAATATCCATTTTTCATCATTCTAATATTTCTAAATTGTTTATATTGTGGAAAGAAATAAAAAATCAGTTCAAACATAATTAGAATTTTAAATTGTTTAAATATAACGTTTCGGAAAAAATTGTTTTCAAGCAATACTGGTAAAACAATTGTATTAGAAAACTTGATTTTCGATAAATACTGGTAAAACAAACTGAGTTGCGTGCCGCAATCGTTTTATGCTCAATGTTTTCCCATGGCAATTTCGAATTGATTTAGCCTCCACCTAGGTTAAAGAGAAGGGGTTAATTAATGTAGCTTGCGTTACTCGCAGGGTTCCAAAGTATAAGTGTACCAAATTTGGTGTGGATTGGTCAAACGGTGTAGATTTGTATAGAGAACAGACAGACGCCAACTCTGCTTTATATGTATAAAGCGTTAATGGTTTCTAATTTTTTTTGCACTTGAAATGCTTTGTTGTGTTTCCCACAACTTTATGTGAAACTGCATTCAACCAGCTTTAAAATGTTCTGTTCTCAGTATGAATAGTGTTGTAATGGCTTTTCTACCGGTGGTATTTTCCCTAATTTGTTTTATTTTAATTTCCGTGTGATATGAGTGAAAATTTTACCAAAGCCTTAGAATCGGTAAGAGTTGTTGGGGTTTGTTCATGTAATGGTCAACAAGATCAAATTTTTTTCCCGAAAACTTAACAAAGATGTTCCAATGAGCTGGTACAATTATCTCCCATGAGCTGGTATAATTGATAAAACGAAAGTACGGTATGGACCATACCATAAACGGATAGAACAAGGAAGTTCGCTATAGACCATACCATGAACAAGGAAGTACTCAGTTCAATATCGAATGCGTCGGGCACGCCCTCTCTTGGCGACCTAAGAAAGTCGCCAAATCACCAATGTCGCCAAATCGCTGCTAGCTCACAACATATCAGGTATACTTTAGAAAAAAAGAGGTTGACCGAACTCTGAAAAGAACAAAGAACACATAGAAAGGGGTTACTCACGGTACAAGTCTAGGACGATGGTTCTGACGAGGGGCGCCATGAGCTTGGAGTTGTGCGCCTTGCAGTGGAAGGTGGCGAAGAGGTCGGAGCGGCTGAGGTTGACGAGCTTCATGTCGTTGAGGACGCCCGTAGAGTACTTCTGGGACGTGTTGTCCCACAGCTTGTTGTCGCGCCACCACGTCACGTTGGGCGGAGGAAAGCCTAGACAACAGAACAACACATTCATTATTGCAGGTCAGGTCTATTTTACCCTGGAGCCCGGCTGGAAGAGTAACTCGAGTACAAAGGGGACTAGTGCACTTTAAATCTGTCGTGGCCTCAAATGTCCTCACGTTGGCGTGGTGTGGAAGGTTGGACAGTGGGATGCCAACTCAGGTGTTGCCTCGTCATCTGACCTTCGTTCAAAATTACGTGGTGTTGTCCTCAGACTTTCCCTTTCGGATCGGTTGCCAATAACACGTTGTGTTGCTCGAGTGCGACGTTAATTAAAATACCAACCTACCTTCGTGGCCGTCGTGGCTCGGTGGGTATGTCCACTGGGCAACCTTCGAGTTGTAGGCGGCGCAGGTTCGATTCTTTCAGGTGCATTCCTCCCTGGGTGCATTTCTCTCTTCTGCATCAGTAAAAAGTTTCATTGTGTGTGTCTATTACTTGATATTGTATGTCTTGAACGGGTGGCTAAGTCGGACTGCTACATAGATGGCTCCCAGATATTAAGATCAATAGCAGACGCGTGTTCTACCCATGTAAAAATGGGATAAGAAAGAAGGAGGTCTATTTTACATCGACCTTATACTAAAATAGACGGATCAGTGGAAAGATCTCTGAAGAGTAAATCACGTGGGCTTACGAATTGACATAGCCCAGGGGTGTCAAACTCAATTAAAACACGGGCCATTTAATGCAACTGGTAAGATTCACGCGGGCCACATCACATTTACAAATTTTCTTAAAATTATATTTTAAAGTGAGGATTCAGGAACATGGATAGGATAATTAAAACATATGTAATGAAGTGAATTTAGGGTAATAGTTTATAATATTGCTATATAATTGCTTTTATTTAAACGTTTATTTAATTTAATATACCTGTAAAACTAAAATTAATTTTTTACCGGAAACTTGCCAGGGCTTTCCTCTAATTTTCCAATATCTGGATTCAAAGACAGAACAGACAATCTTCATTATAGCAGATAGATGATTATCAGTTAATCTTGATCTATAGGCCGTTTTATTTAATTTCACGGACGAAAATAGTTGCTCACACATTTTTAACATGACGAAATTGTGTGTACGGTATTGCCTCGATCTCCCCTAAGTGCTATTTTCTTCATAACATATTGTCCTGTTTTCATTTTATTTCAGAGCATCGTGGGCCACAAAAAATTACCTTGGTTGCCACATGCGGCCCGCGGGCCGCCAGTTTGACACCCCTGACATAGCCGATTGGCTATCGAAGCGCAGACTATTGTTTTTGATCACGGTGGATAATCACTTTAACCAATCAATAATTTAGGAATCATATTTTCCCCCACATCCACGTGACATATCTTCAAACCGAGCGATCGGAAGAAATGATTTAAAGCTGCGCAAACACATGCTCTTTCTATTTCGTTACGAGGTCGATGCTATTTTAAGGAAAATGTCGGTCGAAATCATTGCCAGGGGTTAACATCATTGGAGGGTTTTTCACTATTCTGCCATGCTTGTAAACAGCCCCAAGTTTGGTCTTTTCGTACCATGTAAATATGGACCGACTCGAATAATCGTTGAATAAATTACTTGTGCTCTTGTTGGAAAGGAAAGAACAAGAACTTGATGGACAAATCGCTGAGTCAACTAAATTTGGTTGTCTATATATTAACTGTGTTGCTTCTATCGCAGGGACCAATCTAATTGCTGTGGAGAGTGAGGAATTTTTAAAACAAGAATCTGGAAGGTATAATGCCCATATCATCTCAAGATGCCGTGTCATAAGGTAAATTCCTTTAAAAATATAAATTCATTTTCAAATCGAAAATCGCATCTGTGTAAAATAAAATAAAGCAATGGTGATACGAAATGCAATGTCACAAAGCATTCAATAAAATTAAGTTCTTGCACTATAAGTAAATCTAATTCAAAACCGACGATTTTTGAAGTTTATTTTTACCTCGCTAGCATTGTGTTACTCCATTACTTCAACAGTTTCCCCTTTTATCTGCAGTTTTTTACATTTTATGTTTACATGTTTCAAAATAAATTCCCGACTTGACGTGATTTGTAAATCACGGTTGAGTCGCGGATGGTCGACCGTCACGCGCGATTTGGTGAGCAGTGGAGTGACAGGAGCAGTAGAAATGTATTCCCTCAGAAGGTCGTCCCGTGTACCAACCACCTTAAAAACTGGCAGGACACTTTGTCCACAATGGACTGGATCAAGTGACCGTGAACTTTGAAGACTGCGTCTGAATAATGTCGAGGTAGAAATGAAACCAATATTCTTAAGTGGATTTAGAAAACCCGAAACCAGGCAAAAAAGGATGATACCTCGATTAAAACTTTATTCTGTGAAGCTACTTTCAGAAAATGCATCCAATAACTGAGGGAAAAAAGAATTTGGAATAAAAAGTTTAAAGTAATTGTTCTTTATCCCTAAATTTATTTAAAGTACTCTCATGTGTATAAATATGTAGCTAGTTGAATTAACGTCGCACTGGAACAACACAGCGGGCTATTGACAACGGTCCGGGAGCAATCCCAAAAGAAAAGATCCGAGGACAATACCTCGTCATTTTGAAAAACGATCAATGACGAGGTTAACACTTGAGCTGGCACCCCACTCTCCAAACTTCCACACCAATCCAACGTGAGGACGTCTGAGACCACGAAAGATTTAACGAGCACCAGCCCCCACGTACTACACGAGTCTTTGTGTTGTCAAACAAGCAACACTCCCTTTGCTAATACGCTACTCTTCCTACCGCGAAACCTCGTATATAAACAGGAAGCCTCCCACAATCCCTCAGCTCAGGTTTTATCTCGTCATCTGACCGTGGTTCAAAATTACGTGTGTTATCCTCAAATCTTTTCCTTCGGGGGTTGATCTCGGATCTTCGCCAATAGCCCGTTTGTGTTGCTCCAATGCGACGTTAATTAGCTATCTACCCCAAATCTCTCCTATTCTTATCGTCTGTTGCGAAGTTGCGTGAATTAATGTTTCGCATACCAAGATCTATATGTTAGTATCTTAACCCTCAGACTTTCCCCCATTGGGATGCTAAAATTTATTCGTCTAAAAAGTTCAATAGCTAGTCCGTAGCCATTCTTTGCTGGCACCGCGGTTGCCCTGTTGGGGATTGGTCAAATGTTTTGGCGCAAGGGCCATATTTGGACATGCGCCAGATGCAAGACATACAGAAAGAAAGTTTTACTGACACAGAAGAAAAAAATACACCCAGGAATCGAACCTGGGTGGAGTACAACTCGCAGGTTGCTAGCGTAGTGGACATACCCACTGAGCTACAGATTGGAAGGGTAGCGGAGCAAACGGAGGATTGCGAAGGCTGGTGCACGTTAAATCTGTCGTGGCTTAAAACGTCCTACCGTTGGCGAGGTGTAGAAGTTTGGAGTGGGGTGCCGAATCAGGTGTTGATTTGACCGTGGTTGAAAATTACGAGTTGCTGTCTTCGGATCTTTCCCACCGCGGAATGATCCCGGACCGTCGCCAATATCCCTTTGTGTTGCTCCAGTGCGATGTTAATACAACTACCTACCTTTCTTTGCTAGCCTATCGTATTTACTAATTAGGCACTATCGCCAATAGCCCGCTGTGTTGTTCCAGTGCGAAGTTAGTTATCTTCCTACCTATCCTTACCTGCTCACCTTAAAGCTATCATCGCTGTCAGTTCCGATTCCTTAACGAAGCTAACTGAAATGGCAGAAATTTTTCGAATTTATAGACCCTACTGAAACTCCAAAAGAGCTATGTGCAACTTCTAAAGAGGAAAATACGCTCTCATTGAAAACTGAATGAAAAAATAGATTCCCTCTCCTCACGAGTCGAAGATCTGTTTTGATTTCCCTGAAACCTGCCAATCGCCAGCGATGTAACGTCCTTAACCACAGCTCGGGATGATCAGAGGTCAACACCACTGACGTCCGGCCGAAAACCCCGAAACATCTATCGGAATGGTCTTCTATGGTAGTCTTAATTGTTGGGCAGATCGTTTTTTGCAGCATTGGCTCGCACTTTAAACAGTTCATCGTAGAATCGTCGTTGCAAGTCACAAGATGCCATGATTCCTTCTCGGACACTACACCTTGCTTTTTCATATAACACAGTATGAGTCTGCTGAACAAATTCAAAGTAGCGTATTTTGTCACTTCCGAACAAAGACTGAAATGCAATTGGGGAATTTTCCGTCTGAGGCGAGTCAAAAATCACGTGACATTAGAAACGTCATTAGCGGGAGTATTTTATACTTTGCCGGTTTGTCTTTTGGCATTGCATAGAATGCCTTGGAAATGTGTGAAATATCAATCGTTTCATACTTTGCACCAAAACGACAGGCATTCTATACAATGCCTGCTTTGCATACTTTGCCCCAAAACGACAGGCATTCTATACAATGCCTGCTTTGCATACTTTGCCCCAAAACGACAGGCATTCTATACAATGCCTGCTTTGCATACTTTGCCGGCGCCTTTAACGGTATATAGCTGCAAGTAATTCTAGAATTTCCATTTACGACATAACTAATGTCACTCAATTTAGGTAGGTATGTAATTGACGTCGCACTGGAGCAACACAACGTTTGATTTAGGTTTAAGGCGTATTTTTAAATGGGAATTTGTAATTGCCAGTGTTCTTCGGCCATTCATAGGAGCCGCTTTCCTAAAGAAATTGGTCTGCTTTGCATACTTTGCCGGTAACATAGATACTACACTGCTGGCCACCGTAAATGCAACACCCTGAAGGAAGCATGCAAATAATATGAAATTTACAACATGCATTAGCGGAGGTGAGATATGCAAATGATTAGAATTTCAGCGTAGACGCACATCACGCGCGCCTGTGGCGCCACTTCAAAGCGCTATTTAAGGCTTGGAGATTTCGACGATTTCAAGTACGGCAATTGTGTTTTTCTTGTGGTTTTTTCAAAAAAAACGATCAATTATGCCTCGTAGAAAACAGCGATCATCTTTTGATCAAGTATCCGAGTTCGACAGAGGAAGGATAGTGGCCTACCGAGATTGTGGATTATCTTTCAGGGAAATCGGTAGTCGTGTTGAAGGAAACCAAACAACTATAATGCGGATATGTGATCGTTGGATGCAGGAGGGTACGACGGACCGACGTGTTCGATCGCATCCACCTCAGTGCACCACTTCACGTGATGACAGGCATATTGTGCGTATGGCAGTGACGGATCGCTCAGCCACATCACGAACCATAGCACAGCACATTCAGTCTGTACCGCATCATCCAGTGTCTGCGCGTACCATTCGACGCCGTTTACAGCAGAGTGGTCTGTCCGCAAGACGTCCATTGCTTCGTCTACCCTTGACGCAGAACCACAGACGTTTCCGCCGCCAATGGTGCGATGAAAGAAGGATGTGGACGGCAGAATGGAATGAAATTGTATTCACTGACGAGTCACGCTTCTGTCTGCAACACCACGATGGTCGGATTCGAGTCTGGAGACACCGTGGAGAGAAGATGCTGAACAGCTGCGTTATGCACCGCCACACTGGTCCTGCACCGGGTATTATGGTATGGGTCGGTATTGGATATCACTCTCGCACTCCTCTAGTACGCATTGCCGGTACTTTAAACAGCCAGCGCTACATCTCCGAGGTGTTGGAGCCAGTTGTCCTTCCTTACCTTCAGGGCTTGCCCACAGCCATATTTCAACAGGATAATGCGCGACCACACGTGGCACGCATTGTCCAAGGGTTCTTCGTCAATCGCCAGATTGAATTGCTTCCCTGGCCAGCTCGCTCTCCGGATCTTTCGCCGATAGAAAACATGTGGTCTATGGTTGCTCAACGATTGACCCAGAATACATCCCCAGCTGCCACACCAGATCAACTTTGGCAACGTGTGGAAGCTGCTTGGTCTGCTGTACCCCAAGAACACATCCAAAGTCTCTTTGAATCAATGCCGAGGCGTGTGGCAGCGGTGATCTCCAACAATGGCGGCTACTCTGGCTACTGATTTTGGCAGGAACCACACTTCACAGAAGTCTATAAATTTAATCATTTGATACTTGGTCAACATGTTATCTACAAAATAAATTTTGTTGTGATATCTCTTGTCTTTCTTGGTGTTGCAATTTGGGTGGCCAGCAGTGTATATGTTTTAACATAAATAAACGTTAGTTATTTGTAATTTAGGCTATGTCGTTGTGTTCATTGGCACACCAATCTGCCCACTACGTTGCAACGAACACCTGCACGGCTCCTCTTCGCGGGATCGGGGCATCCCAAATCTAGACCAAACAAACCACTTATCGGAGGAACGTAACACGTGCTTCTACCACAGCCGTTTCGGCGCATAAATGTATTTAACCATGTTTATTTAAAAGATTAACTTCGCCTTCTATTGATGCGGCGATTACCGAAGGTGTCATACATTAACAGCCGCTTATTCATTGTTAATAGGAAAACACCAATTAACTTTCTGATTGATTGCGGATCTGATGTTTGTGTTTCAACCACGCTCGCTTCATCGCTTGAGAAATCCGGCGCCTTTAACGTTATTAGCTGCAAATAATTCTAGAATTTTCATTTTCGACACAACTAATGTCACTCGATTTAGGTAGGTAGGTATGTAATTAACGTCGCACTGGAGCAACAAAACGTTTGATTTAGGTTTAAGGCGTATTTTTAAATGGGAATTTGTAATTGCCAGTGTTCCTCGCCAATTCATAGGAGCCGCTTTCCTAAAGGAATTGGTCTGTTTGTTGACTTGAAGCGTTGTCAATTAATTGATTCTACCACAAAATTAGGTTTCAAAGTTTGGATTGAGGGTTTTATGGCGCAAGACCATATTTGGCCATGCTGCGCCAGACACAAGATTTACAATATCAAATAATAGACACACAGAATGAAAGATTTACTGACACAGAAGAGAGAAATACATCCAGGGGGAATCGAACCTGCGTCGCCTACAACTCGAAACTCGAAGGTCGCCAGCGCAGTGGACATACCCACTGAGCCACGACAGCCCCAGCTTTCTAAGGTAAACATCTCATTGGAAATTATTGGTAATTCTGAATATCAACTCGTCATCTGACCGTGGTTCAAAATTACGTGGTGTTGTCCTCGGATCTTTCCCTTTGGGATTGATCCCGGACCGTCACCAATAGCCCATTGTGTTGCTCCAGTGTGACGTTAATTGAAATACCCAACCCAACCCAACCCTGAATATCAACATTTTGAAACAATTTCCCAATCTAACTCGTCCACAAATCGAACCTATAAACTGGTTAAAAAGATGTACCTTTGAAAAACTAATTCTCAACACCATTAGGGTCCGTCGTGGCTCAGTGGGTTTGTCAACTGCTCTAACAACCTTCGAGTTTCGATTTGTAGGCGACGCAGGTTCGATTCCCTTGGATGTATTTCTCTCTTCTGTCTCAGTAAAACTTTCCTTGTGTGTATATATCCATTACGTGATGTCTGTCTTGTGTTTGACGTACCTTGGCCACAAAATATGGCGCCATAAAACCCACCTAACCCAATACTATTAGGCTAATAGAGGTGTCACAAATTAACTATGCATAGATAATTTTTAAATCGTAATTATGTATTTCTATTCTATTGGGTCGGAAACCTATTTCAAACGCCCTCAGCGGCACATCTTTAGGTGTGTACTGGCATCACAGCTCCGAGGTACCCGAATGATCTGTCGTCCCTTTCATTTTTACCCTCCCCTATCCTTCTGGTTTTTCTTCCTCATTGTGTTGTCAAATATGACCCTTGCGCCATAAAACCCCCAAACAATCAACCAACCTATTTTAAACGATCAGAGATCTTACTTAGCATTTAAACCCCTCATGTGAATATGAGAACATTGCAGCTAGCCGATGTGGCCAGGAGGAAGCTTTGTGTCGACAGCGGGTGTACAAAATATTTCATTTTTTATTATCATGAAATAAAAATATTTTACCATTAATGTAGGTAAGTAGTTAAATTAACGTCGCACTGCAGCAACACAACGAGCTATTGGCGACGGTACAGGATCCATCTCGAAGGAAAAGATTCGAGGACAACACCACGTCATTTTGGATCACGGTCAGATGACGAGGTCGACACCTAGTCTGGCACCCCATTCTTCAAACTTCCGCGCCGCACCATTCGAGTTTTAAGCGGCGCAGGTTCGATTCCTGCCAGGTACATTCCTCCCTGGGTGTATTTCTCTCTTCTGTATTAGTAAAAGTTTCACTGTGTGTCTGTAACTTGACATTGTATGCCTTGTGTCTGGCGTAGTATGGCCAAATATGACATTTGCGCCATAAAACTCCAATCAACCAACCACACCACGTTTGAGTCGACGGTAGATCTAACGTGCACTAATCCCCCACGGACACGACGGTCGTTGATTGGATTGAGTTTGAAACTCACAACCCTCCTTTTGCTAATCTGTTACTCTACCAACTGAGGCCCATTAATGTTTAAGAGAAATACATTTCCTTCATTTTAATACAATATTCCTCATACTCGGAAACTGATTTTAAAAGATCAAATCTAACATCAATCAAACCCCCGTATGTGGTTCATGAGAAAATTGTAGCTAGCCAACGTGAATGTCCGGCTGAAGCTTGGGGCTGGCACTTTTCAAAAGAATCCCCACACACTTTCGCGAAGAATAAAAACTGGAAAGTTCAGTGCAGAACATGTGTGGGAATATTTACACATATATCTGCCTGAATCTTTCAATGGAGCTTAGTGAAAGCGGAACCAGCTGACCATTCCTAATTCATATGTAGAGCCATTCATCCAAACACTGGCTCCAAGTGACGGGGTGGCTGTCAGGACCCGAAAGTAGGCTTAGCGGAACGCGATTTCTTTCGAGCTTGAGTGATGAATTCGTCCCTCTAAAAATAAATGTTGCATACTTGAAGTGTTTGCCTCCTTCGGCCGTTATTGTTGCTACGGCAACAGATTTCGAGAAAGGATTTTGGAGAATAAAGTATGGATTCTCTTTGCTCATTCGGTTATGCATTTAAATTTTTTTTATGGATCGCTTCATGGACCTCTTCATATTCCGAACGGAAATAGTTTGGACGGGATAGTTCGGATTTGGGTATTTTTCTGGCACGTTTTAAGGAAGATCGGTATTAGTTGTAATCGTCTTGAATTGTTTCTGTTTAACCGGTTTAAATAACGGCTCGGGCGTGAAAATTTAAATGTGTATTGTTTGTTAAATGGCAGTTGCTAGGTTGTAATTCCTCACGTGAATAATGAGATTCTCAACAATTCAACCTTTTTATATCCATTAATTGCACTTTATACCAACACTTTCTGGTTTTATTTTTCTCCTGTGTCAGTAAAACTTTCCTCGTGTGTTGCATGTCCATTAACTTGACGTTTTTTGGCGCAGCTTGGTAAAATATGGCCTTTGCGCCATAAAATTGGTAATTTGTAAGGCTATTTGGTATTGTTAAAATTGGTAATTTGTAAGGTTATTTGGTTTTACTAAAATAGGTAATTTGTAAGTTATTTGGTATTATTAAGATTGATAATTTGGTACGTTGTAATTCCTCATGTGAATAATAATGAGTTTCCAGAAACAATACAACATTTATATTGCCCTTGCGCCATAAAATTAGTAATTTATAAGGTTATTTTGTATTATTAAAATTTGTATTTTGAATGGTTATTTGGTATTATTAAAATTGGGAATTTGGTGATTCGTAAGATATTTGCTATTATTAAATTGATAATTTGGGAGGTTACAATTCCTCATGAGCCTCACGGAACAATCACAACATTTTTATATTAATTAATTCTCTATAATATCAACACTCCATGCGTGTTTTTCTCCTCTGTGCCAGTAAAACTTTCTTTGCATGTATGTCCATTTAAGTGACGTTGTTTGGTGCAGCTTGACCAAATATCGAACTTGCGCCAGAAAATGCCAAACCAACCAACTTAAAATGTAGAATTATGCATAATTACGATGATCTGACAGAAACATAAAATTATTTAAAATGCATGCACTTGTTTTCGCAATAATTATAGACGCCCAACTAGGTTAAACATTTATTTTCCCAAGCTCACCGACTTAACCCTCAAAGTGGTTAAGACGAGAAATCAATTCCACCAAGATCTGACCAATCTTGCTAAAGACGATATATCTCGTCATCGAGGTATTACCGATTTTTTTATGATGACGAGATCAAAATTTGGTCAGTGTTTTCTCTGATGACGAGATATCTCGTCCATCAAGATCTGACCAATTTTACTAATGACCAGATATCTCGTCATTAGTAATAGCCCGTTGTGTTGCTCCAGTGCGACGTTAATTAAAACATAAGTACTCATGATTAGTAAAATAGAGATATCTCTTCATCAAGATATTGCTGATTTTTTTTATGGTGACGAGATCAAGATCTGGTCAGTTTTTCTAACGACGAGATATCTAGTCCATCAAGATCTGGTCAGTTTTTCAAACGACGAGATATCTAGTCCATCAAGATCTGGTCAGTTTTGCCTAATGACGAGGTACCTCCTCGATATAACCACCAGGAGCGTTAACAGCCAAGATTTCTCACCTTTTAGAAGAACTTTGGTTACCCTATTCAAAATGAATCAACTCTTAACTTTTAATTATAAGTATATTGTAGCTGAAATACTGTTATAACTATTTCTTTTAATTTAGTTCTATGTTACATATGCACTTGTTTATCCCATTCTTGAATATTTCCAAACATCACTACATCGAGCAGTATTTCGATGCCGAACAATTCAAGAAAAATAATACTTTTCCGTTATATCCATACCATTAAATTTTGGCATTAATTTGGCTCATTTTTGCTTATTTCTTGGCGCTATTTAGGGGAGGAACCCATTGGGGAGGAAGAATAATCCCTGCGTGATTTTTTTTCTTTTCGTATATAAGGTTTCGTCAATTTCAACAATTTTATGACTTCCACCGATTTTAATGTTAGGACGAGATAACAAAGAATTGGCATATATTTCTGGCATATAATTATTCCAATCTACAGTTGGGTTGTGATTAATCTAAAGCTGCAGTTCACAGAATTCAATAGACGTTAACTCTTGACACCAAATAAAATAAATGAATCGTACAGCAGTAACGAAAGGAATGCGTGATCCAATAAACCACGTTTTCGTTCAGACGCCTTTTTATTCTCGGCATGAACATAGGCTAATAACCATTTCGTCTTAAAGTGGTAATTCAAATACAATCTTTCCTTGTGAAGAATATTTCTTTTTTGAAGAAATAGTATTTCCGCTTATTCTCTTGGCAAATACCAAATCATGAAATCCATTGCTCTAACAAAGGAATAAGCTAAAATGGCGCCCCAAAATAAAAAGCTGGTATGGAAACAAATCGCGCTAAGAAATAAGCAAAAATGGGCCAAATCGGCGCCGAAGTTTATTGGAATGGCTATAATAACGGAAAAGTACCAAAATAATTGCTGAGCATCGAAAACTTCTTTATCGCAACGGCTTTATTTTTGTTTATTGTAGACTGTTGTTTATCAAACATCGTGGGAGTTGGGAAATCTCACCGGGCCTAAACTATAAAGGATTTTATTTTTATGCTTTGGGCATAAAAAAATTAAAAGCCTTTCCTATATCCTTAAAAGCTATGTGAAGTCTACCAACTTTCCAGACAATGCTAGTTTAACTTGTTCTATCCGTCATCTGAAGTTTGGTACTAGAAATACTGGTGTACAGGGTGCCCTTTTTCATTCATATAACTCAAGCCCCACCCAACTTACCCATGGGGTTTAACCCCTCTGGGGTTGTCTCGACTAGGTATTTCGTCATTAGCAAAACTGACCCAAACTTGATGGACGAGATATCTCGTCATTAGAAGAAAACTGAACAGAACGTGATCTCGTCGTCATTAAAAATCAGTAATATCTTGATGACTAAATACCACGTCATCAGCAAGATTAGTCGGGTTTTGATGGACGAGATATCACGTCGAAACCCCTTGGGGGTTAAAGTTTCTTCAAGGGGAGATCGGAATAACAAATAATTACAATGTATCATATACGTAGAGCAGAGGTGGTAAGTGGAAATATACAAAACATTACAAAACCAAAAAAAAGGACAAACAGCACATAATCTACAAAAAGGAAATAGTAATTAAAGACAACAAAAGACGATCCCTACCTCTTTGCCAGTTGGTAGAGTCGCCGATTAGCAATCGTAGGGTCACGAGTTCGAGACTAGGCCCAACCAAAGACCGTCGTGTACGTGGGTGCTGGTGCGCGTTAAATATGTCGTGGTCTCGAAAATATTCATGTTGGCGTGGTAAGGACGTTCGAAGACTGGGGCGCCAGCTCTACCGTCAACTGAACGTTGCGTTGGTTTAAAATGACGAGGCATCTTTCCCTTCGGGATTGATCTCGGACCGTCGCCAATAACCCGTTGCTCCAATGTGACGTTAATTCAACTACCTACCACGTAATACGATCCCAGATACCAATGTACCTGTTATGCTTACCTGCGATTTCAATGTCGATGTTACTCAAAACAAATCGCTTATGGACAATACAACGTGAGTTCAACTTGAAGTGCATTTCTACATCACCCGCTATTATCAATATGTATGAATTCAGACATTTGTATGAAAACATGGATGTAAATACTATGCCATATGTAACTTCTCCCATCATCGGCCGGGTTGCCAACCGTCGTGTACAAAGGCGGCTGGTGCACGTTAAATCTGTCCTGTCTACATTGTCCTCACTTTGGCGTGGTGTGGAAGTTTGGAGAGTGGGTTGCCAGCTCAGGTGTGACCTGGTCATCTGACCGTGGTTCAAAATTAAAAGGTGTCCTCGGATCTTTCCTTTCAGTGGTTGATCCCGACCATCGCCAATAGCCCGTTGTGTTGCTCCAATGCAACGTTAATTAAAATACCTACTTACCCATAATCGGCCTTCAAGCAAAAAACTCAAACATCATTTATAACAAGACATCATTTATTTGCAGAGGCATTTTCAAAACTTTCATATATTAAATAATTAACCGATCTGAATATGAAATGAAAAATTGCATCTTAATTACACTGGTTTAAGGTAACACAGAAATCTTAAAATTCCCAGAAATTAGTTGAAGATTGAACTTTTTCTATGGTTCTCAGAAACGTTTTAATTAAGAGATTGGAAAATTCTCATACAACTAGCTAAAAGATTCCCAAAACTTTTTTTGTCGCAAAATACAAAATTTTAAATTAAATAGGAAATTTTCCATTCCCCGTTGCTAGGTGCAAAAGAAATGCACGGATGTAAGAATAGGAAACTTCGAAAAAGCATAAACGCACTTTTAATTGGGTAATTAATAAACTTTTTGAAGTTCTTTTCAGGGCATAAGACTTGCTGAACAAGAAATAAACTATTCAGAAAAGAATTCTTTAAAACTCTAAAGAGAATACACGTACACACATGTGAACTTTATATTCACTCTTTGTGGTAATATTGGGTACAGTTGCACTTTACAGCCTTTTTGCTGCAACGCTTTTTTTATACCAAAACTGTCGCCAAGGAAGAAAGTGTTTGAAAAGACGCCGTTTTAGGCTTAGGAGTAAAAGAATGAAATGATTGATATAAAAGTGTCCAGGGACTCCAAGTTTAGGCTTAGGAAAGTAATGAAAACATTTGAAAAGATTTAGGTTATAAGAAAATAGGTAGGTACTTTAATTAACGTCGCACTGGAGCAACGCAACGGGCTATTGGCGACAATCCGGGATCAAACCCGAAGGGAAAGATTCGAGGACAATACCACGTAATTTCGAATCACGGTCAGATGACGAGGTCACACCTGAGCTGGCTCCCCACTCTCCAAACTTCCACACCCCGCCAACGTGAGGACATTTGAGGCCACGACAGATTTAACGTGCAACATCCCCTTTATACACGACGGTCTTTGGTTGGATTCGAACTCGCAACCCTCAGGTTGCTAATCCGTTACTCTACCAACCGAACTACCCGCGACCACGAAAAAGCTGTAAAGAACAAATTTATTCAAAATTCAAAATACGTTTAAGCGTCAATTGCTTGAAATTCTATTGAATACATTTTTAGAAGTAATCTTCAAAAACAGGTAATATGTAAAATTTACGTTTTGGATTTAAAACAGCGGAAATGAGCTTCTACACACATTTTTCTCAAGTGTTTAACCTTTAAGGTTAAAGCAATTATTCATAAACTTTTAAGTAAATATAACATCTTAATGAACATCTAAGGATTGTAGTAACGGACATAAATTAAGCATTCTGACAAGACCGAATTAAGAATTCCGATAATATTAACGGACTTTGCTTTGTGTCCTCGTTTCAAATGAAAGGTTTTGAACAAGCATCAATTAACCCACTCACAATATTGACGTAAGCGTTTTGGAAACAGTCTCCACGTTGTTGATGGTTAGGTAGTGTTTCCCACTAATTCGCGAACAAATATTATTGGAAAACTCTTCGCATCAATTATGGTTACTGAAATGGCCAATAGTGTGTCGAAAAATCTATATCCAGAGAGCCAGAAGATGAAGTCCCCATTAAAATATTAAAATAAACATTCTTTTTTTCCGATTTTACGTTCATTTAATAATTATTAGCAATTTTTTTATACTACTTAGTTTAGAATGAAGACTAGTATTCTGATAGGAGAATTGTCATCGTAAAAATAATTCTAATCTACCGATCTTTTGTATTTGATTTAAAAATCTTTTTGGGAGTAAAAAAGGACTTGTTTTTCAAGTGTAATTCAGGCGTTGTAGAAAATGAAAGAGTATTAAAAAGTACTTGGCTTAGTCTTAGAATGCATTCTATATTAAAATATTAAGAAAAGTGTGTCATTCAATTTTTCCGTTTAATAGAAGATTAAATGGAGGGTTAAACAGTAATTTTTACGAAGCAAAATCGAAAAGATTGTTTCCGTTCATTTCCAAAATAAAGAAAAAAAATTTTATAGAATAAATTTCGCATTTTATGTGACATTTTTTAATTCATTTTTTTCCAAGATTCTGATTATTATAACAGACCTAGCATTTGTTACTTAAATAAATATAACATACAAAAGAGCCTTTTATGGGAAATAAAAGAATAATTCTAAGCTACTTTTATGATTGAAAGCGATAAAAAATGCAGTGTGTCTTTTACAACAGATTATGAAAAGAGCATTACCTTCTCTTTTTAGTGCATGGAATGTTATGAATATGGAGGTATTTGAAGTTTTGAAAGCCTTAAGTTAGTCTTAGAGTAACTAACGACGTCCTAATCCTTGTTTAATAAGTTGCGATGAGAAACCCCAAGTCGAATATCAAAAAGAAAATTTACTTTTGAGCGTAACTCTGTTGCCTAAAAAATCATTGCAAATTATATTTTCGTAAAAATAATACTTTCCCACTATATCACTATTTCTCTGAAACTAAAATATTCTGTTTTTTGTTTGAGCCTTGATGTACATTAAAAATAACAAAGTTCTTTTCAATATTCTGAACATAATCTTATTGCCATTTTGGAGATTCTTTTAAGGAATAATTTTGCAGCCTGCAAGAAAATCTGAAATCATTCAGTTAAAGATCTGTTGTACTGCAGTATGACCTATGGTCAGTGTGTCCATTGTATTGCCCCACTAGATACGTAAATAAATACTTAAATTTGGTGAGAACATTTACTGTTTTCAACGACTCTGAATTTCAAAAATATTTTCTAAATTGCGGTAGCCCGGTTGGAAGAGTAGTGGATTAACAACCGGAGGGTTGAGAGTTCGAATCCAACCAAAGACCGTCGAGCATAAAGGGGGCTGGTGCACGTTAAATCTGTATCAATCTCAAATGTCCTCACTTTGGGGTAGAGTGGAAGTTTGGAGAGCGGGGGGCCAGCTCAGGTGTTGCCTCATCATCTGACCGTGATTCCAAATTTCGTGGTATTGTCCTCGGATCTTTCCTCTGGGTATGGTCCCTGACCGTCGCCAATAGCCCGTTGTGTTGCTCCAGTGCGAAGCTAATTAAAATACCTACCTACTGCAGAGAAGATAGAAATACACCCAGGGTAAGTTACAGTATCGAACCCGCAGGTTGCTAGCGCATTGGGAAAACCCACTGGGCCGCAGCTGTCCTGACTTCAATTCCTAGATCACTTGAAGGAAAAGGTAGGTTGTTGAATTTACGGTGCACTGGAGCAAAATAATGGGCTATTGCGGACGGTATGGGACTAATCTGGTACCCCACTTTCACCACACCAACGTGAGGAAATCTGTGGCCACGACAGATTTAACGTACACCGGACCACGCTTACCCGACGGTCTTTGGTTGGATCGAGTTTCGAACTCGTAACCCTCCGGTTGCTGATCCGAGACTACGAACCAGGCTACCGCGGACTTATTTTTATTTAACTTTTAAATAATATAAAACCCAAGAACTAAATTCCGCTTTTGGACCTTGAGCCGTAAAATACAAATCAACCAACTAAAAAGTAAATAATTAGTATTAAATGCAGCTAAATCAATTTGACAGCAAGAAAGAATGTTAAAAGCAAAGCTTCAGTAACTAGAATTTATAGTATAATTTGCATTGGACTCTGAAATATGCGATCGAATCTCGCCATAACACGATATGTCTACGCAGATGGGGATATCGAGATATGTGTATGAATTTATCAGAAGTAACGAATATAGCTGAGACAGTAGTATTCAAATGAGGGTTGGAACTGGGAATGGGGAAAAGAACAACTTGCTCTTTATCACCTGTTCTTCAAAAAGAACGGGAACAGCCTGTGCTCACTTTTCCCAAAACCTGTTCTCCGCTCTTTTTGTGTGTCTAAAAAGGAACAGCAATTTTTTCTACTTTGATTTTAATTACAGAAAAAAATTGAAAATTTGTAAAAAAAGTAGTTTATCTTTTCTCGAATTTTCCTTTTCTATAACTTGCACCATACGCCCTTTGTTCAATTATGCTAAATTCGAAACAGCTGTTCTTACATTTCTTGATTCACTGGTTTCTGTTCTTGATTTGTTTCTCTTTCTGCTATACACTCCCGTTCTATTCTTGAACTGCTCTCTGCTCTGAGACTACTTCCTATTCGGTAAGTGCCTCCTGCTCTCAAACTGTTCCCACACTGTTCTCGACCTGCTCCACGTAGTCAAGGAGAAACAGGGTTTATACATTTTGAGTAGAGTGAGATATTTGAAAACAGTGGTGTATGAACAGAAGAGCAGGTAAAGGAACAGTTCTTTTAAAAAGAGCAATAACATCAAATAACTTTTGGCCGAAAAGAAAAGTCTTTCTCATCCTAGTTGGAACAGTGGGTGAAATGGAAGGCGAAAATAAAGATGATATAAGATTTCGAAGGACGTGATGAGGGGTAGAAATATACTGGATTGTTCCACACATCCAGATGCGTTTTAACTCTCTGAAATCGAATGAATATACCTCCACACCACCCCTTTAAATTTTGCTTTTATTGCCATAATCCAAGTTTGTCTTTGCAATCATAAAAGTTAGATTAGAACTATAAACAGTTTTTAAATCTACGGAGATTTCACCACATAAAGGTATCTAATACATGGGAACCAATGTTATTTTCTTTATCTAAAATTATAATTTTTCTATTGACTCAACTTTAATCTTTCTAGAATAGATTAAGTAGAACTATCAACAGATTTTAAATCTACGAAGAATTTCGCTATATAACGGTATCTAATACAATGGAACAATATGATTTTCGTATCAAATAATAATTTTTTTCTACTGTCCAAACTTTAATCTTTCTGGCGAATAGTCCTTATGGTAAGCATATATAGAAGGAAATATTTATATCGCTTGTAGAGGGTAATGCCAATTTAATTAGAGATTTTCTTGCCCAAACAGCTGCTTCACTTTTGCAAACAATAAAAATAGGATGAAATTTAATCAGATTCGATATTAAAAAATTCTACCATGATTTGACACTTAGCTTGTAAAAAATGTATAGGTATAAAAGATATTTTAATACTAAGGTAGATACTTGAATTAATGTCGCACTGAGCAACAAAATGGGCTATTGGAGAAGTTCCGGAATCAATCTAGATGGGAAAGATCGGAGGACAACACCTCGTGAGTTTGAACCACGGTCATGTGATGAGGTCACATCTGAGCTGGTGGCACCTCGCTCTCCAAATTTTCACACTTCGTCAGTGTGAGGAGATTTGAGGCCACGACAAATTTATCGTGCACCAGCCTCCACGTACACGAGGATCTTTGTTTGGATCGAGTTTCAAACTCGCAACCCTCCGGTTGCTAATCCGCTATTCTTCCAGCTGGGCTACCACAGCCTTTACCACTAAAGTGTATAATAAGTACACATAACGAGAACGCATACCTGTAATTTTATCCGCTTTAAGTTTGCATGTGCGGCAAACGAATTACAGGATTATAAATAAAGCTAAAATTAAACATTTTATTTAAAAGCTAAACTTCAAAGCTATTTTTTTTCATGTTCTCAGTGTGAAATGTGCGAGTTAAGTTTCAACATCGCTCGTGTTTAATTAAAACTGATTCGTCTCTTTGAAAGTTAACTTAATTGCCATATGTTTAATAAATCGGTACAAAAACGATTAAAAAATAAGAAGTTGCTTTTACTCATTTAATCTCCCACCTTTTTGATTTCCAGAAAAAAAAGCATAATAGGATTATGTTCCTAAGTCCCCTTTCATGTATTTTATGATGATTTTTCATTAGAATGTGTTAAAAAATAAGAACTGCCGGCCAAATATAAGGCTAGAATGACTATTCTCATAATTTTTATTCAATATCGATAAGAACTTCCTTAATACAGTGTTTTAAAAACGCATTTATTTTTCATTTGATTGGTCGTTCAACAGTCATTTTTTATATATGAGGGCTAATTAAAGCGGGACCTAAATTTAAAGTGGATTCCTAATATATATTTATGCTATACTAGGATTAGAACCCTAAATAGGTCATTGTGAAGCCTTTGTTATTTTTAATTTATAATTTTACATGTTTTGGTATTTTTAATAGAATGGACATTTTCGAATGGCCAATAGTCGCAACTAATCTTTTTGCAGATATTCCTTTTATTCTAAGCGTAATTGGGAGTATTACCTTGTTTTTAAAGGGAATGTCACTCTTTAATAAGATATTTTGTTGCCCCTTATCAACTGTTTTAATTTTACAGCCATTACAAATAGGATGAAAATCTTTCTTTCCCAACCTAAAATTAATTTCCCTGTATTCACAAGAGCCTGGATTTGGTTAACTTAGAAATGTATAAAAATGACCAATAAAATGGCTAAAATAATCTAAAAAATATTCAAAATGGCGTAAAAATTTGATGTTTCGATTTGTAAAACATCCGTTCCCTAATTGCCTGTGAATAGTGTTTTTGAACTTAAATCTTAAAACATAAATAAATGCAATATAATTGACTTGCTGACCAGAAGTGACAAACTAAACAGGTTAATCTTTCCTAACGCATAGTATACGATGCGTTCCGGTGCAATGCCAATGCAATCAACCTCGATTGTAAAATTCTGCACGTTGGCTTTTCGTACGTTTTTCAAAATTTTTCAAATGACGGGATTGTTTTGGACCTAAGAACCGGTATGAGCCAGGGGATCAGAGAAACAGTGCTTTATGTAGTTCAAATTGTGGTATTATTAAACATTTTCATTAACTCTAAAATCCTAAAATATTCGTTTTTTATTGTCAAATAGGGAAAAAAACTATAACCTTCACTCTCCAGTGTCGATGATTCACCCACCAATAAAAATAGTGAGAAGGATTTCTTTTGTGTTAAGGGTGATCACGGATTTTTTGGGCTCAAGAAGCTAGCATATGAGTCATTTGTAATGTGTTTTACCGTAAAAGCGAAACTGCGTAAAACTTTGATTAAAACGAAACTAACTGGGAAATGACCAAACAATTTCCTTAAAATTTTAAAATTACCAGTGTAAAGTAAAAATATATCCCCCCAAAAGCTACATTTCTAGAACCAGGAAATTGGAAACGGAATTTCTGTTTATATGGCATTGTCTACGAAGTACTATAAAAAGATGACACGCAAACAAAATCCTACACTGTTGATAGCCTTTCTTTTTATGTTATTTTTGCAGGTTTTATCGTGTTTCCTCGATCTATAGTTAATTTTTATTTAACTTTCCTTCAAATAAATCTCTATATTTTTTAAAACCTATCTCTAAACATTTTAATGTACCAGCACAAATAACATATATATAACAATAATTAGTTTATTTTTTATTTTTAAACACAATTTTCCCTGAGTTCCGACCTATCCGAAACAAAAACTAACCCTCCAACCTACACTCTTTCAGTTGTTTTGTAGCACAAATGGAACCACGAATGGAATAACGACTGGGAAATATTTCAACTAAAATTTGATTAAAACCCACGATGAAACGAGAAAATTATGTTAAAACTACAAAAAATCTCAAGGAAAAACCAAAAAACAGTACATATCGAAAACCTGGAGATTGCTAATAGAATTTGTGTCTACACGTACACATAATATAAAAATTTCGATTAAAGTAGTAATAACAGTAACTGCAGGATTAAAATATAAACTGTATGAAAAATAAGCTTACAGTAAATTAAATTCAGTAAATCAGAAGTTCATTTTCAAAAGTGATATCGAGTTCAATGTAACACGAGGATGTGAAAAATGAATGAAAATTGAAACTTACCTTATGCATTTCACGTTGAGGATAAACAAAAAATAACTTTAAAGTTTAGCTTTTAAATTGAATATTTAATTTTAGCTTTGTTTTAAAGAGGTTTGCCGCACATGAAAACTAGAACGAACAGTGTCGGTATACGTTTTATTCTCAGAAATAAAATTACCCACTATCACCTTTAGTTGTAAACTATCACATTTTTACAAGTTTTGTGTGAAAGCAGGGTAAATTTGTTCAGTAAATAGAATACGATTAAATTTTCAGATCCTATTTTTAATGGCCATAAATATAAAGCAGTGGATTAAGACAAAATACTCCAATCAAGTTATATCTTTTCTATAAAAACGACATGAATACTCTCTTTTGTGTTCGTAATGAAAATATTCGTCAAATGCGTATCGCGAAAATATTAAAGTTACAGTTGAATAATTATTTAAAGGAAATCACATTTAGGTATCGATCTAGCGTAAAATTTTCCGCAGATTTCAAATCCGTTGAAATTTTCACTCTATCTTTAACGATCGCGAAGATAGGAACTTGGACTAGGGGAATAAAAAGCCCTAACGCGCTTCAAAATGTGTGTCATGTGAACGGTGCATTACAATCCTATGTACCTACCTCCAAGCGCCTTCTAATCGTTAGAACGACCGCAGATTGTTAAAGCGCCGAAGCTCTCTAGCGTGTGGATTCTCGCGATTTCTGCATGTGAACAATCCAGCAGAACTCTATGTACTTCGGTACCCACGTTTTGTTTCGACGTAAAACGCGCGTTAGAAAACGCCTCATGTGAACGGGGCCCTTAATTTAGTGAAGTCACTGCTGGCAGGTGGGTGTCAATCTTCGAAGTCAGGTCGAATTTCTACACAGACGTTTGAAGCGAGCATTGTTGCAGCTGCTATGAAAATGGGAAAAATGAATTCCGAGCAGTGATAGTATATTTTTATTTAAAGACGTTTAGTATTATTAGACGTTAAAATTTTTATTTAAGCAGACGGTCGTCTATTCTCCAGACTTAACCTCATAGATTTTTACTTCTTTCCAAACATAAAAATTTGGTTAGTTGGGAAGAAATTTTTGTTGAATAAGGATATCAATACTTTATTTTCCAGCCTTTGACAGGGCCGCGGTAGCACGGTTGGAAGAGTAGCGGACTAGCAACCGGACGGGTTGGGAGTTCGAATCCAACCAAAGACCGTCATGTACAAAAGGGCTGGTGCACGTTATATCTGTCGTGGCCTCAAATGTCCTTACGTTGGTGTGGTGTGGAAGCTTTGAGAGTAGGGTGCCAGTTCAGGTGTGACCTCGTTATCTGTCGGTACCACAGGTTTTTTTTTTGCAATCTTGGTAGACGAAATTCAATTTTCTTAGTGTTGCAGATTGTCAAAGATACATGATATCTCAACAGTAGTATGTCCAATTAGCAAGGTCACGTTGGTATTTTTATAAACAATTTATCCTAACAAGAAGTACAGGGGTTCAAAGTCTGACTTTCTGAGCTGACTGCAAATTGATCCTGACGAATAGTATCAGTTCTTCGAGTATAATTGAAAAGTATAGGTTCTATATTTTCTTTAGCGCTATTTGTGGGATATTATCATTATCTTCTAATTATCAAGGTAAGTTTATATATATATATATATATATATATATATATATAATAATTGTTTGTATTCAACAATTCATTAACCGTTAAAACGATTAAAGCGCAGTTTGATGTAAAAGTAGAAGGATAATTTCATCGAATAAAGCCTTGTGGTTGCGAAAGTTCGGTAGCTTTCGAATGACACCACTTTACTCAGTCCTCACTCCACGCAAACAAAAGTTACACTGCCCAAAGCTCGTTCAGAACCGTAGAATTTCGACACATTGCGAGCCCTCTACCCGCGCTCAGTGCGTCTGCGCACTTTTCTTAGTTGCAGGCACATCCCCCTCCGCTCCGACAAGAAGAGACACCGCGAATTAACGGGGGAGGCCCCAGAGAATATGGCATTTGGTCTCGCGAATAAGGACGAAACTCACATGTCATAAGGCTTTACAACATTTCAACAGCTGCTCATCAGCCACGGGCTGGATAAGATATTGCATCTCAACGTCTACTTCTGTTCGGAGGACAGATTGGCCTTCGGCAGTCATCCATCCAACCAGTATAGTCGGAGTTTAATATACGAGGGTTGTCCGTAAAGTAAGGTTCCCAAGGCGCTGCAGTCGCGAGGAACGCTGTTACGCGGGATCCGGCGCTACTGGCGTGTACCTTGGTTCCCCCTCTCCCAGTCCCCACCCCGGCGAGCTGTCTGCGACGCTCAGTGTTAGCTTGGCAGCCCTTAGAGATGGAGCTCCCACTCGCTTCTCCCGCCAGGTGCGAATTACGCTCTGTGATTCGTTTTTTGTTTGCAAAAAACACTGCGCCGGTGGACATTCATTCCCCGTCATTGTGTGAAGTCTACGGAGAAAAGTGTATGAGCGTACAACACGTGCGCAAATGGTGCAGAGAATTTAAAGACGGACGCACAGACGTCCATGATGAACAACGTTCTTGACGGCCATCGGTTTCGGAAGAAACGATTGCGAAAGTGGAAGAAGCGATGCTGAAAGATCGAAGGGTTACGGTTCGGGAGCTCTGCGAGATGATCCCCGATGTCGGCAAGACCTGCATTGACAAAATTTTGACAGACCATTTAGGGTATGCCAAGGTTTGTGCAAGGTGGGTCCCAAGAATGCTCACGGAGGACCACAAGCGACAACGCGTTGAAGCGGCCCGCGAATTTCTTCAGGCCTACGAAACCGATGGCGAGGGATTCTTGGACTCCATTGTCACTGGGGACGAGACCTGGGTCCACTACACGACGCCGGAAACGACAGAACAATCCCGTCAGTGGAAACATCCAGAGTCGCCGAAGCCGCGGAAGTTTAAACAAACACCGAGTGCCGGCAAAGTGATGGCCAGCGTGTTTTGGGACAGGAATGGGATATTGTTGTGCGAATTCATGCCTGCCGGGACAACAATCAATGCTGACCGCTACTGCGAGACGTTGAAGAACCTTCGCCGCGCGATTCAAAACAAGAGGAGAGGCATGCTCACGAAGGGAGTGCGTTTCCATCAGGACAACGCTCGTCTCCACACCTCCCGTGTAACAAGCGATCTCATCAACGAATTTGGATGGGATACTGTCACACACCCGCCCTACAGCCCGGATATAGCCCCAAGTGACTATCATCTCTTCCCTGAATTGAAAAAACACCTGGGTGGGAGGTATTTCGGAACCGGAGAGGAGCTGAAAGAAGAGGTTTTAAGCTATCTTCGCGGCGCGGTGGGAGAGTTCTACGACTCAGGCATAAAGAAGATGGTACACCGCATGCACAAAAATGCATCGATCTCAACGGCGATTATGCCGAAAAATAGGAAAAAGTCTAAGCTTTCCAAAAATGTATTATTCATTGCAAATAAACATGTTTTTCATTGTGAAAAATCATTGGGAACCTTATTTTACGGACAACCCTCGTATATAGTGCGACGTATTCGACCCTTATATAGGATGGACGTCGCAAATATGCTCCTAGAGAAATAGAATTAGCTATGTGCAAAGATGCTTGCTGGCTAGACTTATTGAAAAAAAATTTGAATGATAATTACTGGTTAAGCATCTCAGAGAATTGCTTCATTTAACCATCTCCTGGGAGCTGGCTTGCTGGAAGGACTTTTAATAAACCGACCTGCATTTGCACTACGTGGAAGGGAAAACCAGGAAAACCTTCCATTATAAGGTGAGCATGGACAAGATGTATACTCTGGTGCAAAGCCCACACCAACCCGCCAATAAAGAAATTTCGAGGCTTGATGTGACCGGTCGCAGGCTAGTCACAAAATGACAACATTCCAATTCATCTGGCCATTTGAATGGAGGACGTCAGCGCACTCGCCACAATGGTCACGTCAGGTAGACAATTTTTGTCTACACGACGCTATATTAACTTCTACATGTTTCTTCTATCTCTAGACCACTATCTCTTTGAATGTCAACACACAAAACCAAACCATATAACTAAACCAAAATCAAGTAATAAACCTATCTGGCTAAACGCTATCATTAAAAATTATTTATCTAGATATAAAATTAAGGCTTGTGTGTTGGCTGCAAGGAGATAGTTGGAAGGCTTCCTCCACCTTGAATTCATATGTAAATAATTGAACTCTTTCTATCTTACTTTAACTTTTTAATATAGTTAAAATATTTAACATTGTACACTTCAATATAATTTGAATGTTTAAATTACATTTCATCTATATTGTTACATTTATTAATAAATAGTTCTACATAAACTAATTTATTATACAATTACTCTCAGGCAATGTTTGCCTGATTTATTCACCAACATTTTTTTTTGTATTAAAAATGTATCATTTTATGTAAATATGCAAAATTTAAAGATAATAAATGGTTCCCCCTCCTACCATTAAATGCTCTAAACCTCACGGTGAGTAGGTAGGAGGTGGGTCTACTACTACTACTACGTGTTTCTTCTAGTTCTAAAAGGCACAGCTTGTCAGTTTATGGACCTTGCGTCATAAAACCCAAACCAACCAAACATCTAGTTCTAAAATCCTGAGACAATTACAACGCTCGACTTTTCATGTATGCCTCACAATAGTGTTTTTCAATAATCAATTCTAAAAACGCATTCACGTCAAAATTACAAACTAGCTGGATCAGGTGTAGCTTTCAATGGAGAGCGTTGAGAAATAAAATGGATTAAAAAAAACCAGGTGTTCTACTTGTTTTTTACCACTTGTCAAACGCCCTCGTCGCGCTCAACGAGTGTCTCCAAATTGAGCAACGAATATCACATTCAGGAATCCGACTATTCTGCTCTTGTTTTTGCGTGGCTGTTAAGACCGGGACGCTCTTGTGATGCTAACCCAACACTAAAGGGTTTTGACTTAAAAGGGAACGGTTTCAATCATGGGGTTGGTAGTTGAATTAAAGTCTTAAAGTCGCACTGAAGTAACACAGCGGGATAGTGGAGACTGTCAGCTATCAATCCCGAAGGAAAAGATTCGAGAACACATTATAATTTTGAACCATCTTCAGATGATGAGGTCACACCGGAGCTGGTACCCCACTCTCCAAACTTCCACACCACGCCATCGTGAGGACATTTGAGGCCACGACAGATTTAACGTGCACCAGCTCCCACGTGCTCGACGATCTTTGACTGGATCGAGTTTCGAACTCGCAAGTCTCAGGTTGCTAATCCGCTACTCTTCCAACTGGGCAACCGCGGCCCCAACTGAACTTAGGAAACTGTTGTGTGTGGATACGGCCAAATGTAGGTAGGAATTGACGTCGTACTGGAGCAACACCACGGGTTATTGGCAACATTCCGGGATTAAACCCAAAGGGAGAGATCCGAGGACAACACCTCGTGATTTTGAACCACGGTCAGCTGACTACGTCAAAACCTGAGCTGGCACCCCACTTCTCCAAACTTCCGCACCACACCAACGTGAGGCCATTACATATTTAACCTACACCAGCCCCCACGTACACGACGGTCTTTGGTTGCTAATCCTCTGCTATTCTAACCGCGGCCCGTTTTATGCATCGACAATGCCCATTTGCAAGTATTTCAATTTTTTTGTATAGTAGGTAGGTATTTTAATTATCGTCACACTGGAGCAACACAACGGGCTATTGGTGACGGTCTGAAATCAACCCCCGAAGGGAAAGATTCGAGGACAACACCACGTAATTTTAAATCACGGTCAGATGACGAGGTCACACTTGAGTTGGCACCCCACTCTCCAAACTTCCACACCACCCCATTGTGAGGACATTTGAGGCCACAACAGATTTAACGTGCACCAGCCACCTTTGCACACGACTGTCTTTGGTTAGATTCTAACTCGCAACCCTCCGGTTGCTAGTCCGTTACGCTTCCAACCGGGCTACCACTGCCCTTTATTTATATGGAATTCATACCTCTTTGAGCTTCGCATGATAATGATACCGTCGATCTCTCTCTGAAAGGTCCGGCTATGTCTCTCACTTCCTGCCCGGATTCATCTCGAATGATCAGTTTTTTGGGTGGCACTGAAAGATACAGAAACATATGTGCGTTATGAATAGCGAGAAACCACGTACTCTATAAGATCAGTTTACTAAAAAAGCATACATTCATTCCTTTAAAAGAAACTTTTACTCTTGTTGGATTGATTCAGAAGTGCTTTTGTAAAGCCCAATTAAAAGACGAGCACTATAAAAAGCAGTAATTCTTTAAAACCCATTTCAATTTCATTGATTATACTTTTTCCTTGGATGTTTTTGATGTGTAATGCATCAGTCTTTTATCTCGATATGAAAGATCGCATTTAAAATTTTTTTATGTCGTAGCATTTCTTTGTAAAGTTTGAATGCTTAACGGGAAATTAGTTTAAGTGTATTCTAAACGTTTTTGTAAAATCGCAAAACTCACAAAAACGGGAAGCGATCGTTTTTTGAAACATCAGTATAGAAATGTAAGTACGATCGTATTAAAATATCGCTTTTGTTATTCTTAATGTTGAAGGCAAAGTAATTATAATTTTGTAATGTATTTAAATTATTATTTTTTAACTTGGACGGCGGTTTTGAATTATTTTGTGGTAGTCGTAACAAAAAATATTTTTTAAAAATCTACTTTCGTATCTTTTAGATAGCATTGAACTAATTTTTATTCTAAAATATGTTGAAATATATTCCTTATTAAACCATGTTATTTTTCATATTAGTATTAGGTCATTGAATTGTGTTCATTTATATACCCTATTATTTTGTTCAGGGATAAATGTCATTGGTGGATATTCCTGTTATTTATCGTGAACCTACTGCCAAGTTCGGACTTGTAAGTTCGTAATAAACATCTCGGAACTAATGAAGTTAAGGAGGATTAGAGATAGCTTATTATTGAAATATGTTATTGAAGTTCTCTCCCGTAACGGGACTTGGAATTAAAATTTTAACCCGCAATTCTTTCACCTGTTATCTATCAATACCATCGTAACTATCCACCTTTCTTTCTATGTAAGGTCTCAAATGTACTACAAACTCTAAAGTGAACTGTATTGTGAATGGTGCATGTAAAAGCTACACTGGAATTCAAAGCTACTAAAAAATTAAAAAAAAACAAGGCATTTATTAAAACTTCGTAGTTACAAGACGCCGACAGTTGAATTCTTAAACCAATTTTTCTCGTTCTTCCAAAAATCAGAATTCCAATTTTGCTAATGACAAGATATCTCGTCATCAAGATATTACCAATTTTTTAATGATGATGAAATTAAGATCTGATCAGTTTTCTTCTAATGACGAAATATCTCGTTCATCAAGATGTAGTCAGTTTTGCTAATGACTAATTCAAGACAAATACCAGAAGGGATACAATTTTACCAAATGAAAAAGCTATCTTTTTATTTTAACCTCCCATCCAAATAATCGAATAATTATTAAAAGTTTTTCTAAAAATGTAACGTAACCCATGAAATCTAGCACACAAAAGTATTCGCTATCCTGTAAAAAGTACCCGTAAAACAAAAACTGAAATTCAATGTCTATAACATTTTTTCTATTTTCTCTTACACCTTAGGTTTTGTTAGGTCTAAATATCACTGTAACATAGTATTTGGTCAAACTAAAACCAATTTCATTCTATTCTGCTTGATGGTAAATTTTCAATGGATTTCACTATTTTATGATGTAAAAAATTTGTGATTTCGTCAGATTTCTTCATAAAGGTAATGATAGCATACAAATCTTTAAAACGAGATCAGACTTTAAGTCCAGTTCTTTTTTTAAGTCCTTTTTGGTCTTTTATGTACTGACGCGAAAACCCCCCGAAATATCCCCTTTATTTCGAGCACTATTTACAGTAGAGCAAATTCAAAGGTATCATTCAATGGGGAATAACGTGCTCTACAAATTTAAATGCAAAAAATTGCATAAGGGGACGTCTTCATATCAAATTTTGCATAAACAATAAAATTTCCAATGGAAACGCCATGTTTTGATGCCTTAATCAGATTCTGCATCGTTAAATTAGTCTAAATATGAAATCTCATGACTTTACTATCTTTATATCCGGAGATATTCAATGTTAAAATTGCAGTCAATTTTAGGGATCATCTCCGCATTGAAAATCGCTATTTGTAGATCGCGATTATTTGTAGTTAATCAGGAACTGATTGTTTTTTGCTTGACTAAAAGAAGACTAAAAAGAAATCTAACCCTTCTGGGGATTGTCACAGTTAATGATAACTGTTAAACGTATTCAGCAACTATTAAATAGGCTTTTCATAACAGTTAATAACTTATCGCAAGTTGACAATAGCCATTAAGACTTATCGCAAAAGCAAAGTTTTTCCTATCTCGTCAATTAGATAGATCATTATTCAGATATACCACACATGGCAGGTAGAAGACAATATTAGTTAGATTACATAAATATTTCCAAACATTTTTCAAAACTTTACATTCCTCGTATTTGTCATAATTATTTTCAACTTTTGGATGCCCCTAAAATCACCTTAGTGACGAAAATTTAAATGTAGCACAAAAACTTATCCAGAGAAAAGCTGAAATTTTGAATTAAGTCTTTCTATCAAAATATATCAAGGTTCCTATTCATAATTTTTTCGAACATTAATTTAATAATTATTGAAAACTAAAAATTATTTATAAACTAAAACATTATGTATATTTTGTTTGGGTACCTTAATAGGCAACATGCTACTAAATATCAGCGTTATAGGAATATTATATTATTTATAAACTAAAACATTATGTATATTTTGTTTGGGTACCTTAATAGGCAACATGCTACTAAATATCAGCGTTATAGGAATATTATATTATTTATAAACTAAAACATTATGTATATTTTGTTTGGGTACCTTAATAGGCAACATGCTACTAAATATCAGCGTTATAGGAATATTATATTATTTATAAACTAAAACATTATGTATATTTTGTTTGGGTACCTTAATAGGCAACATGCTACTAAATATCAGCGTTATAGGAATATTATATTATTTATAAACTAAAACATTATGTATATTTTGTTTGGGTACCTTAATAGGCAACATGCTACTAAATATCAGCGTTATAGGAATATTATATTATTTATAAACTAAAACATTATGTATATTTTGTTTGGGTACCTTAATAGGCAACATGCTACTAAATATCAGCGTTATAGGAATATTATATTATTTATAAACTAAAACATTATGTATATTTTGTTTGGGTACCTTAATAGGCAACATGCTACTAAATATCAGCGTTATAGGAATATTATATTATTTATAAACTAAAACATTATGTATATTTTGTTTGGGTACCTTAATAGGCAACATGCTACTAAATATCAGCGTTATAGGAATATTATTTAGGAAGATCCGTAGAAGTCTGGGTGCTGATTTAACATTAGGAGCTCCAAAATTTCTGTATTCATGAATGACAGAATAGAAATTTTGTGTCAAAATAGTATGTTGCTATTGGAAATTATGAAGTTGGTGCTCACTTTAATATGAAGACGGCCCCTTATGCAAATTTTATACATTTGAGTTTATAGAAGACGTTATTCCCAGTCGAATGCCATCTTTGAATTCGCTTAACTGTTAAAATTGTTTGAATGAAGAGGAGTGGTTTGTTTCTTTTTCCCAACTGTATAAAGGTAGACAAAAAATTACTTTAATTGAAATGTCTTTTTAAAAGATCCAATCTATGCACCTTAATGATAAGTAATAATTCTAATGCATTAAATCCCTCTGCGGATACACACACTTAGATCTATTTCATTCATAATTATACCCATTATTTGTTATTAATATAGTAATCATTCATTCATGATATAGATATATTAATTTTATGCTTCTGCGTTTTTCTAATAGGACACAAAATAATATAATAATTCTATCAGAATATATTTCGGCGATGGTCCATTAAATTTCGATTTAATTTAGATTAACTTTAAAAAGGTACTTAACTTTTCATTTTCATTACCATTATTCATAATTTTGGATTCATTTAGATTCAATTAACATTTCTTCATGCATTACTTCTATATTATTTTTCTAGTTTAATTTCTTTGGTTATTAAACGGGTTATTAAAATTCGATTATGTGATTTTTAGAAAGATAGTTTTTTATTTCCCTAGCCCTCCAAGTGGTTTCGACAATTATATTATATCAAGATTTGACCGATTTTGCTCATGACGAGATATATTGTCATCAAGATATTGTCGATTTTTGGATGATGGTGTGATCAAGATCTGATCAGTTTTCTTATGACGAGACATGTCGTTCAAGATCTGGTCAGTTTTCTTCTTATGACGAGATATGTCGTCCAAGATCTGGTCAGTTTTCTTATGACGAGACATGTCGTTCAAGATCTGGCCAGTTTAATTATTATGACGAGATATGTCGTCAAGGATCTGGTTAGTTTTCTTATGACGTGATATGTCGTCCAAGATTTGGTCAGTTTTCTTCTTATGACGAGATATGTCGCCCAAGATCTGGTCAGTTTTGCTAGTGACGAGATACCTCATCGGGACAAACACTAGAAGGGTTAAAATGAATTCAGATAAGGATGTGATGAATTGAATGAGTTTGTTTCTGCCACATGCGTTTGTTGCTATCATCATATATGTCAGCTTACAAGGAAAACACTCCAAATCAAAATTTTCAAATACGAGTTTTTTAGTTTTTGTAGACCAGTATGTGGGTATCACATACTGGTCTGTGGAGACAAAGTTCACAAAGCCATTTTTTCGTTCTTGAGAAACGCAGTGTGTTTAGCTTAGTGAGTAAAAGTTTTCTCCTTAGTTTTCACTGTACGATGTTTTATGACTGAGTGTTTCACTTGTAAGGCGTCGATTTAAACTCGAGTTATATTCCTCTAAGTCCCGAGGACTGTGGACTCTTCCCACCGAGATAGCAATAGACCATTTATCTTGTTTCGATATTCATTCGCCAGTTATTGAAGGGGCCTTCGTAGTTCAGTGGGTATCTCACTGCTTGTTAGCAACCTGCCAGTTGTAGGCGGCGCAGGTTCGATTCCTCTCTAGGAGTATTTCTCTTTTCTGCGTTAACTACACTTTTCTTCCATAATGTCAGTTTTTCTTTGTAGGTTGAATTTCAACTTGAGAGACAGTGAGTTTCTTACTCATGTTATCACTCTATGTTTTTGACAGTTTCCATTTGTAAGCCTAAGCTATAGTCTATTGCGGTTTTGAGAAAATTTAATTTGTTGGTGAAATGTTTACATAGTGTGGCTTCAGTGAGATCCTTGGGTCAGTTGATGGCTGAATAGGTGTGGAAAGTTGTCTCGGTTAAAGGGTGCCACATGCTGGCCCCTAAGAAACTTTTGGCGATCGCCTCGGATGATTTATCCTTCGCCAACTTTGGAATCGAACCATAACTCGGTACCAAAATCATCGCTAAGAATGCCAATTGAGGAAGAGATTTGTTTGCGTTTCCACCTGTCCCTTAGACTCGTTCAAAACCACGTGATCCTACTGCCTTCTCGCGCGTGCCGGACTTTACCAGTTTCTAGTGTCAAGATGTTACCTAGACAATATGTAAAAGTAGTCTGTATATTGCACATTCACGGTCTATCTCCTTAACCCCCAACTGGTTTTCTCGAGATAACCCGTCCATGAAGATCTGACCGACCAATTTTGCTAATGACGAGATATCTCGTCATCATGGCCGATTTTATGATGGTATGGTATTAGTATGTTTTAATTAACGTCGCATTGGAGTAACACAGAGGGCTATTGGCGACGGTCCGGGATCTATTCCGAAGGGAAAGATCCGTGGATAACGCCATGTAATTTTGAATCACGGTCAGATGACGAGGTCCCACCTGACCTAGTACCCCATTCTCCAAACTTCCGCACCACGCCAACGGGAGGACATTTGAGACCACGACAGGTTTAACGAGCACCACACCCCTTTGTACACGACGGTCTTTGGTTGGATTCGAACTCGCAACCCTCCAGTTGCTAATCCGTTACTCTTCCAACCGGGCTACCGCGGCCCGATTTTTTTATGATGATGGGATCAAAATCTGGCCAGTTTTGCCAATAACGCGATATCTTGTTCATCAGGATCTGGTTAGTTTTGCAAGTGACGAGATGCCTCGTCAAGGCAACAATAGAAGATTTAATCAAATTTGAGTTTACATTGTACTTCGAGGGAATTGATTTTATTCTCTTCGTTGTTGGTGGAAACGTTTACATCGATGGATGATGCACTATTATCTAAATGTTTACTCATGTCAACCGAATGTTACCACCCAGTAACATTCAGTTGACATGAGTAAACATTTAGTGGTAGTATTTTCCGCACCAGACGAAGCTCAAATGTTTGGTTCTCACAGGAGTTAACTTCGAGGGAATTGATTTTATTCTCTTCGTTGTTGGTGGAAACGTTTACATCGATGGATTGTAGATCTTTGATAAACAATTTTGGGTTTTAGCTAGCAGCTCGCTTGAAAGGCTGTGAGCTCAAGTATCACAGTCGATGTGTACACTCACCCTCTTTCTTTAACCCTCCTGGTGGTTTATCTTCGCATCGAAATCTGCCCTGTAGTGGCCAGCATCTGATTCAAAAACCTTTTGCAAACCGTCCCAAACCCAAATTGTCCCAACAAGGGACAATTTGGGTTTCCTACTTGAAATAATAGGGCAGTTTTGCCACGACGAAGTATCTCGTCTTTAGCAAAATAAGTCAGATCGTGATGGACGAGATATCTCATCGAAACCACTTGAAGGTTTAAAATGTGTGACCGCCTAGTCGCTTTGAACGATATCAGTTCTAAATACTTTTATTTCAAAAATTAAATGTTACTGATAAAGGAATTAACCTTTCTGAGGGTTTATCTTCGCGTCCGAAACCTGTAGTGGTGGTGTAAAACCTCTTCTGGAGCGAAAGCCTGTTCCAAACGGTCGGTCACCAGCTCTGGACAATTTATTTTTACTACCTGGATCTTCATTTCCCTTAGAGGGAAAGGTCAGTTTAAGTAGGCTGGAGTTTGTAGCCTTTGTATTATTTTAGGGTAATTTTTTGTCCAGATGTCTATTTCTATAGCGAGAATGAAGTCAAGAACCCTTCCATTGCAGTCATTTTATTTAATAACTTTGGTACAGTTTTGATATAATGAAATGGAAATTTATGGAAACGCTTTTGGCGCATTGTATGGCGTGCTTTTTATGTCGCCAAGAAAGAATGTATTAGAAAAAACACTGCTTTAGGCTCAAAGTAAAATCTTAAAAAAATTAGCGAAAATAATTTAAAAAATAGAAAGGAATCCACATAAGGTTATTATCCCTTTTAAAAGTTTTTCGACTGTTTTAAACTCCTCCACTCTAAGAAATGAAAACATTCTAAAATATTCAAGAATGAAAAAGGTTTTATCATCTTCCTATTGTCGGAATATTTTTATTCTCATATATACACTTTACATGTTTTTAATCTTCCTCTTATCTTTATTTTAGACTAGATTAATTTGTAAATATTTTTATACTTTTATTGGGTTATATTCTGTTTGGCGCAGCTTGTCCACTTTTGGACCTTGCGCCATAAAACCCCAACATCCAACCCAAAAACAAAAAAAGAATCTGAAATAAAAATTTCAAACTTTTGCGAGGTTGCCATAATCCTAATAACGCAGTTGCCTTTGCGTGACCACAAATCGCAACAAAAGTCACGCCAAAAACATTAAAACAAAAATTCTTTACATCAAAAGCTGTACCATAATTTTTAGTAGGGTTAACAGAAACTGAACCAGTACTCACCGATCACGATGAGGTTCACCTTGGTGAGCTCCGTGGCCGACCACTGGTAGTCGACCCTGCAGAAGTAGGCTCCCGTGTCCTCCGACCTGAGGGCGTCCAGTTGCAGATAGGGCTGTGTGGCGGTCACGTAGAACTTGACCCTGTCTCCGTAGGTCTCGTTTCGGACGTGCGAGGCCTCGGACAACCTCCGCCTCCGAGCGTCCAGCGTGTAGAGCGCGTTGACGCCGTCGTTCTTGTACCAGAAGATGAACTCGACGCTGTCGTCCTGCTTCTGGAGGACGGTGCACGGCATCTTGGCGCTGCTGTCCACCATCGCTTCCAAGATCGTCTCCGTTGCAACTGAAAACACAGAAGTTCTACACTGATGTTCAAAATTAAGATAATTTTCACTTTTAGGCGATTATCTCCACAACTATTGGACATTGTAATGAAATTAAGCTATATACATAGGTTGAAATAATACAAAATAAATAACCATACGACAGTTATGGCACTCGCTCATGATCGTGCGTAAGAACTCACCAGCGCAGAAAGGTCTAAAACAGAGGTTTCAATAACAACACAAAAAATGGGTTAATAGGGGGGTAAGAGTAACTGTAAGAAGGATATGGTCCCCTCTTACAGTAATACAGCTCTCACAACCTGAATTCATACTGGAAATGAGGCAGTTTATGAGTCCCTGTGGCAGTCGGTCCCATTCTTCCAGCAACGCTGTTTTCAGGTCCTGGATGGTTCTGGGAGGGGGAAGGCGAGTTGAAATTGCCCTCCCAAGAGCATCCCAGATATGCTCTATAGGGTTTAGGTCTGGAGATCTGGCTGGCAAATCCACCTGACGAATATCCACACTTTCCAGATATTCGTCGACCAGATGAGCCCTATGTGGACGAGCGTTGTCGTCCATAAAAATGAAATCAGAGCCAACTGCACCCCTTAAAAGGCGAGCATAGGCCTCCAAGATCTCATGTCTATACTACACATAAGTCACAGAGCCTCTGTCAAAGACATGGAGGTCTGTGCGCCCGTCCAACATGATGCCTGCCCAAACCATCAAACCTCCGCTGCCGTAGTGGTCTCTTTCTCGGTTGTTGGAGGACAGGTAGCGGGTCCCTGGTTCTCTCCAGATGAACGTATGTCGAGAATCAGTGGTTAGGCTGAACAGGGACTCATCAGTGAATAAAACGGTCCCCACTGATTCCTGTTCCAAAGTCGATGTTCTCTGCACCATGCTAACTGGCTATCCTGTGCACAGAGGCGGCGCAAACAGACCTCTCTCATGTAGCCTTCTGGAAACAGTAATCCTTGAAACTCGGCTTCTTGTGGCCGCGATTATCGATCTTCATTGGCCGTTGTGGCTCTTGGACGACCTTGCCCAGGCTTTCTCTCTACGGATCCGGTATCCTTACTGATCCCATAAATTGGATACGACGCAGGACATTACATTCAAGTCTCTAGCAATCTGCACTTGAGACTGCCCTGCTTCCAGTCTCCCGACAAATCGCCACCTCATTCCATCATCCAAACGTTGGTGGTTACTCATTTTAATTGTTTGCTATTGAATTTCACCGATTGTTGCAAAAAAACATTACGAAATTCGCCGAGGTGAGCGAGCGAACGAAGCGCGAAAATTGTCACGTGAACTTAGAAAGCCTGTTCCTCTAAGTGCACCGCCCACACGCACGTGTGCGCTTATGCATTCGACACAAAAGATTTGAATCTTTGGAAGCATTAGTTTTACTTTTCGTTCAGTACTTTTCGAGAAATTCGGCAAAATATGCAAATTCTCTTAATTTTGAACACCAGTGTATATTAGCCACATACCATAGATGGGTAGTTCATTAATGTCTCACTAGAATAACTCCATGGGTTATTGCCGGTGGTCTGAGATCAATCCCCAACGGAAAGATCCAAGGACAATGCCTTGTCATTTTAAACGTGTGCCGTGGTAGCCCTGTTTGAAGAATAACGGATTAGCAACCGGAGGGTTGCGAGTTCGAATCCAACCAAAGACCGTTGAGTACAAATGGGACAGGTGCACGTTAAATCTGTCGTGGCCTCAAACGTCTTCACGTTTGCGTGGTGTGGAAGTTTGGAGAGGGGTACCAGCTCAGGTGTTGAATTCGTCATCTCTGTGGTTAAAATGACGAGGAAGTTATTCTCGGATCTTTCCATTCGGGATGGATCACGGACCGTTTCCACCTGCTCATTATTGTTGCTCCAGTGCGACGTTAGTTCCACTATTTACCTATCTTCGAGAAGTTTAACAGGGATGAAATAAAACCCACTTCAATTCCTTTCCTTGCTAGAATAGGAACAACCCGGCAGCAGGGAATCAAAGAGCATGTCTCACATACTCCACAAAAATGATACTCGACCAGAAAACTCGGGAAGAAAAAAAAACGTAATAAATTAACTAAAATGTATTTCACTTCAAACTCATTTCCCCAAACCATCTTGGTTACCTCACCGTTCCTACAAAACACTCCAGATAATTTAACCCAATATCCCAGCTAATTAATTGATCAATTAAAATCCATGAATTTTCATAAATCTTAAACGCCTCTCGGGTATAAAAAGGATTAAAATCCAAACAGCACTCAAAACAAGTCTCACCATAGACGAGCACAAAATTAAATTAATCTTAAATGAAACTTCTACCGTCTCTCGAGTACTTTATTACCGAATGGTTGGCAACGATATAATCCCACACACCCCTCTTCCGACGAAAAGCAATAACAATTTTTAAAACTTCACGTGTTTGCTCGCGTTCCGAATTTGTTTTCAAAGATAAAAATGTGTTTTCCTTAATTTCTGGGGCCTTCTGGTGAGGCTCGTTAAAACAACATCCAACGCCGCGTCCCCTTTTAATTGAGATTTTATGCGCCCACAGGGAATATGGCGGCCGAGGTTCCGAGTTCCGGGATAGAGCGTGTCTGGTAAAGCGAGGCCACAGAGGGAAGGGAGCAGCCGAGCGTTCGTCTAACTTCAACCGAATCCTGCCACCTCACGTGAATTCTCGCTCATCGGTTTGTGCGCGGCTTTATCAGAAGCCAGTCCAGGCGAAGCTGGTCACTAATTCGCGTTTCGAGTGATAGCTTCGCAGATGGAGGAGATTGCGTTAATCATAGGAAAAATGAATTAACGCTTCTTGAAGATGCAATCTAAGTCCATGTCAGATTATAATCCAACGGCATCCGAATTCACGGTTGCGCATCCAAGTTGCATCTATTGCTGATAATAATCAAGCTCATCCGACTTCATGATCGTGTCGATGGCTTAGGCATGTGTCTATGTGCTCCTTTATCCAAATACAAGTATAATGCATTGTTATCCTTTGCATTTCCACACTGTTTGCAGTTATTCGTGTTGTATAATCTTTAGGGTTGATTTCGTTCGTGTTTATGATACTATGTATACTGATTGAACGGGAAGATTTAATTAGAGTGAGGCATCTAAGGACATGCAGGAAATATTTGTGTGTTGCAACTCGGTTTTGGTTGCCCAGTAAGTAGCAACGGATAATCAAACAGTTGGTTGCTAGGTGAATTAACGTCGCAGTGGAGCAACATAACGGGCTATTGTGACGGTCAGGAATCAACCCAAGGGAAAGCTCCGAGGTCAGCAAATGGAGGGTTGCGATTTCCAAATTTGATTTAATCAAAGACGGTCGTGTACGTTGGGGCTGGTGCACGTTAAATACGCCGTGGCCTCAAATATCTTAAGGTGGCGTGTTGTGGAAGTTAGAAGAATGAGGTGCCAGCTCAGTGGTTCCAAATTACGAGGCGCCCTTGGATCCTTCCTTTCGGGATTGATCCCGAACCGTCGTCAATAACCCGTTGTGTTTCTCCTGTGAGACTTTAGTTCAATTATCTTCATACCAAAATTAAATTTGAGTTATGTTTAATCGCAGTTCTAAATGTGTTTGGTTGTGATTCAAAATTATGTGGTGTTGTCCTCGGATATTTCAGTTTGGGGTTGATCCCGGACTGTCACCAGTAGCCCGTTGTGTTGCTCCAGTGTGACGTTAATTAAAATACCTACCTGAATGTTTGGTTGGGTTTTGATGGAGCAAGGGACATATTTGGCAAAGCTGTACCAATTGCAAGGCTGACAAAGTCAAGCAATGAATTAAAGTTTATATTAAAGTGGAATAATAAAAATAATTTAAAGTGTATTTTAAAAGTACAGAAATGAGAAATAACGCCTAACGAAAAGGCTGAATTAATTAGTAGGTCGAAAAATTTAAGGTTAGCCTGTATGTGACAAGGGAGTAAATGAGGGTTCGTGATGGTCTAATCGCCGTTATTTTCTGAATTGTCTAACACGATTCGTTAAAGCATCACTTCCATTCTAATAAAATAGACGGAATATACGCGCGCATCTTCATTTATTCTTCCCGTCTCTCGGTTAGATCTGTCTCGTAGTTGTGGCAAAAAGAGTGAATCCTCATGGTGTGATAAATTATTGATTGGTTAAAGTGTGATCAGGACCATGGTAGCCCAGTTGGAAGAGCAACCGTTTAGCAACCGGAGGGTTGCGAGTTCGAAATTCAGTCTAACCATAGACCGTCGTGTACAAAGGGGGCTGTTGCATGTTAAATCTGTCGTGGCCTCAAATGTCCTCTTGTTGGCGTGGTGTGGAAGCTTCGAGAGAGGGGTGCCAGCTAAGGTGTTACCTCGTAATCTGACCGTGATTTAAAATTACGTGGTGTTGTCCTTGATCTTTCCCTTGGAGACTGATCCCGGTCCATCGCCAATAACCCTTTGTGTTGCTCCAGGGCGACGTTAATTACCTATCTAACAGCTTGCTTAAAATTAATAATCTGCCCTTCGATAGCCAGTGGACCCTAGACGATTCTTAAGCCCACGTGATAACCCTTCTAAGATCGTACGACGGCGACTTCATCCACATGCTCTGTTGGAGCCTTCGTCCGGAGCAGACCTTCTAATGAAGGCAGATGGTCACTTCGCAGTGTCGATCCACATTTTTGGTGCTGAATATGCATACAGCTTTGAGAAAAACGGAACGCTTCCCCTGGAACCCATCCATCATTTTGCTTGACAAAGACTTAAGCGCATGTTTCAACCATGTATCAGTCACTCAATGGGGCTGAGAAGCACTCTACCATCCTTTAATGAGATGGTTATCTGCGCCGGTGCAATGAAGGCCACTACAGAATCGGAAAAAATGCTAAAGCTGCTTACTGGATAGGGAACTGTCGGCGCGGAAAATGTTTTTCTACTGTTATGGAAACAAACATTAGGTCAAAGTTGTGGAACTCTTTCATGTTGAAATTCCGCATTGACCCATATGGTGATTGTCTCTTCGAGGTATATCTCGTCATTAGAAAAACAACTGATCAGATCTGGATGAACGAGATATCTTACCATTTTAGAAAATACCAGACCAGATCTTGATCTCGTCATCATAAAAAAAATCGGCAATATCTTGATGGACGATATATCTCGTCGTTAGCAAAATTAGTCAGATCTTGATGGACGAGATATCTCGTCGAAACCACTTAGAGGGTTAATCCAAATATAATCAAATAAGGTCGCATTCAAGAAACTTCAATTAGATATAATAGCTGTAAAAATCTTACTATGTACTCATAATTTCTCGTCATCTGGCTGTAGTTTAAAATGACGAAGGTATCTAAAAGATCTTTTCCTTTGTGATTGATCCCGGACCGTCGCCAATAGCCCGTGTATTGCTCCAGTGCAACGTTAATTAAAATATTGGGTTCATGCATAAGTTAGTCCCATTTTTTGACGAAAATTGAAGAAAAATTTTATTTACTAAAAATTATATTTAATCAATATAGTATGTGCCGTTCTGTTCGATGACCTTTCTACATCTCCCAGGTACCTGCTGTCAGGTGGATTCCTCCCTGGGTGCATTTCTCTCTTTCTGTGTCAGTAAAACTTTCATTGTGTGTGTCTATTACTTGATGTTGCGTGTCTTGTGTCTGGCGCAGCATGGCCAAATATGGCCCTTGCGACATAAAACCCTCAAGCCAACCAACCAAGGTACCTGCATAATCCCGTGCTCATAGAAGTTCTGAGGTTTCTGGCTAAAGAACTGACACAGATGATTTTCAAGTCTTCCAAGAGGAAGTAAAATTTTTAGCATCTAAGCTGTTTTGAAGCAATCTAAATAAATGATAGTCTGAGTTCGCAAGGTCGGGAAAGTACGTTGGATGGACCAAAACATCCTAGTCAAGATGTAAAAGTTTGTGTCGGGTGGCCAAAGACATGTGTGGCCTAGCATTTCCTTGATGGAATGCAATGCCCTTTCTGATGGCTAATTCGGCCATTTCTGGTCGATTGTGCTTGCTTTAATTCATTTAGTTGTGAACAGTATTTCTCCGAATTAATATGGTTTTAAGGTAACAGCTCGTAATTAACAATTCCCTTCCTGTCCCACCAAATGCATAGCATAACCTTCTACGGATGTATACTGGCTTTTGAACTGGTTGAAGGGCTTAGATCATTACGCAATCCATTTTTCATCACCTGTAACAATCCACTTTAAAAATGGATCTATTTCTTTGCGCTTCAAAAGAGAATCGCAAGCAGAAATTCGGTCTCAAATTTTTCTGGACTGGCTTTTGAATATACTGGCTTTTGAACTGGTTGAAGAGGTATCTACGCGCTTAGATCATTACGCAATCCATTTTTCATCACCTGTAACAATCCACTTTAAAAATGGATCTATTTCTTTGCGCTTCAATAGAGAATCGTAAGTAGAAATTTGGTCTCAAATTTTTCTCCATTGACTTATGTGGCACCCATACATCGGCCTTGCTAACCATTCCAAGCTGACGCAATTGCCTTGACACTGGTGACTGGTTGATTCCAAGAATTTCTCCGTTTTGCTTTATGCGATCACTTTCAAATAGCGCCAATATTTCGTTGCCATCAGCCTCATTCGGTTGTCCAGAACGTGGTGCATCGCTAAGATTAAAATTGTTTTCACGAAACTTTCTGAACCACTTATGGCACCTGGGATCGTCAACGGCACCCTCACCATACACAACACATATCTTTTGCATCTGCGAAGCATTCTTCCCTTTTTGGATATAAAAAAGTATGTGTCGAAAATGCTCTTTACTTTCCGCCATTTTTAATGTTTAATAAAATTTAAAAACGCAACCAAATAACGCAATTTCCCCCCCAAGTACTCGCTGAAATTCCTTCTTTCAGACGACATCAAAACTTTACACATGTGAGGTAAATAACACTTCGGTTTTGCGATGCAAAGCCATTTAGCACAAAAAACGGGACGAACTTTTGCATTAACCCAATACCTATCTACCTATTATTTTTATATCATGGTCAGATGACGAGGTTAACACCCAAGCTCTCACCTCACTCTCCTAAGTTCCACACCACGCTAACGTGAGAAAATTTGCGACAGATTTAACGTGTACCAGTCCCCCCTTGTCCACGACGGTCTTTGGTTGGATTGAACTCGCAACCCTAAGTTTGCTGATCCGCGACTCTACCATCCGGCCTACCGCAGCCCAAAAATGTTGTAACAATTAATACATAAATGTTTTCCTCATGTCGTTGGAATGCTCAAATTAATTAAATCCCTATCCGTTCAGCCAGTATACACAATATCATGAACACGAACGAAATCAACTCGAAAGATTACGCAAATCCAATAACAGCAGACAGTGCGGACATGCAAAGGATAACAATGCATTATTGTATTTGATAAAGGATCACGTATACACACGCCTAAGCCATCGACACGACCATTAAGTCGGATGGGCTTGATTACTATCAGCAATAGATACAACTTGGATGCGCAACCGTGAATTCGGATGCCGTTGATTATAATCTGACATGACATTAGATAGCATCTCCAAGAAGGCGTTAGTCCGTTTTTCCTATGATTAACACATTCACATCCATCTGCGAAACTATCACTCGAAACGCGAATTAGTGACCAGATTCGCTTGGACTGGCTTCTGATAAAGCCGCGCACAAACCGATGAGCGAGAATTCACGTGAGTTGGCAGGATTCGGTTGAAGTTAGACGAACGCTCGGCTGCTCCCCTACCTCTGCGGCCTCGCTTTACCAGACATGCTCCACCCCGGAACTCGGAACCTCGGCTGCAATGGCCCCTGGGGGCGCATCAAATCTCAATTAAACTGGGACGCGGCTTTGGATGTTGTTTTAACGAGCCTCACCAGAAGGCCCCGGAAATTAAGGAAAACACTTTTATTTTTGAAAACAAATTCGGAACGCGAGCAAACACGGGAAGTTTTAAAAATTGTTATTGCTTTTCGTCGGAAGAGGGGGTGTGGGATCATATCGTTGCCAACCATTCGGTAATAAAGTACTCGAGAGAGAGAGACGGCAGAAGTTTCACTTAAGATTAATTTAATTTTTGTGTTCGTCTATGGTGAGACTTGTTTTGATTGCGGTGTGGATTTTAAGCCTTTTTATACTCGAGAGGCGTTTGATATTTATAAAAATTCATGGTTTCTGATTGATCAATTAATTATCTGGGATATTTACCATTAGGTTGAATTATCTGGAGTGTTATAGGAACGGTTAGGTAACCAAGATGGTTTTGGGAAATGAGTTTAAAGTTAGATACAGTTAAGTTAATTTATTACTGTTTTTTCCTCCCGTGTTTAAATTTTATAGTTGAATGTATAGTTTTTGTTGGGTGTGTGTGACATGCTCTTTGATTCCCTCCCGAGTTGTTCCAATTTTCGCTAGGAAAGAAATTCGAGTCGAGTTATTTCATTCACGCAAAATTTCTCGAATGTTAGTAAGTAGTTGAATTAACGTCGCACTGGAGCAACGCAACGGGTTGTTGGAGACGATTTGAAGAAGGGAATGATCGGAGGACGACAATTCGCTCTCTTGAACCGCCGTCAAATGATGAGGTCAACACCTGAGATGACACCCCATTCTCCAAGAGTCCACACGAGGCCAACTTGAGGACATTTGAGGCCACGACAGTTATAAGGTGCACTCGTTCCCAAGTACACGATGATCTCTTGATGGATCGAATTTCAAACTCGCAATCCTACTATTTCTAATCCATGACTCTACGAACTGGACCACTGTTGGCCCTATAAATATTGGGGCAGATAGTTGGTAGGTGAATTAATGAAGCACCATAGAAACACAAAGCGCTATTGGCGATTGAACATTCCCGAGGGGAAAGTTCCAAGGACATCATCTCATCATTTTGACCCATGGTCAGATGATGAGGTCAGCACCTGAGCACCAACCTCCATTCTCCAAACTTCCACACCACTCCAACGTGAAGACATTTGAGGCCACGATAAATTTAATGCGTCCCCACGTACACAAAGGTCTTTGGATTGATCGGGTTTCGAACTCGCAACGTTCCGACTTCTACTCCCGTCATCTGACCCTATTTGAAAATGTCGAGGTGTTGTCCTCGGATCTTTTCCTTCGGGATGAATCCCCGACCGCCACAAATAGCCCATTGTGTTTCCAGTTCGACTGTTAATTCAACCAACTGCCTAACTCTACCGGTTGCGAACCTGCTACACTTCCATCCGTACTACCGCTTGCCCACAATAAGTTTGGAATATCTAATAGATAAAGTTTCTTTCTCCAGCTCCTCTTTAAAACTAGAAATAAGAAAGGAAACGGTTGGACGTGCTCGCTCATACCACTCTAGATTTCCAAATAAGAAGCAAGTCACCGTCTTCAAAAGAGTCGAGAAGGAGGAATTCATATCACGTAAACTGCGCCACTTCGTCCATTGAGATGAAATCAAACGCATCCCCGAATTAGATTCCTACGTGCTCCACCTCAGCTGGGACTTCGCATGATGATTATCCTAATGATCGCTCGAGATTGCGATAAAAGCACGAACAATTTCCAAAAAAAAAAAACAACCTCCCCTCTATCACGACCGACGACACTCTTAATTTTTATTTCCACCGATTGTCCTGACAGATATAATTCTTTCAAACGCGATGTTGTCCGTTTGGAGTTTGACAGCTGCTTCCAATTCACCCCACGAGGCGAAAGGAGGCGACGCCTCATTATAAGCCTTTTCCGGGGGTGGGGGAAAGGGAAGCGTTTTGTATTTCAGGAGGATTCGTTTCCGAGAGAGGGTTTCGATTCCGGAGGATCAGACGAGCACTCCAATCAAAAGTTTTGTCGGGGTGAGTTCCTGGAATTGATGGAGTGTGAGATGGAGGATTAGACTGGAGTTATGAAATTGGGATAACAATTTCTTCCGATAGGGATCCCAATGCAGCGATAACTTTGGACTGAGGGGAGGTTATGATTGGTTTCAGTTGGAAGTGTCGGTAAGTTCAGGAAATGGGATTATCTTTTATTTGCGGATGTCTGGTTTGTGAGATTTTTTTGTATCCGGATCATGTTGGGGACAGAGGGTTGTAGGCGGAACAGGTGCATTCCTCCCTGGGTGTATTTCTCTTCTGTATCAGTGAAACTTTCATTATATGCGTCTATTATTTGTGTATGTCTTGTGTATGTATTGTCACTTACTTGATATTGTATTGTGTATGTCTTGTGTATGTATTGTCACTTACTTGATATTGTATTGTGTATGTCTTGTGTATGTATTGTCACTTACTTGATATTGTATTGTGTATGTCCTGTCAATAACTTGATATTGTATTGTGTTTGATGTAGCATGGCCAAATATGGTCCTTGCGCCCTAAAACTCGAAACCAACCAACCAACCATGTTGGACAGAGTGGCTATAGCTCGGTTTCTATTTAAGTACAGAGATAGTATTTTAATTTAGGAGTGCAGTACTTCAAATGTATAGGTGTAAGGGTGTTGCTACTTATACTCCATAATGTGTCGGTTGATTCAAAACTGAGTAAAGTACGCCCCGTAAGTAAGGTAGGTAGGTATCTAATTAACGTCGCACTGGAGCAACACAACGGGCTATTGACGACGGTCCGGGATCTGTCCCAAAGGGAAAGATCGAGGACACCACCACGTAGTTTTTAATCACGGTCAGATAACGAGGCAACACTTGAGCTGGCATCCCGTTCTCCAAACTTCCACACCCCATCAACGTGAGGACATTTGAGGTCACGACAGTTTTAACGTGCACCAGCTCCCTTTGTACACGACGGTCTTTGGTTGGATTCGAACTCGCAACCATCCGGTTGCAAGTCCGTAAAACATAATGCACTGCTGAGTCACTAGTTAGTTTTTCTATTCTCTTAAATGAAATTAACTATTTCTAAACATGAAAGGATAACTAAACCTCAGACCCCTAACGTCAGCACTAAAATAGATAAGCGATTTTCAACCGTTTTCATCTCATGACACATTTAAAATTTTCGGGCAAACCAAGAAATTGTTTTTATTTTTTACCGATATGATAAAAAATCGGATTAATTTTGATTTACTTTCAAAAAATAATAATAGTAATTACCTATACATCACTTGTTCCCCTAAAGTGGATTTGAAAAAATCTTTTTGAAACAATTTATTTATATTTTAATAAAAAAATAATTCACAATTTTTCTGAGTGATTTTCAGAGTATGCAAACAAGCCAGGCGGAAAGCGAAAATTTTACTTCCATGAACCAAATACTCTCGCATAATGCCTATCGAAGTACTTTAAATTGCAAATGATCGCCGTTTCGGTGACGTTAAATCTGTCGTGGCCTAAAACGTCCTTACGTTGGCATGGTGTGGAAGTTTGGAGAGTGGGGTGCTGGTTCAGCTCAAAAAGACGAGGTGTTGACTCGGATCTTTCCCTTCGGGATGGATCCTGGACCGTCGCCAATAGCTCGTTGTGTTGCTCCAGTGCGACGTCAATTCAACTACCTACCTACTGATATTAGGTTAATTGAATATACGCATATATTCCAGGGCAGCGGTAGCCCGGTTGAAATAGTCTATCAACCGGAGGGTTGCGAGCTTGAATCCAACCAAAGACCGTCGTGTACAAACGGGGCTGGTGCACGTTAAATCTGTCGGGGCCTCAAATGCCCTCACGTTGGCGTGGTGTGGAAGTTTGGAGAGTGAGGTCCCAGGTCAGGTGTTACCTCATCATCTGTACATGGTTCAGAATTACGTGGTGTTGATCACGGACCGTTGTCAATGGCCCGTTGTGTTGTTCCAGTGTGACGTTAATCAAATACCACCTACCTACCGCATATATTCCAACCTTATGCTTGATTCAAACATCCGTTTAATCAATAGCTTGAAATTTCGTTGTTTCAGTTCAAATAAAAAAAGGACACTTTTCGAAACTAGTTCAAAATGTTTTGCAGTTTCAAAAATTGAATTTAACATTTTAAATGTTTTCACTATATTCACTGTTCCATGAATTCTGAGCATTGAAAGGTTACTTAATTTTTATATATATTCTTTTCAACTAATTCAATTCAACATATTTAAGGTAAAAATCGATTTATTAAGCAATTTATCTCCAATGTTCATCTATAAAGTAACCACATCAGCACGTAAAAAAAGTCCCTTTTAACAAAGTTCTCTGACATCAAGCAATTTCATTGATTCCAAGCACGAAAAATTTACTGTCGCACATATACAAGATTTTTTAAGAGTCTCCGACAAAAAAAATGGCCATACATGTTGTCTTTATGCAATGTTCAGATTAGCGAAAAACATAAAAAAGAAAAACGTTTAATCTTTACGCATTTAATTTCTCATCTTTTATTCATCGAATAGTTTATTTTCGCCGTAAATAAAGAACTGAAGACGAACTCTTTCGTCTGATCTTGTTCGGAGGATTACGTCATGAGCTGAGCGATGCCAAAATAAGCCTCATAATCTTCGAATTTGTTTCATTTATATTGCTTGGCTGGACGTCCTGGTATAATAAAAATGAAAATGTTTTTATGCGCATATGGAATCATAATGTCTACTTTATAGATAAGAACTTATTTTCTGTTGCTCATTGTTAATTATGATTGCCAGTAATAATCCAGAACTGCAAATTTCTTTGGAAACTGATTTTTGCGTTCTTAGGAGGTAGTAGTTGAATTAACATCATACTGAGCAACGTCGTACTTCCAAATAATGAATTTCGAATTGATATGATAGTGATTGCTCAACTCCAGTTAGATTAAACGCTAAGTATCGTCCACAAAGCGATAAACAGCATTTTAAGGTTTTCCCGATTTGGATTGCTAAAGTAAAATCTTCGCATTCCGACTGGTTTGATTGTTAACATTGGAAATCCCCATAGAGCAAGATATTTTAAATGCTATTGGTTCTCAAAACGAGATGAATTGTGGGAAATAATGTATAAATATTATAGAAAATATGCAAATGGAAACGACAAAAGCATAATATAAAATCTGGGGAATTCTGTTACATAATTATTTTAGAGTAACCACTCCCCATATCAGAATTATAAAAAAGCCGTTCCATAGTTATTTTTGAAATTATTAATTAATATTATTTTATTAAACAGTTAGAAATGTACTTTATAATTCTTGAGCAAATACCAAAGCTATTGTCACGTGCTGGAACTGTGTAGATGATAAATAATTGAAAAGTTTCAGGTTAAAAAGCTTCTTGACTTTATGCCAAGCGATGTTTTTCGCTGCTAAGACAGCCGTGTATATGGGGGCAGCTACATGTTGAATACGTCGTGGACTCAAATATCCTCACCACGTCATATCACCTCGTCATTTGACAGTGGTTCAAAATGACGAGGTGTTGTCCTTAAACTTCCCTCGGGACTGATTACGGACCCTCGCCAATATCGGGGCCGTCGTGGCTCAGCGGGTATGCCCACTGTGCTAGCATCCTGCGAGTTGTAGCCGGCGCAGGTTCGATTCTTGTCAGGTGATTCCACCCTGGGTGTATTTCTCTGTGTCAATAAAACTTTCATTGTGTGTGTTGGTCTATTACTTGATATCGTATGCCTTGTGTCTGGCACAGCATGGCCAAATATGACCCTTGGGTCATAAAAAGCCAATCAACCGTCCTTAGTAGCTCGTTATGTTGCTCCAGTGCAACGTTAATTCAACTACCTACCAAATTGGTTTGAAGTTTTTTGAAGTCTGATTCGTGTAGCATAAAATTGCATAAAATGTGACTAACTCCACGAGAAAGAATTAGTAACTGAATGTATAAAGTACAGTAATCAAATTTATGGAAGGGAAAATCGATTATGAATAATCACGCTCCAATATTCTCGCGACTGAAATTTTTTGTCAAAGCAGATATTGCTTCTGAAATTAGACACCTACAAGAATTTAATTATGAAATACGTGAAATTTGAGTCATGCTATTTTAAAATGAACGCCGAACAATTTTGGAATTTCGGCAACGTTAATGTTATTTTCGTCGAGAAACTAAAAATTCATGCTATTGAAAGCAGCATGCAATGAATGAAATATTGATCGAAGTCCCCGAATTATTTTTAATTACCTCTTCGCGACTATATAAAATAAATTTTTAAAATTAAGGTTATATTGAAATATTTGAAACAATCAGACCTCATGGAGACGCTATAGCCCAGTTGGTAGAGTCGTGGATCAGCAAACCGAGGGTTGCTGGTTCGAAACTCGATCCAACCAAAGATTGTCGTGTACGTGGGGACTGGTGTACGTTACATCTATGGTGGATTTAAATGTAATCACATTGGCCTGGTGTGGAATTTTGGAGAGTGGGGTTCCAGCTCATGGTACTGACCACTTCATATGAATGTGGTTCAAAATGTCTTCGGATTTTCTCTCCGGGATTAATCCCGGATAGTCACCAATAGCCCGTTGTGTTACTCAATGTGACGTTAATTAATAGTACTTACATACCTAACTTACCAGGACCGTCGCCTAAAACTCGTTGTATTATTCAGTGCGACGTTAATTCAACCACCTAACCTAAATTAATATTTACTGAAGTGAGGATACCGTTCAAAAAATGAATCTTCATATACACCGGACCTATGGATTGATTGGTTTGGGTTTTATGGCGTAAGGGGAAGTGGTATGCCAATCTGCGAAAATACAAGACACATTGTCACGTAAATGGACATATGTATATAAGGAATGTTGTACTGTCACAGAAGAGAAAAATACAACTTTGGTAAGTTACAAGAATCGAGCCTGTGTCGTCTACAACTCGTGATTACTAGCGCACTTAGAATACTTGTTTCTACGTAGGTAGGTATTTTAATTAATCTCGCACTGGAGCAAGCACAATGGGCTATTGGCTACGTTCCGGGATCGAGGACAACACCACGTCATTTTGATCCACGGTTAGATGACGAGGTCACATCTGAGTTGGCACCCCACTCTCCGAACTCCCAAACCACGCCAGCGTGAGGAAATTTGAGGCCACGACTGATTTAACGTGCACCAGCCCCCTTTGTTCACGTCGGAATCGAACTCGCAACCCTCCGGTTGCTAACCCATTACTCTCGCAACTGAGCCATCGCGGCCATTACGTATTTCTACGATTAAAACGTTGTTTTGGGTCACTTTAACACTCCCCATGCGAAAAAAAGTTCGCTCCAGTTATTTTATTGTGGGCCTAACTCGCTAGAATTTGAGAACTTCAATCGTCGATCTTTAACTAAGAAATTCTTTTAATTTTGAAAAAATTAAGACTTCTGAAGTGTACTAACAAACATTTTTCATTATTAGAATTTGTTCCCGCGAAGTTAGATTTTTTCGGTCTACCCTCTCTAATGTGTATAGCCATTACCTGACGTTGTGTTTAGCACAACTTGCGCCATAAAACCAAACCCACTGAAAATGTGGGGGCGCCCCTGTGGCTCAGAGGGTTTGCCCACTGCGCTAGTAATCTGAGTTGTAGGTGACGCAGGTTGGATACCTCCTTGGGTCTATTTCTCCTGCGTCAGTAAAATTTCCTTGTTTGTGTATGCCCATTACGTGACGTTGTTTTTGGCCATGCTACGCCAGATATAAGACGCGCCATGAAACCAAACTCAACCAAATAGTTGTATTGTGTTTGGCAAAGCTTGGCCAAATATGGCCCACTCTGCAAACTCCAACCAAAAAAGACGCGTAAATTCGGGACAGGTTCTTCAAAGTCCTCCAGAAAATTGGAAGTTCTGCAAATTGCGCATTCCTTAAAGGAATATATTTCAATCCTTTCCAGATAGGGAGGATTGCTGAAAGGCAATCGTGTTCAGTTCAAAGTCTGCGACAGATTCAACATGCATCAACCTCCACGTACAGGATGGTATTGGGTTGGATCTAGTTTCAAACTCCATCGATTCAATTTTCTAGTGATGTGGCACCTTTCTCAAATTTCCACGAAAAGTATTAATATTCTAAAGCTTATCATAACTTAAAGCCAATGACAACTTAAATATTAATATTTTAAGTTGTTATTGGGGTAAAACAGCTAACAACTTTATTCACGAAAATTCATTCCGGTTCCATCGCAATGGAGCAATCACCGAATTTTTTCGTTTATCAGAACTTTCTCAGTATAAAGCCGTAATCTTTTCTCAGTTTGCACCATAAAATCCAACCCTGAAAATATAGGTCGCCGAAACTGTGGATAATTGGGTTTGTCCGCTGAGCTAGCAACCTGTGATTTGTAGGTGATGCCCGTTCGATCCCTCCTTGGATCTTTCTCTCTTCTATGCCAGTAAAACTTTCCTCGTATGTGTATGCCCTCAACTTGACTGTATTGCGTTCATCACATCTTGCGCCATCAAACATAACTCTAAAAATGTAATAACTCAGTGGTCAAAGCTCTTGTCCTCGATTCAACATGCTTTAGATTCCAATTCCGGACATGGACTGGATGTTCATGGTGATGCGGAATCCACCTTAACCTTCCTGGTGGTTGTCTAGACGAGATATTTCGTCATTGCAAAACTGACCAGATCTTGATGGACGAGATATCTCGTCGAAACCACTTGGAGGGTTAAGCGTAGATACGAGTCTAATTATCCACCGTGTATGGGGTCGCGGTAGCCCGGTTGGAAGAGTAACGGATTAGCAACCGGAGGGTTGCGATCTCGAATACAACCAAACACCGTCGTGTACAAAGGGGCTGGTGCACTTTAAATCGGTCGTGGCCTCAATTATCCTCACGCTGGAGTGATGTGGAAGTTTGGAGAGTGGGGTGCTAGATGAGGTGTGACCTCGTCATTTGACCGTTGCTCAAAACTGCGTGTCCTCGAATCTTTCGGTTTGGGTTTGATCCCGGACCATCGGCAATAGCCGTTGTGTTATCGGCAATAGTGTGACGTGAATTAAAAACACCTACATCCACCGTGTATAGCAAAAAATGATCCTAATCAATACAAAAGCCAACCAAACCTTCAAGAAATGTTTATAATCAAATTTATGCTATTTGTTCATATAACAATAGATAATTATTTCATCAGGTAAAATTCAGCGCAGTACATTCTCATCGTTGTCAATATATAGCATTAAAAGCTAATATCTGTCTACCAAGATACAGCCACCCGTTTTACTTTGTCGTCACGTATACCTTACATGACGAGACTGAATAAGTTCATTAACCCCTTATGAATGAACCTCTTGTAGGTTTAAGCTTAGGTACGGGTCTAATTATCCACCGTGTATAACAAAATTGATCCTAATCAATAAAACCTCAACCCAACTTTGAAGAAATGTTTATAATCAAATTTATGTCAATTGCTCACCTAACAATAAATGAATAATTATTTCATCAGATAAAATTCGGCTCAACATCCTACTCTCATATAGTAGTATTCATCGTTGTCAATATATTGTATTAAAAGTAATATCTGCCTGAACCAAGATACACAGCCACCCGTTTTACTTTGTCGTCACGTATACCTTACATGACGAGACTGAATAAGTTCATTAGCCTTATAAATGAATACTTGGGACATATTGTAGGGCTCGTCGAACGAAAGGTTTTCCAGAAATTCTTCCCCATGGAGAAAGAGTGCCTTTTTTGCTTCAGAGAAGCCAGAAAGAGAAAAAGCTTAAAGGAGGACGCAAACGAGGAAAAGGAAGTTTTAAAAATAGTTTCCGAGAGTTTTGGAACCTCCTCGGCATAATCGTGATTTCCGCAACCGTTTGTCGTGGATAGTTAATGACTTCTAGTTATAGAAATGTTTAAAATAACGTGACAATCTAAAGTTCCAAATTAAGAAACAGATTTGTCTGAGGAGTGTGAAATGTACTTTTATTTTGGGTATCTCAGATATATATATCTCTCTTATAGTCATTTAAAGTTTCTTCGTGCATCTACATGGAAGGATTTCGAAGCTGTTTTGAAGTTGTAAAAATAATTTTAGAAGATTGTGCAGACTTATAGTCAATTTGAAATAGTATTGAAATCCTGAGGTCGAACGAACATTGTTTAGTCTATGATCTTACAATAAGGAGATACAATTAAGCAAAGAAAGTCAAATAATCAGGCAAAAATACAGAAAGGAATGTACAGGGTGATCCAAAAGTCACAGAAAAAGCAAAAAATTCAATAATTTGAAAAGTATAGACAGTAGCACGATGCGGTTTTCACAGAAATCCACAGAAAGACGGGATTTTTTAATAACGAAATTTTTTATTGACAGAATAGTTACATAGCGCTTCAGTTGTGCCAATAATTTATACAGTGGCGTATCACAGTTCACAACGCAGCTAGGATATAAATGTTCAATGAGACAGGCTGTCATGCATGAGAATGGCTGTCAGACGAGGCACGACTGCACAGCATCGAAAAGGGTTTCAGCTAATTCCTGTCAGACGATGGCGAACAGCTTCTTTCAATGTGGCCAACGACGTCAGCAGACCTCTGTACACCTTTGACTTCAAGTAGCCCCCATCTCAGAGACCGCTTCAGCGCCACCTGTCAGTAACAAATGTAACTATTCTGGCAATAAAATTTTTCGTTATTAAAAAAAATCCCATGCCTTTCTGTGCATTTCTGTGAAAACCGCATCGTGCTACTGTCTATACTTTTCGAATTACTGAATTTTTGCTTTTTCTGTGACTTTTGGATCATCCGGTATATTCTTTGAATAATGACGCTAGAACACAAATGTACCCCGTCCATCAAGACGGACTCAAGCATCCGTTTGGGATTATTACTAATCTCGAATGCTATAATGCAGCTATTTTCAACCGATGTGCTGAATATACGCTGCTTTCCAAAGGTTAAGCACGCGACAGTAAATTCGACCTAACTGAAAAAGTTATTAATTGAATCAGAATTTCATATGAAGGTAAGCAATTTGTTTATAGATTCATGACTAAAAACTAACAGTAAGCAAAATATATTTAGGTATATTTTTAATGATTTATATCTGTACAACACATATTTCGTTCGAACAAAAATGTTGTAATCAACAAACGAAGCGTATCCTAATATGGGGTGTGACCACCCCTGAGCTTCATAACAAACTCCGCAGTCACTTTCCATACTTTACATTAGGTGGTCAGACGTATAAGAGGGCAAGAACTGCCATTCCTCCAATAGAAAATCAGTTTATGGCTCTTCGAGAGTAGTTAGAGGGGCAAAGTTAGTAGTTAGGATTTTCGCAAAGTCGTCCAAAGTACGTCCGGAGCATCCCAAAGATTTTCTATGGGGTTGAGATCCGGCGAATATTATGGCCACCAAACGACCTCTTTGTTCCTCTATTCCATTCCACCTCTCAAAACCGGCCAGCTACCTTAAAGCATTTTTGAGGGAGCGCATACATGTGAACTGGAGAGATATATGGAAACTGGAGGATACTGGAAGACCCCTTTTCGAGGTCCTTCCCGTAGTATCCTACCACACTGCGATCCGAGACAGGAGGATTATTTTGTTCTTTACTGGCCCTTTTCAACTACATTTTCCGTTTCGGGCAAAGCGAAACAGATCTATGTACTTGTGGGTCGGCAGGATCACCGCTCCACTATTCTATCAGATGTCCCCTCATGACCCAATTTCACGTGCTCTGTAGCGAAAGTGGACCGAACAGCTCTTGGAGAAAAATTGCATTTGACCAGAGAGGCAAAGAAGCAAATCTGTGGACTAATACATTTTCCGCTGAAGTATGAACACGAAAGCAGCAATAACTTAGTCTTTCATTACAACCTCTTTATTTTTCTCTTTCACTTATTTTGATTACGGACATTTTATTTTTTTGGTAACCTAGTTCCAGTGGGAAATCCCTTCTGCGAAAGGGGTTGTAATAAGTGAGGATTTTTTTAAAATCCCCACTCTAAAATTTAAAAAAAACTTTTTTGCTTTTAACAAAGTATTCAGGAGTACCCATCAAACTGATAAGTCCCTTTAAAGGACAGGCTCAGGGACTCTCCTGGTGGTTATCTGGTTATGCGAGCAAGCCTTCTCTCTCAAGGTACTCATTCACCAGATTTGCTCTATGTGGACGTGCATTATCGTCCATAAGAAGAAAAGCCGGACTAACCGCTGCAGTGTAGTCTCACAATGGAGTCAAGGACTTGATCCGGATATCTTTCAGCCTTCACAGTACCTCTGGTAAAGTGGTGCAGGACGGTGCGATAGCTCAAAGAAAATTCAGTCCACATATTGGTATATTATATTGGTAGCACTAAAGGCCTGTTCCTTGTTCTCTCCAGATCCTCACACGCCTATTATAGCAATCCAGGACAAATCTTGACTCATCTGTGAACCCTACGTTGAACCATTCTGCTGCTTTCCAATTCGCAAGCTCAAGTCACCACTTCAACAGTGCTCTTCTGCTTTTTTAAAGGGACACAAACTCATGCTACAAGGACATACAATTCTTCCATATATAGGAGCCGAAGTAGCCCGGTTGGAAGAGTAACGGACTAGCAACAGGAGGGTTTTTGAGTTTGAATCCAACCAAAGACCGTCGTGTACAAAGGGGGCTGGTGAATGTTAAATCTGTCGTGGCCTCAAATGTCCTCACATTGGCGTGGTGTGGAAGTTTGGAGAGTGGGGTGCCAGCTCAGGTGTGACCTCGTCATCTGATCGTGATTCAAAATTACGTGGTGTTGTTCTCGAATCTTTCCCTCTGGGACAGATCCTGGACCATCGTCAATAGGCCGTTGTGTTGCTCTAGTGCGACGTTAATTAAAATACTTACCTGTCTTCCATATTTAGCCTTAGCCGGACAGTAGCGGCAGATATTGACCTTCCAATTGTTATAGTAACCATTGCTCTTAGAGTTGACGCGGTCGCTCTCGTCGATTGCTCTTAACCACACACTTATCATCAGAGGGTCTGGTAACTCTTGGACGACGGGGAACAGGTCTCCGGACAACTCACCCACCCACTTGAAATTGTTTCCATAGACGAGAAATCAAAGTGGTCAACACCAAACAAAATCGAGACGTCTTTAATAGACTGTCCTGCTTCAAGCCGCCCCATATCACGCCTGCTTTGAGAATCATCCACTTCGTCTCTGAGTCATAATTGACCTTATCTAAGCCGCAAATAACCAAAGCGGTCTTTAAAAATTCTTCTATCAACATTTAAACTCATCTACTGAAAGGCTACAGAAAGGTGTCTTCAACCAATGCCTAATTTTCAAATTTCTGGAGAGTAAATTCTGATTGGACCTATCATGATATTTGCATATTCCCTTCTACAGCCACAGTGAGTCTCACTCAAAGAAATTGAAGATTTTGCATATATATGTTACCGGTAAAGTTTGAAATCCGGAATTCTATAGAATACCTAGGCATTTTATAGAATGCCGAAAACTGGCTGGCAATGTTATGAAACGATTAATATTTCACACATTTCCTAGGCATTCTATGGAATGCCAAATGACAAACCGGCAATGTATGAAATACATCTCCGATTCGTTACGAATATCACGTGCAAAAATTAAATTTTTTATATTTTCTTTCTCAATGTGTGTATTTTTAGAAAAGATCATTTAATGACCCTGTTTTACTTTTTATAAGAAATAAAATTACAAGCAATTCAAAATGAAATTATTTCCTTTCATATTTTATTTTCTTTAATAAGAAAGGCATAAATTTTTTTTTACGTATTTTGAATAGAAGTTTTTTAATGGCATTTTTTCATTATTTTTTCAAAATAACATTTGTATTTTTGAGGAATGAACGGTTTTTAAATAATAGCCTTATCATGACCCTTTTTCATACTTTGCCTAAATAGCATTTGTCATTATATAGAATGCCTAGGTATTATATACAATGCGTAGGGAAAGTATATAATAATTCTCATATTTCATACTTTGCCTAAAAACGCCGGGTATTCTATATATATATATATATATGTGTGGGGGTGCTGGTTTGTGGGCGATTGGCAACATTACGAAAGTTTTAAAGAATAACTAAATTTAATGAGATTTATGAATATTTACAATGAATTTGGTTTAGACAATTAAAGTTAAGTGCACAGCACAGACATCATAAACTCCATCGGCGCTCGTCAACATTGCACAGTCTAACGCTACGTCCGTCTTGTAGCTTCGTCGTCTTCCTTCTGTGTCGCTTTTTGACTGCGTTCCTCCAATGCGCGGAATGGCTGCGCAGTGGTCGGAGATGACATCAGCGCGGAGGTGCGCTCTAGTGGCAGTCTGGGCACCACAGATCGGCCATCCTGGGTTCGACTGGTCCACCAGGCGTTTCTGAAAATATACAAAAAAAGGCAAAAGCAGAAGCAAAGTTCCAAAATCTGTCAATCTCTGTAAAGCAAATGTATCTAGGTTATAGAGCTCTGAATCGTCCTTCAGCTCTGGAAATGATTAAATGAGCCAAATCGTCTTCTAGCTTCATTTGTCGTTTTTAAACATCGTTCTCGTCTTTCTTTAAACGTCTTCCGTCTTCTTCAGCTTTTTCCGTCTTTAACTTCTTTCAACGTCTTCAAATTTCTTTCGTCTTTAACGTCTTCAAATTTCTTTCGTCTTTAACGTCTTTCTTCTTCGTCTTTAACTTCTTTCTTCTTCGTCTTTAACTTCTTTCTTCTTTGTCTTTGTGTTTCAAAATTTGCTTGAAATTCAACTTCGATCATTTCTTTGAACTTGTCCAGACCCTTTATTTTTACTTTTTTTAATCTTCTATAGTCTATGCACACACGAGGGGTTCCATCCTTTTTCTTTACAATTACAACGGGGCTACAATATTCTGAAGAACTTGGTTCTACTATCCTTTGATCTAACCATTCAGTAACTTGAGTCTCGACGATCTTTTTCTCTGAAAATGGTAACCTACGTGGCTGATGAGATACAGGTTCATTATTTTTTAACAAAATATTTAATTCAACATTTGTTGTTTTTGTTTTGTGTGGTACATAATTCAAAACTAACTGTTGTACCTTATCCTTTAAGATATTTGGAACGTCAGGTTCAATATTTACATCAACATCGTCTTCAGTTGACAAATCAATTGGTAAAATAGACAAAGTATTTATTTCCTCAACACACTGGGATTTATTTTTCAGAGTAATTCCGTTTTCATTAATTAGTGTTTCACCCAACATTAACACATTTAGTCCTATAATAGCGTCATAAGTCATAACATCGTTTCCTACTACGCATATATCTGAATCTCCCTCAAAATTATCTATTTGAATGTTTCCTTTAAAATAGCCTAACGGTTTTACACGGCATTTTCCAAAACCAGTCAAAGTAGAATTCAACGGGCATAGTTCCTTAACATTTAATTTGTCAAAAACAGATTTACGAATCAAAGTAGCTTGACTTCCAGTATCTATCAATGAATTAACACTTAAACCATTAATCATTACCATTTTCCTTACTTTCGATTCTACGCCAACATCAAAAATGACTACTTCCGGTTTCGAATTCATTCCGCATTCCGAAGCCTTGTGACCAAACGTGCCACATCGAAAGCATTTAAGTCCCTTATCTTTATGAATACAAAATCTAGAAATATGATCTTTTGATCCACAATTAAAACAAATCTTATTGTTACGATTTTCTGGACCATTGTATTTCATTCTATCAAACTTGACTCTATCTCTATTTACAGTTTCGTTTTTAGAATTAAATCTATTACTGTACTCATTTTTTGTTCTATCAAAAGAGTTAATTCTACCGTGATCATCATGTTTGGTTTTCATTCTATCAAAATTCTTATTATCATAATTAATCCTATCGAAATTCCTTCTATCGAAATTTTTTCTGTCGAAAGCACTTTTACCATATGCAGAATCAGCTTTCATTATTTCATACACTTTCAGTTTTTCCTTAAACTCAAACACATTTTTACAACCGTACAGAATAGTTTTGTTTTCCTGTTTATCATTTATTCCTTTAATCACATAGTGCATCAAAGCAGCGTCATCGATTTTTCCGCAACTGCACAATTCTTTCATCTTAAAAAAATATTCCTGAGTGGATTCAGAATCCCTCATTTTCCTTTTACTCAAAAGTTCATGTAAATTAGCAGAGTTTATCTCAAAAGAGAATTCGTCGATCAAGGCCTGTTTCAATTTTGACCATGAATTTATTTCTGGTTCTGTTCTAACAAACAAAGCAGCGTTACCACTAAGCGATCTCTTGCCAAAAATAAATTTTTGTAAATCTGACAAACAAAACAACTGAGAAATATTCTCGAAATGTTCGATCCAATGAAAAACATTTTCGTGCGGTTCTGCATTGAACTTAGTAAGGGTACTTTCGATATCAGAGTAATTTATACTGACATTTTGAATAGCATAATTACTATTATTCTTATTTCTACTTGTATATACATCATCACACTGAGAAACATGAGTATTACTTTTAAAATCATATTCACCACATTGCATAGAAAAATCATTACTATCAATCTTATTTCTACTACTATGCATATAATCTCACTGAGAGTTATGAGTAACACTTTCAACATCACATTCATTGCACTGCATTGAAAAATCGTTTGTTTTGCGTATGTCTTCTTCTGATTCAGACAGATCGGCGCGTTCGTTCTCGACGAAGCTTTCAAGGTTACATAACATAGATAGAATTCTTTTTGCTAGTTCCGTTTTCGTGCCTTCGAAAGAAATGCTTAGCAAACTAGATATTGCAATCAATTCGTTTAGAGAAAAGCTATCTTCTTTATTTTTTAATTTCTCATCAAATTCTTCACTATCCGTTCCGAAATTAAAGCCAGAAAATTTTTTAACGTGTCTTCTATTCGATCGATTGCCGTCATTTTCGAAAATGAATCTATGCAAAATTTTTATTTTGTCTGTCTTGCAATTTTTCAATGCAACGCTGACTTCTTTAATATCATTCAATATCATCTTGTATTATGGAATGTTCACGTACCTTTAAGCAGCTTGGAGACTGGAGAACATAGTTCGTTTTTTTTTAAATATCCTTTCGAAAATACTGTCTGGAATCTTACTAGGCGTCTATCCCGCTTCTGAGATGTGGGGGTGCTGGTTTGTGGGCGATTGGCAACATTACGAAAGTTTTAAAGAATAACTAAATTTAATGAGATTTATGAATATTTACAATGAATTTGGTTTAGACAATTAAAGTTAAGTGCACAGCACAGACATCATAAACTCCATCGGCGCTCGTCAACATTGCACAGTCTAACGCTACGTCCGTCTTGTAGCTTCGTCGTCTTCCTTCTGTGTCGCTTTTTGACTGCGTTCCTCCAATGCGTGGAATGGCTGCGCAGTGGTCGGAGATGACATCAGCGCGGAGGTGCCCTCTAGTGGCAGTCTGGGCACCACATATATATATATATATATATATATATATATATATATATAATGAATTTCAAAAACTTTTTATTGTCGGTGATGAGAGGATGAGATGAAATATATTACAGGCGGAATATTTACAAAATTGATAACCAACATGGCCTGCCTACTACATGCGAAAATTCCGATGTTCTCTAGTTAGAATTCATTAGTTTTCTGCTCTGCTTTTAGCGTTTCCATCGTGTCCAGAACGCACGGAACTCCAGCCAATTAGAAGATCGTTCTCGGAATGCGAATACGATTGAGTGTTCTAATAAGAATGGGGAAAGGATGAAAAAAGTTGAAAATTGCATTATATATACACTGCTGGCCACCCAAATTGCAACACCAAGAAAGACAAGAGATATCACAACAAAATTTATTTTGTAGATAACATGTTGACCAAGTATCAAATGATTAAATTTATAGACTTCTGTGAAGTGTGGTTCCTGCCAAAATCAGTAGCCAGGTAGGCTACTGATTTTGATGGGTTTTGATGATTTTGCTCCAACAATGGGTAGCCGCCATTGTTGGAGATCACCGCTGCCACACGCCTCGGCATTGATTCAAAGAGACTTTGGATGTGTTCTTGGGGTACAGCAGACCAAGCAGCTTCCACACGTTGCCAAAGTTGATCTGGAGTGGCAGCTGGGGATGTATTCTGGGTCAATCGTTGAGCAACCATGGACCACATGTTTTCTATCGGCGAAAGATCCGGAGAGCGAGCTGGCCAGGGAAGCAATTCAATCTGGCGATTGACGAAGAACCCTTGGACAATGCGTGCCACGTGTGGTCGCGCACGACGGTCAGGTGACGAGGTCGCACCTGAGCTGGCACCCCACTCCCCAAAGTTCCACACCACTCCAACGTGAGGACATTTGAGACCACGACAGATTTAACGTGCATCAGCCCCCTTTGTACACGACGGTCTTTGGTTGGATTCGAACTCGAAAATCCTCCGGTCGATAATCCGCTACTCTTCCAACCGGGCTACCGTGGCCCTCTATTTATTTATAATACTTTGTATTAAATCTGCCTGAGTATATATTTGTATATAGATAAATTTAATCCATAAAGATACATGGATGGATATAAAAACTTAATAGAAAGTGCGAAAAAACGGGAAAATATTGAGGTAGCAGAACTCGTCATGTATATGCGCTATAGCCACTAGACATAACCAGTGAGATAAAATAATTCTTAATAAATTTCTTTCAAATTTCTTTTAGGGCCGCGGTAGCCCGGTTGGTAGAGTAACTGATTATAAACCGGAAAGTTGTGAGTTCGAATCGAACCAAAGACAATCGTGTACAAGGGGGCTGGTGAATGTTAAATCGCCATGGCCTCGCATGTACTCACATTGGCGTGGTGTGGAAGTTTGGGGAGTGGGGTACCAGCTCAGGTGTGACCTCGTCATCTGACAGTGGTTCAAAATTATGTGTTTTCCTCGGATATTTCCCTCCGGGTTTGATCCTGGAACGTCGCTAATAGCCCATTGTTTTGTTCAATTGCGACGTTAATTAAAATACCTACCTACCTACCAAATTTCCTAAACTTGAACAAAATTATATTTCATTTCAACGGCTTAATTTTGCAATTTTGACAAGTGCGCTCCAAAATAATTTCAGATGACAGCCGTATAAATAATTTTGGGTTTATATTTTATTACAAAAGTATATCATAAATAATCTTTGGTGTGCCACAATATACTTTCTGGTGTGCCGCAGAATTATAACAATTAATTTATATGTGCTAAGGGATGAAAAAAGTTGAAAATAGGATTACAATGGAGTCTGCGTCGCTCTATTGTAGCAGCAGAAAGCATTTCTAGAATTCTGCTGAACCGCCCAAGGGAAAAATATGATAAATGCCTTTCTGTCACCAAGCAAAAGCGAAACAAATTACCACGCAAATATCCAAAGAAATGAAGTACCAGCATTCATCTTTAGTGTGGCCGCGATTCCGTGAAAAATCTACCCAACTGTAATTGGATAGAGAACACACCAGACGAAAGAAAGTCCTGAAACGCGAGAAATCATTTCACCTGATGTGTTATTGCGACTGCATTAATCATACTTAAACATAAATGCTAGAGAAACGAATCTAAAAGAACGCCCGTGTGAAACTAAGTTAATGAGCTTAGCCTTGTAGCTAACACTTACAGAACAGAACTCGTTAGGTTAGAAGACAAGCAATAGATTTCCACACCGTATATCACGGGCAGCTAAAGTAGTGTGTCCTTTATTAGTTTTGACGCATCTCCAACAAGTCATATTTGCTCTATCGATTAGGGTGGGATGGAAAAATTTGCTGTAATTGAAGGGGCTGATTAATTTCTCCGTTGATACGACCATCAATTAGTTTTCCTGCTGGATGCACGTTTTCATTTTAATTAAACATCGCACGTTTTTCATCTTTCTTGTTGTGGCGTCGGACCCTTGTTTCCAGGAAGACTTGAAATGGTTTTTTCTCTGAAGATTTTTGTTTATGTTATTAAAGGAAACTCAATTATGTCAAGGTAGGTAGGTATTTTAATCAACGTCGCACTGGAACAATAAAACGGGCTATTGGAGATCAAACACGAGGACACCACCACGTAATTTTGAACCACGGTCAGATGACGAGGTCACACTTGAGCTGGCACCCCACTCTCCAAACTTCCACACCACGCCAACGTGTGGACATTTGAGGCCACGGCAGATTTAACGTGCACCATCCCCCTCTATACACGACGGTCTTTGGTTGGATTCGAGCTCCCAACCCTCCGGTTTATTGATGAAGACCTATTACTTTATAAGAATGAATCGTACTCATAACACAAATTAAGTTTTTAACCCTCGAAGTGGTTTCGACGATATATCTCATCATCGAGATATTACCGATTTTTATGATGACGAGTTCAAAATCTGCTCAGTGTTTTCTCTGCTGACGAGATATCTCGTCCATCAAAATCTGACCAATTTTACTAATGACGAGATGCCTCATCGAGACAACAGCAAGGAGCGTTGAGAGATGGTGCCTCCCTTTTTACTTCACAACTCATTTACAGTCCTAGACATCAGAATATAAAATGTGGGAATATTTATGTACCTCCATACAGCGATATATAACGTTTTTCATTTCATGGCACCCCATATATATACTAATTGCTAAAATTCTGTGACAAACCAAATATGTTATATATACCCGATCTGACAATAAATTTTGCTGTCAACAATTTCTAAAATTTCTATCACAAATATTTATGTCTAGTGAATTTTTCGTAAACTCTCTCGAGCCTTTGTTAGACTCAACTGCATTAAAAAAAGTTTCTGTCCAAACGATTTATCGTTACTCCACTATAGCAGTCTCAAATCTTTCCTCATCCCTTCAGGGGCTTTACCACGGACGAAACTTCGAGCTGACAACCAGACACATTAAATCTTTCCGGAACGGTGGAGGTGTTTGTTGGTGTTTTGACATTCCGTTCCATGTGGACCGGAAACAGATTAATGTCGGTGTGTCTGAGGAGATTCGGTTATATGGTTTTAAGGGATACTCGACGGCTCCCTTTGAAGTAACCTCTTCTCGACTGAGGACGAACTAGAAAGAGAAAAGTATACTTTGAATAGAATGACTACAGAGTTTTGAAGCGCGTGCACCCAGTAAAGATTTGAGTAATTCTTAGAGATCTCCATCAACAGCTTCATAGATGAGAGATTAATATCATCACACTTCCGTGCCTAGTATCGTGAGACACTGTAGTTTAAATAAGTGTGGTTGCGATGAATAGAGCATGTAACCGAGGTGGCATGTCTATTCGGTAGCTCAGTTGGCGGAGTGACGGATTAGCAACCGGAGGGTTGCGAGTTCGAAACACGGTCCAGCCAAAGACTCCTGTACGCGGGGGCTGGTGTACCTTAAATAAATATGTCGTGGCCTCAAATATCCTTACGTTGGCTTTCGTGTAGACGTTTTGAGGATGGGGTACCAGCTTGGGTGTTGACCTCGTCATCTGACCGGGATTCAAAATGGCGAGGTGTCCTTGGATCATTACCTTCTGGATGAATCCCAGACCGTCGCCAATAGCCCGTTGTGTTGCTCCAGTACGACGTTAAATCAACTACCCCCGTATATGAATGCTGCGTTAAGCTAAATATTAAGCAACGTTTATTCAATATCATTTAACAGAAACACACACACAGTGTTGATGCTTCGTAACTCTGTTTCAAAATAGACAAAAGCTGCAGTATTTTTAATTAAAAAGGTGATGAATAATACTAGCTTAAAACTGGTACTGATCAGCATTGGAGGCATATCAACATGAATAGCCTCCATAGTCATGACCGTCTGTCATGGATTTACAAACGTTAGGATAGAACACAATCCCATAACGTGTTTGTGGCGAATGAATCATCAATACGCATTGTACGACGGATAACGGACGAATGCGAAATTAGCAAGGGGTTACGGAGGTCCCGCATAAATTGAGAGAATGACAAATCAATTAGGAATGGGAAATAATGCAAGTTATATCTCTGCTGGAAATGCTTAGAATCCTAACAGTAAATAGATCCAAGTATAGTAGGTTGTAGTGAACGACTTAAAATTGGTTAAACTAAGAGATCAATCTGTGCAACAAAGGTATGCTACAAAAATGGTAGTTAATCGAGTAAAACTTAAATTATATCCAATGAACGATAAAGATGAACCTGAAGGAATCCATTTTGATGTTATTCCAAATTCGTTTCTTAGATATTTCGGAGCTTTATAGCAACTAACTGAATGTAGTCATCGCTCTCAATACGCCTGTTCTCTTTTCTCCAGTACCAGTTTAAATGACGTATCCATGTACTAGCTAGGCTGATGTAGGTAGGTATTTAATTAACGTCGCACTGCAGGCAACACAGCGGGCTATTGATGACGGTCCGGGATCAAACCCGAAGGTAAACATCCGAGGACAACACCAAGTAATTTTGAATCGCGGTCAGATGACGAGGTCACACTTAAGATGGCACACCACTCTCCAAACTCCCACACCCCGCCAACGTGAGGGCATTTGAGACCCCGACATATTTAACGTGCACCATCCCCCTTTGTACACGACAGTCTTTGGTTGGATTCGAACTCGTAACCCTCCGGTTGCTAATCCGTTACTCTTCCAACCGGGCTACCGTGCCCTCTAATTATTTGGGACCTTTATTGCAAGTATGCTGAGGTATTTAATTAACGTCGCACTGGAGCAACACAACGGGCTATTGGCGACGGTCCGGGATAATCCTACGAAGGGAAATATCAGCTAGACGGGGTCAGATGCTTATAATGGATATTTATATGTATTAGACCGCATTGAGTAGAAAAAAGGCATAATCTTTTCTCCATGCCTCTTTTACAACATCGTACTAGCATTGCCGACAACTTACCATCTGTCCGTGGTTCAAAATTAAGAGTTGTTCTTAGATCTTTCCCTTCGGGTTTGATCCCGGATCGTTAACCTGTTGTGTTGCTCCAGTGCGGAGGTTAATTAAAAATACTTACCTTACTACAAATCACATTTCAACTTTTTATACAGGTCTTAAACATTTTTATCAATGCTTTTTAACACCTCATCACCAATTTCGACACTTTCATTGAACCACCTTTCGCAATTACCAATTTTTAAATTCCTTAACATTGCTCTTTTTTACCCCATTTATAACGTATAATCTTTTAATTACATTTAATAATTAATTAAATTTGATGTTTAACTATTATGGGGATACTTAATCCGTCTTTTCTTTTAGGGATCTTTTAGTCCTAATATTTTGATTTTTTATGCTTCTCATCTTTTATCTTACACCTCTTTGTGTCTTTTTAACTACATCACGTCACTTACTTTTAGTCGGGTCATTTTCGTCACTACTTTTTGCTATTTTATTCACTCATGAAATAGGAACACGTACAGCTTCGTGCTGTTTCTCCCGTTGAGATTCCAAGTATATAATTTTGTAATATTTTTCAAATGAAGATTTTACCCGTTAGTTTTTATCTTACAAACATCTCCTTTATTTTTAAATGAAACTGTTATGGGTAAATCTGACCATTATTCAGGCGTATATTAATATAAAATTGCAAAATACGGTTAATAGTTGATCGAAGTATATTTTATACATAGAGTGAAGTTGAAATTTTTTAAATTTAGCATATTTCTGCATTCAAATAGTGACTACAAATCGTCAAATATACAACAAACCAATATTTTATCATTCACAGCCTCCTATAACCACCCAAAACAGCGAACACTTTTGATATAATAATTTTATACATCTTGATTGCTAAAACGACAAACTGTTCAGTGGTAGATTGATTTGGCTGAATTCCTTGAGACTTTTAGCTGCGGAACCAGGCTTTTGTCTCCAATCTTCCTAATGCAATATCAAGTAACTGAATCAGTACATACAATAAGTAATTGACACGCACACACAGTGAAAGCTTTACTGACACAGAAGAGAGAAATACACCCAGGGAGGAATGCACCTGGCAGGAATCGAACCTGCGCCACCTATAACTCGAAGGTCGTAGATTTTCTGCGGCGGAACATATTTCCTAAACGTATTCTGAAACGACGTCAGTTGGCTTGTTTTACGAAATCGATTTCAGTACTTCGCCAATAAAAATTCGAAAGAATGAATTCCGAATTGATATAGTAGTAGTTGATTGTCAACACCAATTAGATTAAACGCCAAATGTTCCAAATTGGCAATAAACTACATTTTAAGGTAACTGCATATATCGTCGACTTAGAGTAGAAACTCATTTACTGATGTAGAGTTAAATTTTACAGCACAGCCTATTAAAGAATAACTAGTAGTTTTTAGGTCAAAAATAAAAATCATAAACACGTTTTGATTGTGGTATATTGTCTTTCAAACAGAAAATGTGACAATTTATTTCTCATGCAAATAATTTAGTATCAAGAAATGCCTCCCAGTTAATGAGTTTTTGCTCTAAGCTGACGATATATGTATAGTGTGAAAGGACAATTGGACAGCAGAAGTCAAATCTCAGACTGTATGGTTCGTTTGTTTACACTGAAAATCCCTCTAATAAGGGTATAGCCTGGTTGGAAGTGTACCGGCTTAGCAACCGGAGGGTTGCGAGTTCGAATCCAACCAAAGACCGTCGTATATAAAGGGGGCTGGTTCACGTTAAATCTGTCGTGACCTCAAATGTCCTCACGTTGGCGTGGTATGGAAGTTTGGAGAGTGGGGTGCCATTTAGGTGTTGACATGGTCATCTGACCGTTGATCCAAACGACGAGGTCTTGGATCTTTCCCTTCGGAATTGTTCCCGGATCGTCGCCAAAAGTTCGTTGTGTTGCTCCAGCTGGACGTTAATTATTTACCTACCCTCCAATATGCGTATGAACCTTTCAGAGTTCAATACACTGCTGGCCACCGTAAATGCAACACCCTGAAGGAAGCATGCCAATAATATGAAATTTACAACATGCATTAGCGGAGGTGAGATATGCAAATGATTAGAATTTCAGCGCAGACACACATCACGCGCGCCTGTGGCGCCACTTCAAAGCGCTATTTAAGGCTTGGAGATTTCGACGATTTCAAGTACGGCAATTGTGTTTTTCTTGTGGTTTTTTCAAAAAAACGATCAATTATGCCTCGTAGAAAACAGCGATCATCTTTTGATCAAGTATCCGAGTTCGACAGAGGAAGGATAGTGGCCAACCGAGATTGTGGATTAACTTTCAGGGAAATCGGTAGTCGTGTTGGACGAAACCAAACAACTGTAATGCGGATATGTGATCGTTGGATGCAGGACGGTACGACTGACCGACGTGTTCGATCGCATCCACCTCAGTGCACCACTTCACGTGATGACAGGCATATTGTGCGTATGGCAGTGACGGATCGCTCAGCCACATCACGAGCACAGCACATTCAGTCTGTACCGCATCATCCAGTGTCTGCGCGTACCATTCGACGCCGTTTACAGCAGAGTGGTCTGTCCGCAAGACGTCCATTGCTTCGTCTACCCTTGACGCAGAACCACAGACGTTTCCGCCGCCAATGGTGCGATGAAAGAAGGATGTGGACGGCAGAATGGAATGAAATTGTCTTTACTGACGAGTCACGCTTCTGTCTGCAACACCACGATGGTGGGATTCGAGTCTGGAGACACCGTGGAGAGAGGATGCTGAACAGCTGCGTTATGCACCGCCACACTGGTCCTGCACCGGGTATTATGGTATGGGGCGGTATTGGATATCACTCTCGCACTCCTCTAGTACGCATTGCCGGTACTTTAAACAGCCAGCGCTACATCTCCAAGGTGTTGGAGCCAGTTGTCCCTTCCTTACCTTCAGGGCTTGCCCACAGCCATATTTCAACATGATAATGCGCGAGCACACGTGGCACGCATTGTCCAAGGGTTCTTCGTCAATCGCCAGATTGAATTGCTTCCCTGGCGAGCTCGCTCTCCGGATCTTTCGCCGATAGAAAACATGTGGTCCATGGTTGCTCAACGATTGACCCAGAATACATCCCCAGCTGCCACACCAGATCAACTTTGGCAACGTGTGGAAGCTGCTTGGTCTGCTGTACCCCAAGAACACATCCAAAGTCTCTTTGAATCAATGCCGAGGCGTGTGGCAGCGGTGATCTCCAACAATGGCGGCTACTCTGGCTACTGATTTTGGCAGGAACCACACTTCACAGAAGTCTATAAATTTAATCATTTGATACTTGGTTAACATGTTATCTACAAAATAAATTTTGTTGTGATATCTCTTGTCTTTCTTGGTGTTGCAATTTGGGTGGCCAGCAGTGTATAATGCAGACTTTACTTTTTTAAAATGAACCACACTTTACAAGTAAAATGTTTCACTTTTCCCGGACCTCTCGGTACCCCTATACAGGCTATACCCTCCCCAAAAAGAGATCTGGTAGTCATAAGGGATGGTAAAAATGGGTCCATCATAGTTATTTCTACGCTAAACTTCAATAACTACGCGACCCAAACAAGAAAAACCTCGACGAAATTCCACTTTTATCGCATCCATCATATAAGCCTGAAACTTACAGCCCCCTATTAGAGAAAGTCTGGATCAATGAGCATTTCTTTCTGTCTCCCCCGATATAACTACACTTGGAGATTGCGTAGAAAGAATCTCGTCTTTCTTTGCTTTCCGACAGATATCGTACAAGTAATAAGTCTTGCATTTTTTTTGTGTTGGATTATCTATGACGAAAAATGCAGTTGTAATCGATCATCTTAATCAGATTATACGTTTGTAATAATAAACGGAAATATTTGAGCCTGTTACCGTAAATCGCTTTGTTGGTTGGATTTTATGGCTCAAGCGCCGTATTTGGCCATGCTGCGCGAAGCGTCAGGTAAATGGAAAGGCACACGGAAAGTTTTAATGACACAGGAAGTGCTAATGGTACTTAATTAACGATTGATTGCATGGAGCTTTTTGCTTTCCGTCTGGTTTTGAACCAACCAAAGATCATCGTGTACATGGGGTTAGTGCACATTTAATCTGTTGTGGCCTCAAATATACTCGCTTTGGGGTTGTTGGAAACTTTGGAGAGTGAGGAACCATCTCAGGTGTTGCCTTTGTCATCTGACCGTAGACATTTGAGGCCACATCAAATTTATCGTGTACCAGCCCACATCCAGGACGGTATTTGATTGGATCGAGTTTCGAACTCGAAACACTCCCGTCGCTAATCCGCGACTCTACCAACCGGTCTACCGCGGCCGCTTTTATTCAAGAAACGTTCTGTTTAAAGTGTTCTCTTTCTTTTGGAGAAAAAGCCCAGATCAGGTGTTGACCTCGTGATCTGACCGTGGTTCAAACCGACGAGGTGTCGACCTCGAATCTTTCCCTCCGTGGTTAATCCCGAACCCTCGACAACAGCCCGTAGCTTTGATCCAGTGTGACGTTAACTCAACTACCCCTTCCCGAAGTAACCGCATCAACCTAAAAGTGGGGGAATTTTCCACGTCATATATGAAAATTAAAACATTTAGTAGTCCTCATTCCATCTGGATGAAAAGATGAATGCCTTTATCTCTTATTCGGATAGGCGAATAATTCCCGTGCATATCGATCGCCTATCTAAAGAGGCATTCGAAGGGTGATTTTGTTATTCCGTTCCCACGATGTTTCCACCAACCCCGGCCAATTTATTAGGACGAAAGGAAATCTCAGGAATCCCTCGTCCTATGAAACTGGACAGGAGCACTGCGAGTTAATATCTTCAGCCTGGTCCTACGTGGGTGAACAGACGGTATTAAAAGTTGTGTTGGATGTACGAGTGGTTTGAAGAGCAGTTTGAGTAGATGAAGTTTATGAAGTTTGTTTTTTGAGATGGGTAGGTAGTTAATTAACGTCGCACTGGAGCAACACAACCGGATATTGGCGATTGTTTGGGATCAATCCCTAAGGACAACACCATTTAATTTTCTACCACGGTCTGATGGCGTGACAACGCCGGCGGACACCAATCACTGAATGACCCCATTTCCCAGGTACATATTGCCTATCTCAGCACATTCTTGAAATGATACACATCACACGTATGACGCCAAACAGGTGGACTGATGAGCTGCCGAACTGCACCCTTTGTCAAATCCTGGGGGTGCTGATGGACATACATCTCTGGACATAATAATAGACGTGAAATATAAGTAGACTGAGCACTGCTATTCGGAGGAGCTTCCAAAAGTGTGACCAATATGTCGACTAGTAGTCACGTGATTGCTCTGCAAGAAATTTTCTTGGCGGGATGATTCGGCCTTGTTTGGTACAACAGCACCTTAAAACAGGGTAACTATGTGGTTGGAGTAACACAACGGGATATTGGCGACAGTCCGGGATCCATCCCGAAGGGAAAGATCCAAGGACAACGCCTCGTCATTTTGAATCACGGTCAGATGACGAGACAACTCTTAACCCCACTCTTAAAGCGTCCACACCATGGAAATGTGAGGACATTTGAGGACACGACAGATTGAACATGCACCAGCCCCTCCAGCACTCCAGCTCCTTGACTCCAGCACCCTCAGTGCACCGGCACTCGTAACCCTCCAGTTGCTAATCCGTTGCTCTTCCAACTGGGATACTGCGGCACCTCTAAAAGTAGGAAAAAAATTGCCCTTTACCCAGAATTGGTGACAGTTTTTTTCATCAGAAGCTGGCCACTACAGAGCAGTTTTCGACAAACAATCAGGAGGGTTAAACCCAGGGTAACACAGAAACCTTATCTAGCTATGCGTACAGTGACTAATTCTTGCAGTAGAAATGCAAATACAATTGGATTGCGGATAATTATTGACACACCCACGTTTTATAAATTCAAATTAAACTTCAAAAACAGCTTATCTGAAATAAAAGTAAGCAATCGACCCCATTTCCCAACTTCACGTGTTCCCAAACACTTAAGAAAGAATCACCGGCCCGGAAATCTTAGAACCCAATGAAAACTTTTGTTCTGTCGAACGCGAACAAAACGTACCGAATTAAAACTTCCCTTGTTATACGCTTTTGACGAGCTCGAACACGAGACCCGGGGAGCTCACGCGACGTTCTTTTTCTCCAAAATTGCTTCGCTTCTCCCGTTTTTCCGATATTCCTTAAAAGTCCCGGCCCTTCTCTTCCTGACAGTTCGATCCGTCCTTGCTGAATTCCATTTGTTATTGTTTCCCAAACTTGCTGGGCTCGGGGATTTTGATTCCGGATTTATGGACTTGGAATCGTTTCTGAAGGCGAGAGGGGAGGCATTACGCATTCGATTCAGCCACTTGCTGCGGTAAGTGCTTCGGGGACTAACTCATCGGGGAACGGGTGGACTGAACCGATGCTTGAAAATCGTTTTTTTCTATGATGCTGCTATTTCTTTGGAACCCAAATCCGCGGTGTTCGGTGACTTTTGGAGGCGAATATTGGAGGCATTTTCTGCCACCTTAAACATAGGAGGCGGTAGTGTTTCTGCGATGATATATATTTCCTGTACGTACTCCCAACGTGACGTCATTTCGCTGGTTTTTCAAATACGCGCGTCGCCAGTAAAAGTTCCAAAGAATATATTCCGTATCCATATATGGGCCGCGGTAGGTCAGTTGGAAGAGAAACGGATTAGCAACTGCAGGATTGCGAGTTCGAAACTAGGTCCAACCAAAGACCGTCGTGTACGCGGGGGCCGGTGCTTGTTTAAGTCTGTCGTGGCTTCAAATGTCCTCACGTTGACGTGGTGTGGAAGTTTGGAGAGTGAGGTGCCAGCTCATGTGTCGCCATTCTGAGCTTGGTTCAAAAGGATGTCGAATTGTCCTGGGATCTTTCCCGTGGAAATTGACCCCGGACCGTCGCCAATAGCCCTTTGTGTAGCTCCAGTGTGACGTTAATTAATTACCATTACCATTACCGAATCGATATATCTGTCAGATTTATACGAATTTTTAGTCGTAGAAAGCAGGACAATTAAAAAAAATATTCAAATTTGGCTGTGTACTAACTATTTAGAGATGTTGATAATTGTTTTAACTATTTTGGGTATACGTTTTTAAGAAGTAATGAAGTTATGTTTTCTAAGATTTATGAAGGCAGAGACGTTCAAACAATTATCCATTATATATATATATACGTATATTTTCAATCTTTTTAAGATCATCATTTAGAAAAGTGTAGTTTTCCACTCAGTTTTTCACTACCCGATTTCTTAAATTTCAAATTTAAGTTTTTGAATTTAAACAAATAACAGCTTAAAGTGCATTGTTCACTTTTTCGCAGTTAATAGAATTATTTTCTATTTGTGTTTCGAGTACAATAATATACGTATAAAATAAGATAACAATGAATTATTTGAACAATATATTCTCTACCAACAAAGGATCTGAACATTTTATACAAAAGTAAATGATTTTTAACTGCGTTGACGATTTCAAAGCTTATTTTGGTTTTCAAAGCGACTTAAATATGGATAAAATATCTGCTATTGCAGCTGTTTTAATGTTCCCGTGGTTTTGGGGGTTGTTTGGATTTATCATCTTTGGCGGTGCACATTACATTGTACCGCTGGCGATGTACTTGATGGTGGTTATGATTTTGGACTGCGAAAAAGCGGAAAAGGAGACAGGAAATGGACTAATGAGAAAGCAGGTGATTGAAGAGACCAAGGAAAAGGTGAAGAAATGCACAGAAGTTGTGGATTATAACAGAGTGAAGGGAGAAGTTACTCAAGCAACAATTGTGCATAATACCCTTGAAGAGGCAGAAGAACAATTGAACATGGATACAATTTCGGCTATAGTAGCTGTTTTAATGTTCCCTTGGTTTTGTGGATTGATTGGATTGGTCATCGTTGGCGATGCACATTACATTGCACTGCTGACGGTGTACTTGATGGTGGATGTGACTTTTGAATGCGAAAAAGCGGAAAAGGCTGCAGGAAATGGACGAAAGGGACAGCTGGCGATTTCAGAGTCCAAAGAAAAAGTGGTGAAATACACTGAAGAGTTGTACTATGATTGTATGGACGGAGAAGTTAGTGAAGAAAACACTGTACCTGATATCTTTGAAGAGGCGGAAGAAGATTTAAGAAAGGATGAAACTACGACCATGGCAGCTGCATTACTATTCCCTTGGTTTTACGCACTGTTTGGATTGATTGTCGTGGGCGATCCATGTTTTATCTTCCTGCTAATGGTGTACTTGGTGGTGGTTGTGGCTTTCGACAACGAACAGAAGGAGGCGATTACAGATTCCAATGAGAAAGTGGAGAACTACACCGAAGAGTTGTTCTATGATTGCATGGAGGGAGAATTTACTGAAGAAACATCAGTGCATGATACATATGAAGAGGAAGAAGACTTATATATGGATGACATTTCGCTTATAGCAGCTGTATTAGTGTTCCCTTGGTTTTGCGTGTTGTTTCGATTGGTTGTCATTGGCGATCCATGTTACATTCTACCACTGATGGTGTACTTGATGCTTGTCTTAGCTTTCGACAGAGAACAGAAAAAGGCAATTGTAGATTCCAATGAAAATGTGGAGAACTTCACTGAAGAGTTGTACTATGATTGCATCGAGGGAGAAGTTCATGAAGAAACAACAGTGGATGATATCCTTGAAGAGGCGGAAGAAGAATTAAATATGGATGAAAATACGACTATATCATCAGTTGTACTTTTCCCTTGGTTTTGGATGCCATTAGGATTGATTGTCATCGTGAATCCGGGTCTCATTGTACCCCTGGTGGTATTCTTGATGGTAATTGTGGCTTTCGACTTCGAACAGAAGCAGGCTATAGCAGAGTCCAGTGTAAAAGTGGAGAAATTCACTGAAGATTTGGACTATGGTAGAATTGATGGAGAAGTTATGAAAGAAACACCAGTGGATGATATCTGTCAAGTGGTGGAAGAAGAATTAAATATGGATGACAATACGACTATATCAACAGCTATACTGTTCCCTTGGTTTTGGGTGCCGTTTGGATTAATTGTCGCTGCCAACCCAAGCTACATTGTACCGCTGACTTTGTTCTTGATGCTGGCTGTGGCTTTCGACTGCAAACCGGAGGGAACGGTGGCAGAAATGGAGTGAAACAGAAAGCAATAAATTGCAGAGTCCAAAGAAAAAGTGAACACCGGAGTTTTGGACTGGGATTTTGGGGTGGAGTTACTGAAAAAATTACAAAAGTGCATGATACTTATGAGGAGTAAAAGAAGTTTAAACGGGCAAATTTGTTTCCGAATATGAATTACTTAGATATTGAAGAGTTTTTTGATTCGGTAGACATCAGTGCATGATACATATGAAGAGGCGGAAGACTTATATATTTATGACGTTTCGGCTATAGCAGCTGTATTAATGTTCCCTTGGTTTTGCGTGTTGTTTCGAGTGGTTGTTATTGGCGATCCATGTTACATTCTACCACTGATGGTGTACTTGATGCTTGTCTTAGATTTCGACAGCGAACAGAAAAAGGTAATTGTAGATTCCAATGAAAATGTGGAGCACTTCACTGAAGAGTTGTACTTTGATTGCATCGAGGGAGAAGTTCCTGAAGAAACAACATTGAAAGATACGTATGAAGAGGTGGAAGAATTAAATATGGATGAAAGTATGACTTTATCATCAGTTATACTGTTCCCATGGTTTTGGGTGCCATTTGTATTGACTGTCATCCTGAATCCGTATTTATTTGTACCGATGGTGGTATTTCTGATGATAATTGTGGCTTTAGACTTCGACAAGAAGCAGGCGATAACATAGTCCTATGAAAAAGTGCAGATATTCACTGAAGTTTTGGACTATGATAGTAAGGATGGAGAAATTGCTGAAGAAACTCAAGTGTATGACATCTCTGAAGAGGGGGAAGAAGACTTAAACATGGATGACCATACGACTATATCAACAGTTATACTGCTCCCTTGGTTTTGGGTACCGTTTGGATTAATTGTCGCTTCTCATCCAAGTTACATTGTACCACTGGTGGTGTTCTCGATGCTGGCTGTGGCTTTCGATTGCAAACCGGAGGGAACGGTGGAAGAAACGGGGTGAAACGGAAAGCAATAAATTGCAGAGTCCAAAGAAAATGTGGAGTTTTGGACTGCGATTTTGGGGAGTAGAAGTCACTGAAGAAACTACAAGGGTACATTATACTTATGAGAAGATGAAAGAAATTGAAGTGGACAAATGTGTTTTGGAATATGAATTATATCGATATTGAAGTGTTTTTTTGAGTCTAGACATGGTGCTTCAAGTTACCAAAGATCACTTTAAAAAAGAATATTATCATTGGAATTTTACTCAGTAATGTGGTGAAGAACTCAGAAAAGTTTATTGAGAATATTAAGATCTTGTAAAGGATTCATTGAAATCAAACTATGGCAAATAAGAAAAAGTTTGATACGGTGGTGATTTGGTGAATGCGGATGTACTCTCAGTGAAACTAGAAGGCAATTATAAGATTGTAGACGTGTCCTTACAAAGAACGAGGAAGAGATCAATCAAGAACTTAAGGTTCGGGACATGAATTGATTCAGATAGAACTGATATTTAAATGAGTGGAAGGTTGAGAAAAAAAATAACTCATTCCTGCTCCCAGCTTCCTTCAACATTTTCAATTTTTACTTTAACATCGCTCTAATAGGGAAGAAATTGAAAGGAACAGATGAAGTGTGTGGCTGGATTGAGTCTCATAGAAGAAGAATAAGACCTGATGAATGTTGAAGTCGTTTGTCAACCCCATATCGACGGTAACTCGATGCTGCTACCGGAATTATTGATAGTTGGCATTTCAGATAAGATCATGTCTTCAGCTAACAAAGCTGGGCGAATTTTAAAGAGCAAAAAGCTGCGAAAAGTTCTAAGCAGAAGATTTTGAATGTCAGTCTCTTTTAAGATTAGTCTATGGTGATGCTCGAAAGTTGGCTGGCTGATAGAGGTCAATGTAGAAGACAAAAGCTTTATTTAGATGACCCCAGGAGGCTAAACGCAACGATGATTTCACGTTGCAATAACCGCAATAACCACAATAACCAATACACATAAGAGCCACCCAAAGCTCTCCGTCGTCGTATATCGTTTTTCATTTATTTACAACTATGGAAAGTTTGACAAGATTCATTGCAAAATTAATGATTATTACCAATTTATAAATTTTCAAAAATGATTCAAAAAGTCTCACACAGAAATTACAAATCACCAGTCTCATTTCAGTTGACAGTAACAATGATGAATGGAAAAAGACTGAATATAAAAAGTTTATTTCCCAAGCAAATAGACAATGAAATTTTAACGAAGAAAGTAAAAAGACGATACAGAGCTCTGGTGTAAAATTGACCTATAGGACACTGACAGGTATACCGTGCCTGAAAGGAAACACTGCTGTTCAACGTTGACGATTAAAAGACATCAACGGTGCTCTCCCATAACTAATGTTAATATAATTATACTTGAAATCACCATATTTAAATAATACAAACCAATAAATATAATCCATTTTCCTTGCAGCACTGTGTCTCTCATTTTTAGTTTGTGTATTTCCTAAGTGGGCTCAGGAGGCGTGATTGGTGCTACGTACGAACAACAGACTTAATATTTAATAAAAAAAAATAAAATGTACTTCTAACTGCTATGTGGGAAAATAGGGGATTTTAATGTTTGACAGTGCACTCGGCTTTTACGCATTGATAGATGCTGTTTTTTAGATGAAACTATATTTTGATATTGACAAAAGATTGTGTTGTGTTCTGATTATATATCTGAATATCGGATTGGATTCAAGTTGGTTGAAATTCAGTTTTTATTGACATTTGAATACAAATGTAGACGTATACCTTCCTCTTGTGAAGAGTTTGTCCATCTTGACACTCATTTTTTTCATATTCATTCATTTATTTTTCGAGGCCGTGATAGCCTGGTTGCAAGAATAGCGTATTAGCAATCAGAGGGTTGTGAGTTTGAAACTCGTTCCAAACAAAGACCATCGTGTATGTAGGGGTTCTGGTGGCTTTAATTTGTCATGGCCTCACGTTGGGGGTGGTGGGGAAATTTTGAGAATGTGGTGCCAGCTCAGATGTTCACTTCGTCATCTGGCCATGTTTCAAAACCATGTCGAGACAACCACCAGGAGGGTTAAATAACTAAATAACCACATCTACTAATATAATATGTTCTGGTTGACAGAACCAGGGAAGATTCTGTTGGCGAAAAAGATCAAATTGGTTAGAAATCATGCAGGTAAGACTGAAGTTTTCAGAAGATATATACTTATGGACTACTTAGGGTTAATAGCTCGTAGTGTTACTAAATATACAGTGACTGAATCATACATTGTTTATTGTTCAAAATGTAGTGCGCAAGTGATATCTGGAAACCATAACTCTTTTGGGAATCGTATCCCTTGCATATGTTAAACAGCGACAAGCAGGATCAAACCCCGAGTCGCGATTTCTCAGCCTTTTGAATAGGTGTGACCATCATTATCAGCCATCCCCGCACGAGACGAATGACTTGCAGACAAGAGAGGAGGGTGCATGGAAAATCCCACAGCTGTTCCATTGCCCCCTCTCTCCCATAATGACGAGTCTCTCGGAACGGAACGAAGTCTGCTCAGGGGGAATGGGCTGCAGGTGCGATGGGATTCGCATTCCATCCCATTCATCACCGTGATCTTGTTCCCTTTCCGAAGAAAACTGTTCTTTTATTCATGGGACCCCCTTTTTTAGTTTCTTTCTTTCCATTCGCAATAAATCTGCATAATGCTGTGGGGAAAAAAGGAACTCGACTTTTTCTCCCGAGCATTCTTAAGTACATCGTAATTTCGGGCGATCGCCCCGCGGTGGTGGCTTGTTCCCGATGTTGCACATCCATCAAAATGGAGTGCATCAAAGTTTTGTGTTCTTTACTCGGGGAGGAACTCGGAGTTGGGGAGATTAGACTGATCGAGTAACGGGACCTGCGAGCCCACGGGAAAGGATCGGCGCGGAGTTTGGCGAACTTGTTGGGAGAGTGCCTTGCTCTTGTCCGTATGAACATTAACCCCTGGTTTCTGTTAAACGTTCTGTGAATAACTTGAAAGTTCACGTGGAGAGGTTGCACTAAGCTTTACTTTCAACCCTCCTTGTTGTTGTATCGATGAGGTATCTCGTCATTTGCATCTGGTAATTCATTAGATTAGGACAAACTGACCAGATCTTGATCGTGCCATCATAAAAAAAATCGGCAATATCTTGATGAGATATCTCGTCATTAAATAAATACAAACGAGATCTGGATCTCGTCATAATAAAACAATTGGCAATATCTTGATGACGAGATATCTCGTCATTAGCAAAATTGGCCAGATCATGATGGACGAGATATCTCGTCATTAAATAAATACTAACCAGATCTGGATCTCGTCATCATAAAAAAATCGGCAATATCTTGATGACGAGGTATCTCGTCATTAGCAAAATTGGCCAGATCATGATAGACGAGATATCTCGTCATTAGCAAAATCGGCCAGATCATGATGGACGAGATATCTCGTCTTAACTACTTGAAGGGTTAACCTTTGGTTTTTGTAAAATGTTCTATACATAACTTGAATGCTCATATGAAGAGGATGGTAGGTAGTTTAATTAACGTCACATTGGAGCGACATAATGGGCTATTGGCGACGGTCCGGGATCAAACCCGATGGGAAAGATCCGAGGACATCACCTCGTGATTTTGAGCCACGGTCAGATCTTGAGGTCAACACCTGAGCTATATAACATCCCACTCTCCAAACTTCCATCCTACGCCAACCTGAGGACGTTTGAGGCTGCGACAGATTTAACGTGCAACTCTCCGGTTGCTAATCCATTACTCTTTCAACCAGGCTACCGTGGTTACCCATTAGATTAGGATACAATTGTCCAGATCTTGATGAACGTCATATCTCGTCATTACCAAAATTGGTGATATCTTTATGGACGAGATATTTCGTCGGAACCACTTGAGGGTTAACCGCTGGTTTCTGTAAAACTTCCTGTACATGACTTGAATGTTCTAGGAAAGAGGATGGTATGTAATTGAATTGAAGTCACACTGGAACAACAGAATGGACAATTGACGATGATTCCATTCCGATAGGAAAGATCTGAGGACAACCAACACCTATACCACGAGTCCACGATAGATTTAACTTGCACCATCCCCCACGTAGACGAGAGTCTTTGATTGGATCAAGTTTCGAACTGGCAACATCCAGTTGCTTTTCAAACCGCCTACCACGGCCCGTGGAGACGATGTACGAAACTACTTTTAAGGTACTCCGCCTTAAAGTAAATAAATTGTCAACTGTACTTTGTATGATTTCAAGTGTTTCATAAGAGTTAAGAAGATTATCGATATAAGGGCTTTTAAAACGTTTGTGGACAGTTACCATTTTGTAAGACAGCAATTATCACCTACATCCTTGGGTTTGTGGATATGGTACATTGTTTATAAGGATAATAAATATGCATTATAGTAAACAGACTTAACAGAAAAATAACTCGACATTTTCTACCGAGTTTTCTCAAGTTCATCGTAATTTCTGGCAATCTCTCCGCGGTGGTAATTTATTCTGTTGTTGCACATCCATCTGAATGGAGTTAACCCTCCAGGTGGTTGTCTCGAGCATGACCGAAATAGACCAGGTATCTCTTCATTAGAATGAAACAGAGCTGATATTGATAGACGAGATATCTCGTCATTAGAAAAACTGACCAAATCTGGATCTTGTCATTAACAAAATTGGTCAGATCTTGGTGGACGAGATATCTCGTCCAAACCACTTGGAGGTTCAAAGTTTTGTGTGTTACCTCAGGACACGCGGATAATTAGGCAGATCGTGTAACGGGAACTGCGAGCTCAGAAAGAACAGTTCGTTATGGAGTTGGCGGGCTTTTTGGAAGAGTGCCATACTCTTGACAGTGCAAGCTTATGTCCGTGAAATTGTTTACTAAGTAAACTGTCTGTTTCTATGAAAAGGATAACTCATAACTCTCAAATGTTGATGTGGAAAGTATGTAAGAATTTTAAGGTAATCGCTCAGAATAAATTAAATAAATTGTAGCTCGGTTTTGGGATGCTCTTGAAGAACGGTTTGAACCACGCTTAACATTAGGACTTCGCAAATATTTCAGTAGAGGGCAAAGTACGGATCTTCGAGCTCGAAGCTTTATTTAAAGAGCCTTAAAGTGTACGTATACACTAGAAGATTTGTTTTTAATTTTTACTTTAAAATTCTATTTTTTTTTACAATGGGTCATTGGCTTGCGCTTAAACTCATTTCAATGTTAAAAATTCAGATTATTCTAATCTTTAACTATCTAGTTTAGATATAATTAGCTAATTAGCATGTTTTTTGAATAGTCATATCTCAAAATCTAATTTGTTCAGAAAGACGATTCCTGGACATTATTCCTAACATTATTCTACATGTTTTGACTCTCCATTATAATGACTTAGAATATAATTGCACAAAAATAATTATGATAGATAATTTCATTGTTGAGTTATTAATGTTTGAACAAAGCATCATTGCAAAAAAAGGTCCCTCAGAAATTGAGTTTGAAGTTTTGGAAATATGTTTGTATTTGGTGAAAGTACCTAACGAAAACCCTTATACCTAGGAAATGTAACTAAAATACTATTTCGTATATTTTCAAGATCTTGGTATCGTTTGAAAGCTAAGAAGTTGAACAATATTTTGAATTACTAAAAAAAGTATCGATATTCTGATCAATTTTCGTGATTTAAAGAATATACATACACCTTAAAAGAAACTCGGTTGATTGGAGCTTAGATAATAAAGATTCTTCTGTATTAAAAAAATGCGATCGTAGAAACCCATAAGTAAAGGTGAAGAATGTTCGTTTCTGAATCTGAATTTTAGAGATGCCCATTCCTCTGCCATTTATTCCCTCTAAATAGGGGGCTGTCGGGGATCAGTGGGTATGTCCACTGTGCTAGCAACTTTCGAGTTATAGGCAGCGAAGTTTCGTCCTCCCTGGGTGTATTTCTTCTGTGTCAGTAAGATTTCCATTGTGTGTCTATGTCTATTACTTGATATTGCATGTCTAGTGTCTGGCGCAGCATGGTCAAATATGGCCCTTGCGCCATCAAACCCCCAAAACAACTAACCTTCCCTCTAAACAGTGTCTGTAAGACATCCGTTTTAACCCCCTGGGTTCACACGCCTAATTCCATTTTGCAACTGGTCATTTTATCTGCATGACTTATAACCAATTTTTACTTTCCTGACCAATAGAATCTTTTCAAAGGATTCTATTATAAGGAAATGAGCAATAGTCTCTCCAAAGGATTCTATTCTACAGAATAAGCTAACAGAATCGATGCAAAGGATTCTATTGGCCCACACGTACCAAATACATACTCTAATCTAAGGAAAAGAACAGTAGAATCGGTTAAAAGGATTCTACTTCAATGAAGTGACCTATAGAATCATTCCAAAGGATTCTATCCCAAAGAAAGGACCAATAGTCTTTCTAAAGGTTGAAACAATACACGGATTCTTTAGAAAGATTTGGTTAATTAGTCATTAAGCGTTTTTTCGGGTAAAAGCCATATTACACTACTCACAATTCTAGTGAAGGGTTCACACGTATGTATCCGTTACGCTACCTACAGTCTTACCAACATAACTTCAAGACTCCACTTCTGACTTTCCTGACGAATAGAATCTTTACTAGGATTCTTTCCACCAATAAATGAGTTCATTTCTCTATGTGTGGTTGTCGGGTAAAAACAACACACTACTATCCCGTGACGCTCAGGTTGTAAATCGAGATTATTGTGAGTAGGAAGGTATTTTAATTAACATCGCACTGGAGCAACGCAAAGTACTATTGGCGACGGTCCGGGATCGATCCCGAAGGGAAAGACCCCAGGTCAACACCACGTAATTTTGAACCACGGTCAGATGACGAGGTCAGATGGCATCCCACTCTCCAAACTTCCTCACCACGCCAATGTGAGGAAATTTGACGTCATAACAGACTTAACTTGCAGATTCCGGTTGCTGATCCGTTACTCTTCCAAACTTAGAGAACATTGCGAGTATTCCTTGAATAAAGAACTTGTAGGAGTGATTTTAGAATAAACTACAACACTTTTAAGTAACACCAAACGCTTAGAGAATTAAAAACATCGAAAATAAGCTCTCAAGATAGCTGTTATATAACTCCAACGATCAAATGGAATTAAAAAGATTTATAATCGTTTATTACAAAAGTAATTGAGTTACGAAGGGGAAAAAACTGAAGGACTTATTTGTCTGGATTATCTCCATTCTTGAAGCGATAATAAAAGGGATAATGTGTATCCGATTCCAATTTAACCTTCATTAAGACGAAGCTCCGATTGGGAGTAGATAGAGAGAACGAGCAGCCGTTTTTGACAGCAGGATTTGAAATGAGAGGGGTGGAGTGGTAATGATGAAACATGTTAACGATTAAGAGATAGAGCGAAAGCACAGGTGAGTGCAGTTTGGGAAAAGTTGCTCAGCTGATATCGATTTCATAACGTGTGAAAGATGTATCTGAGAAAAGATTACGGCTTTATACTGAGAAAGTTCTGATAAAGGGTAAAAATTCGGTGATTGCTCCATTGCGATGGAACCGGAATGGATTTTCGTGAATAAAGTTTTGTAAAACTGAACTTAAACGTTCAATAAGTTTGTTAGCTGTTTTACCCCAATGACAACTTAAAATATTAATATTTAAGTTATAATAAGCTTTAGAATATTAATACTTTTCGTGGAAATTGGAGAAAGGTGCCACGTCACTAGAAAATTGAATCGATGGAGTTTGAAACTAGATCCAACCCAATACCATCCTGTACGTGGAGGTTGGTGCATGTTGAATCTGTCTCAGACTTTGAACTGAACACGATTGACTTTCAGCAATCCTCCCTATCTGGAAAGGATTGAAATATATATTTCTTTAAGGAATTCACAATGTGCAGAACTTCCAATTCCAGCATGGATGAGGATCTCCAAGTAGTCCGGACGTGGACTCACGTTGGTGTGAAGCTTGGAGAGTGGGGTGCCAGCTGAGGTGTTGACCTCGTCATCAGACCGCGGTTCAAAATGACGAGGTGTTGTCCTCGGATCTTTCCCTTTGGGGTAGATCTCGGACCGTCGACAGTATCCCGTTGTGTTTGTTGCTCCAGTGCGACGTCGATTCAACTACCTACCTATCAATGCCAGATTAGGGGTAGTATGAACCTTCAAGCATTAATTCACGGGAACGTGGCAGTCTTGACGTTACCGTGGTGAACCACATGTCGCACATTGCACCCACCGTGGACTGTGGGATGCTTTCCTGGAGGACTTTGAGGAACTTGTCCCGAATTTACGTGCCTTTTTTGGTTGGATTTTGCAGAGTGGGCCATATTTGGCCAAGCTTTGCCAAACACAATACAACTATTTGGTTGAGTTTGGTTTGATGGCGTGTCTTGTATCTGGCGTAGCATGGCCAAAAACAATGTCAAGTCATGGACATAAACACACGAGGAAAGTTTTACTGACACAGAAAAGTGAAATACACTTAGAGAGGAGGAATTGAACCTGCGCAGCACAAACACAAGACAGACGGCGTCAAGTAATGAACACACACACAATGATTTTAATATCTAGTATGAATACTCTTAATGTATGGTATCGCTTTTGACATATGAGTTATGGATATATTTCAAGTTTCTTGACACGATGACTACTCGGAAACAATAACTAGATGTGTAATTAGAAATTATTGATATAGAAAACAAATTTCCTACTGAATATTTAGCTTACGTCTATCTTTAAAGTTTAAAAGATATTTCGAACTTCGATTAAACTGAAGAAGAGAAACAAAAAGTTGCTCGGACAAAAAACCATTCAGTTCAAATTCTAGAAAAAATTAAGAGTCGCGATAGCCCGGTTGGAAATGTAACGGATTAGCAACCGGAGGGTCGCGAGTTCGAATCCAACCAAAGACCGTCATGTACGAAGAGGCTGATGCACGTTAATCTGTTGTTGCCTCAATTCTCCTCACGTTGGCGTAGTGTAGGAGTTTGGAGAGTGGGATTTCCGCACTGGAACAGCACAACGGGATATTGGCAAAGGTCCGGGATCAATCCCCAAGAGAAAGATCCGAGGACGACACCACGTAATTTTGAATCACGGTCAGATGACGAGGTCAGCACCTGAGCTGGCACTCCACTCTCCAAACTTCAATACCACGCCACCGTGAGAACATTTGAGGCCAAGACAGATTTCAAGTGCACCAGTCCCCTTTGTACACGACGATCTTTGGTTGGATTGAGGTGGTGTATAAGTTCGGAGAGTGGGGTGCCAACTCAGGTGTTGACCTCGTCGTCTGACCGTGGTTCAGAATTACTATCCTGTGATCTTTCTCTTGGCGGATCGATCCCGAGCCATAGCCCGTCGCGTTCCTCCAGCGCGACACTAATTAACTATCAACCTACCTTGACTCTGCCCTGTGTTTGGCGTAGCTTGGTCGAATATGGCCGTACAACCTCAAACGTACTACCAACCAAACAGCCGCGGCTTTAAAAAGCACTGGCCATTGCATGCAAATGACACTAAACGCAAAGTACTCCAAAATAATAATAAAAACTCACCAGGAAACTAAAATTAAAACCCGTCCACAGAAATTTCACTCCTGCTCGATTCCATCAGAAGGAAGGGAGCATACATGATTTAGTGCCGGCATTTCTTTCGGCTAACGCAAAGGAAGCACTCTCGCTCCAACGCACAATGCGTCTTAATTTCACAAATCACTTTTATCCGTCGGCCGGCCCGACTTTGTCATACCTTCTTTATGAAGATTGATTCGGAGCCTCCCGCAGCGAGAGACTTTCCGGATCGACCTTATTCAGAGGCTGCTTCCTTTCATTCTTCAGAGCGGGGGAATTGTTTGGAAGATTAAAGCTTCAAGGACCGAGAGACGGGCATTGTGCATGGTCCTGAGTATCTTGGGTTTTGGATGTACCCTGGATGTGCGAATTGAGACAATTCGTTTTGTTGTGTTTGGTTTTGGGTGGTGAGAATGTTTTGTAAGCGGTTGAAGTTGAAGGTTTTCCGAGAGACAATATGTTATGCGGAGCGAAAGACGAAGACCTTAGGGACGACGGTAGTCATTAAAGACATTGTTTCGAAAATGAATGAAAAAATAGCTAATGAATATGGTTGGTTGTTTTTAATGCCACTAGAGGGCCATATTTGACAATGAATGAGGAATGAATGCTCATGAATATGAGGGTCAGTAGTTCAATTAACGCACACTGGGGCAACACAAAGGGATATTGGTGACGGTCCGGGATCAAACCCGAAGGGAAAGACCGAGGACAACACCACGCCAATTTGAACCACGGTAAGATGACGAGATCACACCTGAGCTGGCACCCCACTCTCCAAACTTCCACACCACGCCAACGTGAGGACATTTGTGGCCATGACACATTTAACGACAGATTGGATTGGAACTCGCAACCCTCCGGATGCTAATCCGTTACTCTACCAACTGGGCTACCTTGGTCCTGTAAGCGATTGGAGAAGCTGAAGAACTGGGTTTTTCGAAGGATATGTTATGAAGAGTAAAAGATGAAAACCTTAGAGAATCTGGTAGTCAAACATTCAAAGTTTCAAAAAGTGTTTGATTTCAAAAATGTCCGAACGCAAAACCAAATCAAGTAATGAACATATACAATAAAGGTTTTACTGACACAGAAGAGAGAAATACATAGTTGCAATTAAGATGGAAAGTTACAGGAATCATACCTGCGTCGTTTGTAGAAAGTAGATAGATGCAGCCATAGAAGTGAAATATAAGTAGACGCATGGTAGGTATTTTAATTAGCGTCGCACTGAGAAGCAACAAAACTCCTTCGTCATCTTTTTGTTGGGTGAAAGTTCCCCTTTTTTGTTCATCAGATTTTACCGTTCATCAGAATTTAATTATAGGTCCTGCCTTTAATCGTCATCGCCAAAAATTAAAAAAAACATTTTTAAACTTACAGATTTGTTTGGGGAAAATCCCCATGCGAACCTTTTCGCATTTTTACGTTCATTTGGTTTTTTACATCTCATCTAATTTTTTGCAAATTTAAAATGACTGATCAATATATTTTATCCAATTATTTTATAATTCAATCTTAAATTTCACTTACAAATTTTATGCATATGTAAATTAAATTCATTAGTTATGCTGCAGTCAATGGTCTTGTTTTTATCATCTAACTATTTGTGTATTTTCATTCTCATCTACACATTTTGCGTGTTTTAATTCTTTTATCTTTGTCTAGACTACTAATTTTTAAATATTTCATACTTTTATTGGGTCATATTCTGTCTTGTGTATTCCGCTTTTGGACCTTACGCTATAAAACCCTAACATCCAATCCTGCTTGTCGCTGCTTAACATATGCAAGAGATACTATTTGATGAAGCTATGATTTCGCCACTGAAGTTATGGATTGATCGCCAATAGCCTGTTGTGTCGCTCCAGTGCTACTGTAATTAACGACCTACCGCCGACATGCTGTCTATTTTATGGAAGATTGATTGTGGTGACCACTATTCAAAGATAGAATATTTAAAGCGGAGTGTTTCCTCTCTTTTACTTCAGTCGTGATGAGAGTTGACCTTTTAGTTTCGCCGTAATAGCTATAAATCATTTTTATCATTATGGTTTCATCTTAATTGCCATTTTTTTGCAGCTTTTAATGTTTGACTACAATGGTTTACAAGAAAAAGGTCCATTTATCGGTATTTGTACTTTATGAGGTAGCGTAACGTATGACAACTTTACCATTTTTTGCTTACAGTGGTAGTTATAGGTTCTACATAAATAACTGCATTTGCTGCAACTGTTTCTAAAGGTTAAAAATAATGGTTTTAAAAGTAATATTAAAAACATTTCATAAAAAGGCTAAGCCCTTTGAGATTGATCCCGGACCAATGTCCCGTTGTTTTGCTCCAGTGTGACGTTAGTTAAAAATACCTACCGAAAGGCTAAGCTTCGAAATTATTTTCGCTGATTAATAATTTTGCACTTCATAAGAAGTAATGATCAAAGATTGTTACGAATGTTCCGAGATGCAATACATGTACTTCAGTAAGCACGCAGAAAGTCTATTTCAATTATGATTCAAAACTAAAATAAGACAAAAGATAATTTAAAAGATTTTCAGAGATTAAGGTATTTTAATTAACGTCGCACTTGGGCAACAAAACGGGCTATTGGCGACCGCCCGGATCAAACCCGAAGGGAAAGAACCCAGGACAACACCACGTAATATTGAACCACGGTCAGACGACGAGGCAACACCAGAGCTGGCACCCCACTCTCCAAACTTGCACACCACGCCAAATTTAACGTGCACCAGTCACTTTGTACACGATGGTCTTTGATTGGATTAGAACTCGCAACACTCCGGTTACTAATCCGTTGCTCTTCCAACAGTGCTACCGCGGCTCAAAGATTTTTAGAAAGAGTAAAAGTAGTTTGAACTCTCATTCATTTGCCTTTGGATCAATTAAATATTCAGATAAACATGAAATTGATATCAACAGACCTTAAGACTATTAATGAGTGTGATTTGTTATTTAGTCTTTAAATTTCGAGCATTAAAATGCCGCGTAGAATTTCGCAGAAGCTAGAGGTAACATTGAATTTAATTTTCTCTCTTAAGTATATTCTAACATTAAATTCAACCATTACTATAATTTTCGTTCATTACCTTCAAGAATACTAAAGCAAGTTAAACCACTAATATCTTTTATCCTATACAATAAAGCGAGCAATGCTTATAAATTTGATTTTGAAAACGGGTCTTAGGATGTTGATGAAATGAGGGAATCTACCGTTATCGGATACGAGAAAACGATTTAGATAAGTCTCGACTCCTGGAAATTTTTTCGAGGGGAGGTTTTTGTGCTTCGTGTATAATTCTTCGAGACACCAGTCATAACGGAAAGATAGAACGAAACCAACTTTCAAAGATCGGATGAAACTAACCTTCGAAGATAGGAGTGAATTTCTCTACTGTATACATCATTAAAGAGGACCACTGTAGCCCGTTAGTAGCGGATTAACAATAGGAGGGATGTGAGTTGGTAACTAGATACAACCAAAGACCGTCGTATAGGTGGGGGTTGGTGCACGTTAAATCTGTCGGGGATTCAAATGTCCTCACTTTGGCGTGGTGTGGAAGTTTGGAGTGGGGTGCAAGATCAGGTGTTGACCTCGTCATCTGATTGGTTGAAAATGAAGAGGTGCTCTCCTCGGATCTTTCCCTTCGGGATTGATCCCGGACCGTCGCCAATAGCCCGTTCCGTTGCTCCAGTGTGACATTAATTCAACTACCTACCGAGCCACCAGTCATGACGGAAGGATTGGACGAAACCAACATTCGACGATTGTTGTGAGTGTCTACATTATAAAGTTATCCAACTACACGCCTGCTTGATTCTTGTGTAATTTATCAATAACTAATAATTATGTTTAGCTGTGTTTTATATGTATAGAAAATTAAACTTCTATTCAAAATCCTTTCTTAATGCTGGCCAAATATGGCCCTTGCGCCATAAAACTCCGAAATTAACCAACCAACTAACCTTTCTTTAATGCAAACAAACGAAAAATCTGATCATTTATCTTTATTTTGATGCTAATTCTTAATTTGTTACTGATACAACTACAATTTTTTATCTTGATTTTTACTTAGTACTACACTTTTTGGAAAAAATAATACAACATTTTATGCACAGCAAGTTTAGCCTCTATTTTTAAACAAATAAATATATTTTCTATATTTATTTACACATTTTCGAAAGACGGAAATTGAATCACGAACATCTGTTCTAACAAACAATTAATTTAGAATTATTAAAAAAACTAACGTTGCCAACGTACAGAAACTAATGAATACAAATTCAAAGTTGCCAAACTTACACACAAAACACGATTGTTGATCGATCTTCCTGCTAGCTCCTATATATTCCTTAAAATAATTATTAGAAAATAGTAGTTTGACGCAACATTTTCTGCGTATAGATATTAAAATTACTAGTTAATTATGTAATTATGATTTTTCTTTCTCATAACATTTTCTGAATTCTATGAACACTAGTTTTTTTCTTGACTGCGATTGCTTATGCAATATGGATTTATGCATAAACTTAAGAGAATGGAGTTATTATAATGCACTGGTTTCAATATACATATGTAGTTATAAGAGACACTACATAATTATATTCACTACATAAGCATATTCACTACATAATTATGATTAATATACGTTCTAACATTTAGAATGTATTTAATGGAATGATATTAAGGCTGCTTTGAATCGGTATAGTTAATGGAACGAGGGATACACCGATAAATTTATTCTCCAAGCTGTTACCTCTAGCTCTTTGAAGGGTAGTACAAAATGTTACTTTTAGCTTATGGTTGATGCCTCATAACCTGATATGAATGTATTTTGTACCTGACTTTAAATGTAGTAATTTAAATCTTTTATGAGAAGGTAGGAGATGTATAGTTGACACCAGAATGTCAAATGAAAGAATATTTATACCTTAGCATTAATATACGTGGAATTAACACTTTAGTTGAATGCTGTAGGTAGGTAGTTGAACATTAACTTCGCACTGGAGCGACACAATGGGCTATGGGCGACGGTCCGGGATCAATCCCCAAGAGAAAGATCCAACGACAGCGCCTCGTAATTTTGAACCACGGTCAGATAACGAACCTGAGATGGCCCCCCACTTTTCAAATTTCTACACCACGCCAACGTGATGACATTTGAGGTCACGGCAGATTTAAGGTGCACCAGCCCCTTGTACGCGACGGTCCTTGGCTGGACCGAGTTTTGAATTCGCAACCCTCCGGTTGCTAATCAGTTGCTCTTCCAACTAGGCTACCGCGGCCCTATTTAAAATTGAGTAATTAGAAAATATTAGTGGTTATGTGGCGCAACATTTTTAGTGTATAGTTATTAAAATTAGTAGTTAATTCAGGAATTATAGTTTTTCTTTCCCAAAATTTTCTGAATTCTACGAACATTACTTTATTTTTACTTGCCTGCGAATTGTTTATGCAATATGCTTACGTATAAAGTTAAAAGAATGAAGTTATGATAATAATAATGCACATGGTATCAATATACATAGTTATAGGCGAGAGTTGCATACAGATGCTGTCTGGACATTTTTTGAACGATTTTAATGAGCTGTAAATAATTGTATGCTACGAAAGAATTTTATTTTCGCAGCAATTAAATAGTTAAAGTATAACTTATCGTCTGCTGACTCAGAGTTTTGTTTACTTTCAATATGGTGCTTTTAAATAAGCAATGGATGGAAGGCTATGTTTCTGATCTTTCCGAAGAGAATTATGCTTATTCATTTATTCAAAATCGATGTAAAAGTCATGGTTTTTCTGTATCTAAAGGTACGATAAGTAATATTATTAATGAGAAAGGAAAAAACTTAAAAGTGGAAAAATACTTCCAAATACGTATCAAAAATAGAAAAGAATTTCTGAGAATATTTGTAAGGTTAGGTATTTAATTTTAAAAGAATCCGCCAAGTCAAAGGACTATTGCAAAGTCATTAAAATATTCAGTTTCAGCTGTAAATAAAATAATGAACAGTGATTTGAATCTTAAAAAGGCCAAAAAATACAATGTTCATCGTCTATTTCCACGATGTATTGCAGAACGCAGAACTCGTTGCAGAATTCTGTATGATAAGCATTTAGCTGGAGAAAGATGGAAAAATAATGTGACAATAGACGAGGCGTAGGCGTATTTAAATGATTGCAATAAAAAAGGAACAATTTATTATCATAAAAGAGGAGAAAAAAATCTTAAAACGTGGTAGTATAGAATCTAAAGAAACTTTCTCTAAGGGATTTATGATTGTTGCCGGTTTTGCATATAATGTAATATTAAAAAGAAAGACAGCGGAAAAAAATGTAAAAATCAACTCCACATACTAAGACCATATTTTATCCCCAATTTTTCAAAAAATAAATACCATATCTTTACTCACAGTGCCAACAACCAGTAGAGCTGCATCAGGATAAAGCAAGCAGCCACACATCTAAATCCACTATTAAATTCTTAGATAAATTGGAACAAGAAACTGATATGAAGTCCTTTACTGATATTCCTGTTAAATCTCTAGATGTCTCACTCAGGGGCTTTTGTGCTTTTAGACTTTTAAAAAGAGCATTATAGAAACGTCGACCGAAAACCATTCAAGGACTTTGGAAAACTGTGGAACAAGAATGGAACGAAATACCTCTGTCGATACTACAAAAGTCATTATTATCATGGAAATTAAAGTGTAGGAAGATAGTTAACAATAAGGGCTATCAAATAGAACATTTAAAACAAAAAAATTCATGTAAAAAAATTTATCTTCTGACCATTAAATTCGTTAAAAAATGTCCGAAAAGCTTCTGTATGTACTACGTAATTATGATTAAAATATGTTGTAACGTTCAGAATGCATATGATTGACTCATATTAAGGCTGTTTTAAATCTGAATAGTTGATGGAACGAGGGATACATCGAGCAATTTATTTTCTAAGCTCTTACCTTCTAGCTCTTTGAAGGATACTACAAAATGTTGCTCTTGACATACGATTGATGTCTCATCGCCTGATATGAATGTATTTTGTACCTAACTTTAAAGTGCAGAGGTAGCCCGATTGGGGAAGAGTAACGGTTAACAACCGGAAGGTTGCGAGTTCGAATCCAGCCAAAGACAGTCGAGTACATAGGGGGCTGGTGCATGTTAAATCTGTCGTGGCCTCAAATGTTCTCACGTTGGCGTGGTGTGGTAGTTTGGAGAGTGAGGTGCCAGCTCAGGTGTGACCTCGTCTTCTGACCGTGTCCAAAATTACGAGGCGTCGTCCTCGGTTCTTTCCCTTCGAGGATCGATCCCGGACCGTCGCCAATAACCAGTTGCGTTGCCCCAGTGAGACGTTGATTCAACTACTTACCTACTCACTTCATTGTATCCTCAATCCCTTCTGTGACTGACTCACCTTCAAAATCCCACTGAATGAGTTCCGAGCAATTCCTTTGACTAATAACAACAAAGACGATTTCCAGAAAAAACACAAGTCAGGAGCGACTCTGATTGTGAGAGCCCTGTTCGCAATCAATTCGCCCTGTACAGCGGCGTCCTCAAAATTATTTTTCCGGCACTTCCCACAGAAAAGCGCCGTTGCAGCTCAAATTGAAAACTCGGCAGTCTACAAAAGCATCATCTCCCTTTCGAAATTATCCAACTCTCATCCGAGACTACAAAACCAGAATTCCTCTCCCGGTAAAAATCTCCCGGATCCTTAATATTGGATCTGGCATCGTCTCTGCCTATTAGACTCCTTTGATCCCCGATCTCTGATTGAGGCCTGCTTTGTATTCTCTTTTTCTTGCTACTGTCGACAGCACTTGCTCAGCGAGTAAAGATCCAATCAGCGTGGCAGAATGCCGAACCGGCGTGCATCTCATCCCGTATGCATGGAGGGGCCATTGTTCGTGTCTCTCCGAGCTGTGCACTTCGGGTCGGGTCTTGGCGAACGTTATTTCCGCCGAATCGACTTCTTTTCTGTGTGTGCGTTGGAAGGGGGTAAACTGGATTTTCCCTTTCATCAACAAGCCGCGATTTGTTTGTTAAATTGATACGCGGAGTGCCCGGGAAGGAGCTGTCATTGAGAATTGGACGTCAGGGTAAAAATCAAAATAGGATTCGTTCTCTGGGGTAAACAACGGCAAGGAGGGAAGGGGCTCTACAAATAGACGGGGGCGTGTGTTGTGAGTCAGTCTATGCAAGAGGTTTTCTTTTCTACTAACAAATATGGCGAATAGAATGGATTTACCCACACCTCTAGTTAGTTGGTTTTAGGTTTTATGGCGTAAGAGCCATATTTGGCCCTTGCGTCGTGTATATTTCTGAGTATGCCACCTTTCTTGAGAATAGAATCTGTTGGAAAGATTCTATAGTTCCATTTTTTAGAATAAAATCCGTTGAAAGATTTTTTAGCTCCTTTTCTTAGAATAGAATTCTTTGAAAAGATTCTATCGCTCCTTTTCTTAGAATAGAATCCATTGGAAAGATTCTATCGTTCCTTTTCTTGGAATAGAATCCATTGGAAAGATTCAATCGCTCCTTTTCTTAGAATAAAATTCTTTGAAAAGATTCTATCGTTCCTTTTCTTAGAATAGAATCCATTGGAAAGATTCTATCGCTCCTTTTCTTGGAATAGAATCGATTGGAAAGATTCTATCGCTCCTTTTCTTAGAATAGTGGAATCCGTTGGAAAGATTCTATCTTTCCTACTTACTTGACTTCCTGCCTTAATCCTTCAACTTACTTCCTGCTATTACTTTAACTTTTCTGTATTGTGATTGGCGCAGAATGGCCAAATATGGCTCTAAAACTCAACCAACCAACAAACACAAGTGATTTAGCTCTGGCAGCCCCAAAAAAGGTGGTCAATCCTCAAATTGCACAAACCGAAAGGAAACCAGACCCCAGCAAGAAATGCTCCGCCGTCCCAAATATGAATCGGCGAAATTTTCCAAATCACACTCCAACCACAAAATCTCAGACATAGTTGGAAAACTATTGTTCCGTAAAGAAAAGGAGAAGATAAACCCGAAATTGGCAGTTTCAAATCAGGGCCTCCCGCCGAGATAAAAACAAAAACCCCTTCTGCCCACTAACCCGTGAAAAGGAGCTTGGAAACACTAAAACGTAATAAAAACCCTCATTTCCCCCTAGCTGAAACGGCAGCGAAATCACACGAACCAAAGCGATATCAATATATACAGAGAGGATGTGTTAAGGGTAATTTAGTGTGGATCAGACCTACTCCATGGCTCACTCTACTTGGCGGAGGCCTCCCAGCTATCGAAGGGATCTCCTATCTCGAAAGCGTTGCCATCTTCTTAATAAAAGACTCGAACGTAAAAAAAAGGAGCGGAAGAGCATTTATTGGATAGCAGCATCATCTGTTATCAGATCGGAGGGGGTGGACGAGTAAAAAGGAGGGTCCAGAGAACTGATTCTATGAATGTTCGAAGGAAGTCAATATATTTCTTCAGGGATTTCACGTATTTCCGTTCGTATTGTTCTTTACTCGAGACTAATAGTTGGTTCGGAGAAGACGGATTCGCAGTCGTTATGAGTTTTATCATCTGGGCATTATTTTATCGTTACTTTTTATTAACTCTCTCCCACTCACTTTATGTGAGGCCGTTTATGTGGGTATGCCCACTGCGCTGGCAACCTTCGAGTTGTAGGAGGCGCAGGTTCGATTCCTTTCAGGTGCATTCCTCCTTGGGTGTATTTCTCTCTTCTGCGTCAGTAAAACTTTCATTGTGTGTACGTCTATTACTTGATTTTGTATGTCGTGACTGGCGTAGCATCGCCAAATATGGCCCTTGCGCCATAAAACCCTCAAACCATCCATCAACATGCTGAACTTAGCTGGGGTTCATTGACGCGCTTTCGAATTCAGCTTAAAGCAGTTGATTTTGTTAGCAGTTTCTTCCAATTTTTAGAAAGATTCTATTAATGATTTCTTTGGATTAGAATACTTTGGAACTATTCTAGTGGCCCATTCGGTAAAATATAATCTCTTGGAAAGATTCTATTAGCCCATTCGGTAGAATAGAATCCCTTGGAACGATTCTATTGGTCATTCCTTCAGAATAAAATCATTGGAAAGATTCTATTGGTCTTTAATTAGAATAGAATACCTGGAAATTATTGTATTGGTCATTCCCTTTCTCAGAATAGAATCCCTTGAAGTGATTCTATTGGTCATTCCTTCAGAATAGATTCCCTTAGAAAGATACTATTGGTCGTTTTATTTGAATAGAATCCTTGGAAATATTCTATCACTTATTTTCTTAGAATAAAATCCCTTGAAACGATTATATTGGTCATTCCTTCAGAATAGATTCCCTTTGAAAGATACTATTGATCCTTTAATTAGAATAGAATACCTGGGAATGATTGTGTTGGTCATTCCTTCAGAATAAATTCCCTTGGAAAGATATACTATTGGTCATTTTATTTGAATAGAATCCTTGGAACTATTCTATTGGTCATTTCCTCAAAATAGAACGCCTTGGAAATATTCTATCACTTATCTCCTTAGAATAAAATCCCTTGAAACGTACAATTGGTTATTCCTTCAGAATAAATTCCCTTGAAAAAATACTATTGGTCATTTTATTTGAATATAATCCTTGGAACTATTCTATTGATCATTTCCTCAAAATAGAACGCCTTGGAAATATTCTATCACTTATCTCCTTAGAATAAAATCCCTTGAAACGTACAATTGGTTATTCCTTCAGAATAGATTCCCTTGAAAAAATACTATTGGTCATTGTATTTGAATATAATCCTTGGAACTATTCTATTGGTCATTTCCTCAGAATAGAATGCCTTGTAAATATTCTATCACTTATCTCCTTAGAATAAAATCCCTTGAAACGTACAATTGGTTATTCCTTCAGAATAAATTCCCTTGAAAAAATACTATTGGTCATTTTATTTGAATATAATCCTTGGAACTATTCTATTGGTCATTTCCTCAGAATAGAATGCCTTGGAAATATTCTATCACTTCTTTCCTTAGAATAAAATCTTTTGATGCTGTTGGTTAAATAATACAGTTAATAAATACAATACAATGGTAATTAATTGTACAATAAATACAGTTAATAAAAACAGTAAAAAATTCAGTACAATAAATACAGTTGGCGTTGCTCTAGTGCGACGTAAATTTAACTATCTTCCTACCTGCTGTAAAAAGCACAAATGAAAACTAACCGTTCGCAAATTTTTATACTCGTGGCAAATGATGTTATTCCTATCGATTTAGTTACCTCGTGACTGAAATTGTAGGGAAAAAATTGTATTCCATGGACAGTTTCTGGATGAGAAACAAGTAGTAAATAGTGATTATTTAACACACCTTGAACAAGAACACCTTAACAAAAGAACACTTTTGAACACCGTAACAAGTAGTGAATATTTAACACACCTTGAAGATTTTTAACTCTTGAATTGAAAAATACTTATTCTCTTCACTATTCATTTATCTACAGCATAAACTATCCTTTTATTGAATCAAACGGAGAAAAAAGCCGATAAAATTGACTGTTGCTGGAATAGTTAATCTTTGTATAAACAGACTGACTACGTATTGATCTAATGCGTACTAGTCAAGAAAGCAATATCTGATAGTTTTGTCTTTAATACTCATGAAAAAAGTAACAGTAAATAGTTGATTGAATGATCATGCTGTTGTCTAGATTGTTGAATATCATACATATGCACGTAGTATTTTAATAATCTACCATATTCTCTAATTTGTCAGTAAAAAGTGCTAATCGCTTATGTTTTCAGGTACAGCTCTGTCATTAAGACTTTTTTGTGCCAACGCTTTTTGCGTTCTTTTATATCGCCAAGGAAAAGTTTCTTAAAAACACCGTTTAAGACTTAGCGAAAAATAATTAAAAGCTACGAAAATAATTTTAAAAACAGAAAAAACTCCACGCAACTGATTATTCTTACTACTAGTAGGTAAGTACTTTTACTTTTTCTGAAATTTTATTATAGAAGTTTGTCCAAGTTAAATAATATTTATTAGTAAAATCATAATGAAACCAGGCTATATAATATGAATGTCATAAAAGATCATCAATTTTAGAATTAATGTGATCTTTCTAGTTATTTAGGCATAGTAAAATAAAAAGAGATAATGATTTACGAACATTTAATGAAAGAAATTCAAATAATCGGGAGGTTGCCTGAAAAAGCGGGATTGCCTTTGCCTGCCACAACTCGCTACCAAAAGCATGCCAAAAAGAGTCGTTATATCAAAGATGCACACGCTATAATTTTTTAATGGATGCCCTATCAGGTTTATACCTTAGTGGAATAAAAGTTAATTACCATGGTAAAGATTTTTGAAAGCGTTGTATTTAAGAGAGCCTATTGTTTCTAAATCATTCATAATGTGGGAAATTTTAAAATACATGACTTAAGAAAGAATGACTTATTAATTATTACAGAATGTAACAATTAATAAGTATTTACTTATTATTACAGAATGACTTATTAAACAAACATTGTTGCGTTCAACAAACGTTTTATTCATGCTTCCTCTTCCATCCAAAATACCGGGCCGGTTGGAAGGGTAACGTACTAGCAACCGGAGAGTTACGAGTTCGAATCCAACCCCAAACCGTCGTGTACAAAGGGGGCTTGTGCACGTTAAATATGTTGTGACCTCAAATGTCCTCATGTTGGTGAGTTGTGGAAGTTTGGAGAGTGAGGTGTTAACTCAGGTGTGACCTCGTCATCTGACCGTGCTTTAAAATTACGTGGTGTTGTTCTCGGATCCTTTCCTTGGGGGTTGATCCCAGACCGTTAGTATTGTACCAGAGCAACGTTAATTAAATATCTACCTATCCATCGAAAGTACCCTAAGCTTTTAGAGATGCAATGTAAAGTTGCTGTTCTTTCTCGAAACACTCACTTTAGTAATGTGAGTTTTTCATTAAGTGGAATTTGAAAAGGGTGCGTATTTTCACATTATGTTGCTCTGTTTTCTACCATTCCCTGCAATGCAAGGAAAGATAGATTTATCTGATGTCATCTCAAAATACCATTAAACCTATGATAGGTAGGTAGTTAAATTTATGACGCACTGGAGCAACACAACGGTCTATTGGTGACGGTCTGTGATCAATCCCCAAGGGAGAGATCCGAAGACAACACTCCGTGATTTTGAATCGCGGTCAAATGACGAGATCAACACCTGAGCTGGCAACCTACTCTTCAAACTTCTACACCTCGCCAACGTGAGGACATTTAAGACATTTTTAACATGCACCATTCTCCACGTACACGACTGTCTCTGACTGATCGAGATTCGAACTCGCAACCCTCCGGTTGCCAGTCCGTTATCTACCAACCGGGTTACCGTGGCCTGGTATTTTCGATGGAAGAAAAGGCATGAATAAAACGAACACACCAAAGTTTGGTTAATAAGGCATTTTATGTATTTCAATGTTTAACGTCATTCTTCGGTTGGATTCGAACTCGCAACCCTCCGGTTACTAATCCGTTACTCTTCCAACCTTTTGGAGAGTGGGGTGCCAGCTCAGGTGTTGCCTCGTCATCTGACCGTGGTTCAAAATTACGTGGTGTTGTCCTCGGATCTTTCCCTTTGGGATTGATCCCGGACCGTCACCAATAGCCCATTGTGTTGCTCCAGTGTGACGTTAATTTAAATACCCAATACCCAACCCTACTCTTCCAACCGGGCTACCACGGCCCTGGTGAAGAAGGTGACTGGATCGACTGGTACTAATCCACTACTCTTCCAACCGCGCTACAAAGCTAATTAAAATAGAATCATATGATTAAAATTAAATGTAGCGAAGCTTTTTGGTAAAGAATTTAGTTCAGTTAATAGAGGTAGTTGAATTAACATCGAACTGGAGCAACACTACGGGCTATTGGTGGCGGTCTGGTACCAATCGCGAATGGAAAGATCCGAGGACAACCCCCTCTTCATTTTCAACAACGGTCAGATGACGAGGTCAGCACCTCAGCTGGCACCACACTCTCCAAACTTCCACACCAACCTAACGTGAGGACATTTGACACCATGGCAGAATTAACGTGCACCAGCCTCCAGGTACACGACGGTCTTTGATAAGATCGAGTTTCGAACACCTGTTGCCAATCCACTACTCTTCCAATCGAATTCAGTTAATAGAAATTTTTAACTTTTTAAAATATCCAATATAAAGGCTATTATAAGCTAATTGATACATAAGTCTTTTTTTACAGAGAATTTCTTAAACAAATGTCTAGAATAATTTTCTGCATTTATTGTGACAACTGTAGTAAAATATCTCCCAGAGCAGAAATAAATTTATAGAAAGTCTCAAAAAGTTTTTTTTTATAAATTTTTTAAGGAGATCCTCAGAGAAAAAGATAAGAGACGACCTTCTAGTAGAATGTATGACGAAAGATAAATTTATGCTCTTATTCCAGTCCGAGTTTAAAATTTTGGTTCTTTAAAATTAAAGCGGATTTCTAAAAATGTGTAGAAAAAACACTGAAAATCTCACGTGAATTGTCTATAACTAAAAACAAATGGGAAAGGAGCGGAGTTCATTTCTCAATTGAGACAAAAGCGTCAACCCAAAAAAGCATCAAATAATTGATTTCTGCTTTAGAAAACTAGAATTTTTGAAATTGCATTAGTTTTATGTTTATTGTCTGTTGTTTTTATTGTTTTTGAAATTATCGCCCTAGTTTTTTACTGTTTTCTTTGTGTGTAACCATTTACATTCCTTTTTTTAAATATAAATTAGAGTGAAACGAATAAAATAAATAACAGAGTAGTTTTTACTGATTGGTACATTGCATTCCTGATCACCTTAGCGGCCGTGGTAGCCCTGTTGGAAGAGTAACGGATTAGCAACCGAATGGTTCCGAGTTCGAATCCAACCAAAGACCATCGTATACAAAGGGGGCTGGTGTACGTTAAATCTGTCGTGGCCTCATGTACCCACGTTGGCGTGGTGTGGAAGTTTGGAGAGTTGGTATTACACAAAGCTTTATACAGGGTGAGTCTAAATTCTTTTTACAAAATACGAGGGGTGATAGTATTCATCCAGACGAGCAATAATTACCATGGAACATAGGGTCGCATTCCACTCTGAGAGGGAGAAAAGAGTAAAATTAGAATTTCAACATGAACCTACAAATGTGTTGGGAATTGATCAGAGAAAAACTCACAGCAAGTGCTCAAAGTGGCGCGTGTAGTTGCACAGTTCACACCGGCGAAGGAATAACTGGGGCACACTCTCGAAGATTCCTGGTGTTGCGTTAATTTTGTCTACGGCAACGGCAGCACCGACTCTCTCTACGAGATCTTCAGCCGAGTCCACAGGCGTCTGGCACACTAAAGATTTCATGTGCCCCTACAAGAAAAAGTCCAGTGGATTGAGGTCCGGTGAGCGAGGAGGCCAAGCCACAGGTCCGCCACATCGTGCGGGATATATGGCATTAAAGAAGTGCCGGACCGTGCTGGAAAAGTGTGCTGGGGCTCCATCGTGCTGAGACTCCATCCGTGCTCGACGCGTTTCGACTTGACTCTTTTCTGCCTCTCAGAGTGGAATGCGACCGTATGTTCCATGGTAATTATTGCTCGTCTGGATGAGTACTATCACCCATCTTATTTTGTAAAAACAATTTAGACTCACCCTGTATACTATTATAAGCAAGCAAACTTTAGTTTGCCTATTGCGTCTATAACTATTTTAACCAAATGAGTTATAGAACATTTAATTCAACCCAAAATTAAGGAAAGATAGTGTAATAAAAAATCATTAGAACATTAAGATCTAAATAGGATGTAGGTATTTGATATATTAAGAATAAGATATATAAATCTCACAACAGAGAGCTTTAAAAGAATAATGACAAGCTATGCCAGGTCAGGTGTTGACCTCGTCATCTGATAGTGATTCAAAATTACGTGGTGTTTTCCTCGGATCTTTCCCTTTGAGTTTGCTCCTGGACCGTTGCCAATAGCCCATGTGTTGCTCCAGTGCGACGTTAATTAAAATACCTACCTAATCACTTTATGGGAAATAAATATTTATGATTTAAGGTAAGTAATTAACGTCGCACTGGAGCAACACAGAAGAATATTGACGATGGTCCGAGATCAACCAGGTGTCTACGGGATTCACGGTCCCGAGTTACTCTCGTAATCTTTTCTTTTCCCATGGGGTTTACTGTCTAAGTAAACATGGGATTCACGCTCTCAGGATACCCCAGTGATCTTTTCTGCTTTTACCCCATTACTCTGTTCCCAATCTCTCTTTTTACAAGTTTCACGATATCTTTTATTTTACGTTGTTTTATGCTTGGCGAAATATAGCCCTTGTGTCATAAAACCCCCAAAAAATCAACCAAAAAACCCCGCGGAATTACCTTTAACCCCCTGAAAAGTCCACACGCATAATTCCTCCTTGCAACCTGCAGTCTTTACCGCATACTTCCAACCAATTATGAACTTCTCGACCAGTAGTACCTTTCTAAAGAATTCTAATTTAAGAAATAGAGCGAGTTTTTTTTTCCGACACACCCTCAGTTTGCTCACATTCATTCCCATTTCTCGAACTGTTTGATTTTAATTAGGGGCGTCATTTCGAAAATTTTTAGAAAACAATTAAATTTAATGAAATTATCAGGAAAACGATTCAACGCTTTGATCTGAGTCTTTTTCGAATATTGCAGGAACCGATGCTCGACGTGTATCAAACGAAACCCTTAATGCAATTACGACTAAACGAATAAATTTTCTCGGAGAACGGAACAGAAAATAAGGTAATTCAGCAACAAAACCTTAAAATATAATTAGTGCGAAACCAGGATGTAAAAATTAGCGGTTAAATTTCAACCTAATAGAACTTCGCAGCGTGAGGCATTCTATACAACCACTGTTCTCGAAACTGACACTGAAAAAAATCGTTAGAGCGTAAAACAAGATTTTTTTAATATATTGAGATGAAATATTTTTTTTATAATTGAATGATTTTTCTAAAAATACTAATACTCTTCTATGCCTGGAGGATGCGTATAGCTCGAATTTCAATTTAATTCAGTCTCCGCTTTAAATATTAATGATAAATATCATTACTTGGATAATGAGAAAATAATTTGTTTTGAAATAAGGTAATAGGAAAAGTGTTTGATTTCGCTCAAGGGCGACAACGCCATATTTTCTTCTGAGATGATTTGTGCAACGCCATTACCGGAAAACCTCAAAATTACCAAACTTAGTTTCTTGAGTTTTCTTCAACCACCGAACCGAGTCGATAGCTTGATTAAGTTTAATATTTATTTGGGCTGTGCGTGTAATAAATTTGCTTTAAAATATTCATAAAATATCGATTTTAAAACATGATTAAACTGAATGGTTATATAGTTAAAGATTGAGAGAATGGTAATGCAAATGCCTATAATGTAATTCAGGTTATTGCTATAGACAAAGATTGTTATATTTATTTTTCTGTTGCGCAAAATTATGAAGTATGCAATTAGGCGTTTTCTGTCTAGCTAAATGTAGGTGGCAGTAGTGGTTCCATCGGCGATATGCATTTCCTGTACGTATCCTTAACGTGCTGTCACTTGGCTTGTTTTTCCCCACTTTAATAAAATTTGATCAAGTTCAATATTTATTTGGGTTGTGCATGTAATAAATTTGCTTTAAACTATTCATAAAATATTAATTTTAAAACATAATTAAAGTGTTGAAGTATAGTTAATGATAATGTAAATGTAAATGCCTATATTGTAATTGAAGTTATTGCTATTTGTAAAGAATGTTATATTATTTATTCTTCTGTTGTACGACACAATTACTGATTAGTGAAAGGAGGCACTTTCTGGCGAAGTTGATACGTGTGGCGAAAGTGGTTTTATGGCGATTAGTGTTTTCAGAACGTATTCCGGATTTGACGTCACGGCTTGTTTTTCGAATACGAGTTCAGCACTTGGCCAATAAAAATTCCAAAGAATAAATTACGAATTGATGCATGAGAGTTGAGTGGTCAATGTCAATTAAATAAAACACCAAACGTGAGTAACAACATTTTACGATAACCCCGAGAGCATTTGGATTACAGAAAATAACATCGTCTTCCGTCTTGTTTATTCGTTTCCACTGAAAATTCCTCTCATACATTTACATTTGTGTAAAATCTCTTATCAAGCTGAAGTACAAATCCATTTTAAGTTTCTTTACCTTTATAATTTGTCATTACGATAGAGAGCATTTTCAATTTGCTTAGAAATCACGGTAAGAAATCTTTCATGAACAAATATTGAAAACAATTCGATATATGAATTATTTTCGATGTATAGAAATACCTTTTCTATAAAATGATCACAAGAGTTCACCGAAATTTCGATTTATAGTTTCGTTTCCCGAAATTTGGAAATCTAGCTATAAAAAAATCTACCTTAATTAATCTACCTAAATCTACCTCGTCGAGACAACCACCAGGAGGGCCTGGTGGTTGTCTCGACGAGGTATCTCGTCATTAGCAAAACTGACCAGATCCTGATGGACGAGATATCTCGTCATTAGTAGAAAACTGACCAGATTTTGGTCTCGTCATCATAAAAATAATCGTCAATTCCCGATGGCGATATCGTCATTAGCAAAATTGGTGAAATCTTTATTCACGAGATATCTCGTCCATCAAGACCTGCCCAGTTTTGCTATTGACGAGATATTTCGTCATCAAAATATTGCCAAGTTTTTTTGATGACGAGATTCTGTCAGGTTTTGATGATAACGAGATCGAGGGTCAGTTTTCTTCTAATGACGAGATATCTCGTCCATCAGGATCTAGTCAGTTTTTCTCAACCCTTCAAGTGGTTTTGACGAGATATCTCGTCCATCAAGATCTGATCAATTTTGCTATTGACGAGATATTTCGTCATCAAAATATTGACGATTTTTATGATGACGAGATTGTTTCAGTTTTTGATAACGAGATCATGGGTCAAATTTCTTCTAATGACGAGATATCTCGTCCATCAAGACCTGCCCAATTTTGCTGTTGACGAGATATTTCGTCATCAAAATATTGCCAAGTTTTTCTGATGACGAGATTCTGTCAGGTTTTGATGATAACGAGATCGAGGGTCAGTTTTCTTCTAATGACGAGATATCTCGTCCATCAGGATCTAGTCAGTTTTGCTCAACCATCCAAGTTTTGACGAGATATCTCGTCCACCAAGATCTGATCAATTTTGCTATTGACGAGATATTTCGTCATCAAAATATTGACGATTTTTTATGATGACGAGATTGTTTCAGTTTTTGATAACGAGATCATGGGTCAAATTTCTTCTAATGACGAGATATCTCGTCCATCAAGACCTGCCCAATTTTGCTGTTGACGAGATATTTCGTCATCAAAATATTGCCAAGTTTTTCTGATGACGAGATTCTGTCAGGTTTTGATGATAACGAGATCGAGGGTCAGTTTTCTTCTAATGACGAGATATCTCGTCCATCAGGATCTAGTCAGTTTTGCTCAACCATCCAAGTTTTGACGAGATATCTCGTCCACCAAGATCTGAACAATTTTGCTATTGACGACATATTTCGTCATCAAAATATTGACGATTTTTTATGATGACGAGATTGTTTCGGTTTTTGATAACGAGATCATGGGTCAGATTTCTTCTAATGACGAGATATCTCGTCCATCAAGATCTGGTCAGTTTTGTCAAAGACGAGTTGTCGGGTAGAAACAACCACTAGGAGGGTTAATGACGAGATATCTCGTCGAGACAACCACCATAAGGATTAAGAAGAAAACACACGAAAACAAAAGTTACTCCAAGTTTCAAAGTACGACTAAAATAACAACATTCTCTAATATTTAAATTGTACCGAAGTTGAACAAAATTCAGAGCTTTATCGGAAACGTCAGTATTCTGTGAACAGAAGTGAAGAATTACATTCTTTCGGTAATGTAACTTCAGGCCCCGAACCGAAAGGTAGAGCCGAACTCCGCGGAGTTTGTTCTATTTCTCACATCAGTTCGCGGCATTAAATCCTGTTTGGCACCACTGTAGGTAATCTTTTTTTCCTGCCACATTCGTTCCAGAAAAATTTCGATTCTGGGACGTTTCTTATCGAATCCCGTTAAAGTACTCTTGAAAGCGAAAGTGCGTTCATCTGTTAGAAGTAATGATTCCGATTGAGCTCTGATAAAAAAAAAACCTGCGTCTTTTTTTGTTCATTTATTTCATTCCTGATGCCACTGCAGAAGACAAATTTACTTTTTATCTCTCCCTGAAACCGGTTGCGAGAAAGAAATGTAATTTTATTTCTGGGGTTGGCAACGCTCGCTTCGTATTGCGACAGGCGACGGTTTTCGGTTGGAATTATTAAACAGAACTTTTTTATTAACGCTTTTATAAGTTCGTAAACTTAGTCGGTAATGTGCGTTCATTTGGGTTCGATCTTGGAAATTTCAAAGTAATTTTCCCCGACACTGATGGAAAACGGCTGAATTATATTAAAATTTATAGAAATAAGTTCTTTCTGCAGGAATTAGATTCAGTTTCGGGAATATTGATATGAGATTTACAATTTTACGTTAGGGTATCCCGAGAAAAACTTACACAGCTATTTTACCCGAATCAAACTGTTAAAGGGACTATTTTAATTACGACTATTTCTGATATATAGATATAGGAAATTTAATACTCATGACTAGGAAACATTAGATGTGCAGTTAAATTTACGTCATGCTGGAGCAACACAACGGGCTATTGGCGTCGGTGCGGGATCAATTCCCGAAGGGAAATATCCGAGGACAACACCTCCAAATTTTGATCTTATGTCAAATGACGAGATCAACACCTCAGCTATGACCCCACTTTTCAAAAATTAGCATGGGGATATTGATAGCTGATAATAGAATATTTTACGATGAAAACAAAATATATTTTTAATCCTTATTTTTAGAAACGTTTAAACAAAATTAGGGTTATTGAATGTAGTATAAATATCGATAACTTTACTCTAATTTTGCAGGTATTGTTTCACACGAATTCATTGGTGATGTCTTTGTTAATACACGAACTTCACTTAGAGTTCGATTGTAACCTCATCACAAAAACTAATCGGTTCGAATTATCGCCGTCGTGGCTCAGTGTGTTTGTCCACTGCGCTAGCAACCTGCAAGTTGCAGGTTCAACTCCTTCCTTGGGTGTATTTCTCTCTTCTGTTTCTTTGTGTGTGTATGTCCATTACTTGACATTGTCTGCCTTTGGCTCAATATGGCCAAATATGTCCCTTGCGCCATAAAATACAACCACCCTTTGCACAACAAGCAAATTTACCACTACAAATAGTCTTTGGGTCAAAAAAATGTCCATAGAACCAAGCAGATTTCTAACCACGATTAATTTAACAGTGTTTCTTAATTTGTTTATTTGATCTTGATTATAGCATCTCATTCAAAGAGAGGGTCGTGGAAGAGTAACGTATTAGAAACCGGAGGGTTGAGAGTTCGAATCAAACCAAAGACCGTCGTGTACAAAGTCGGCTGGTACACGTTAAAACTCTCATGGCCTCAAATGTGCTCACGTTGACTTGGTGAGGAAGCTTGGAGAGTGGGACTACCAGTTCAGGTGTTGCCTCGTCATCTGACCGTTGCCTCAAAATTACATGTTGTCCTCGGATTTCTCCCTTGGGGATGGATCCCAGACAGTCGCCAATAGCCCGTTGTGTTGCTTCAGTGCGACGTTAATTAAAATACGTACCTAGGCATTCAAAGACGGAATGGGGAAGTCTTGTTCGAGTGTTCAAGACTATGTTTGTGTATCGCCAGCAATTATTATTCCAATAACGTTATTCAGGGCGATTTTAGATGTCATCGGACACAGAAAAGATCGCAAACACACCTGTTTCGAGAACATTCGAGAACGAATCTGATGATGCGTTAGCTCTCCATTTACGGTTTAGATTCGTATAAAAAAATAGGTTGGTTGTTTTTCTGGTTTTATGGCCGCATTTGGCCAATCTGCAGCAAACACAAGACAGACAATTTCAAGTAAAAAATGTTGTAAGAGAGGGTAAAAGAGGGATTGGGGTAGAGGGATGAAATCGGAAAAAGATCGTTTGGGGTATCCCGGGAGCGCGACCCCCTGTAGCGTCATGGTTCGCCTTCGAAAATTCTTCTCTATCGTGAATTCGATGAGGGAAGAGTCAGGCAAGTTTATGACCGGATGGGGTAAAGGAATGTTTTGTAGCCCCTCGTTTTTGAACTGTTGAGCGTCGTTAACAAGGTACGGGAGGTAGGCATTTAATTGACGTCGCACTGGAGCAACACAACGGGTTATTATTGACTGTCCGGGATCAAATCCAAAGGGAAAGATTTGAGGGCAACACATAATTTGTAACCAAGGTTAGATGACGAGCTCACACCTGAACTGGCACCCCACTCTCCAAACGTCCACACCACGCCAACGTGAGGACATTCGAGGCCACGACAGATTTAACGTGCATCAGGCTCCCTTGTACACGATGGTCTTTGGTTGATTGGAAAGGTACGGGAGGAGAGGTGACTCTGAGCTCTGGCCCCTCGACAACTAAAAGGCATTGGATTTTTGGACGTGAACGGACGCAGAACTGGTCGGCTCCGATGAAACCGAGGGAGTGAAACCGTTTTGTTCTTTTACTCATTTATCCTCAAAATTTCCTTAAATTGTTAACTTTGTAAATAATGTTAAATTAGTCTAATTAAATGTAATGTATGTTTTAAAGCTGCTTGTAATTGCCCTTAAAATCCACTCTCCACTTAAATTTATTTCGTGACGTTACACCCCGTGTTTACAGTAAACCCCATAGGAAAAGGAAAAGTCGCTAGAGTACCTCGGGGCCGTGAAGCCCGTACATACCTAAAGGAGATGTGCCCTTGAGGGCATATATGTGAAAATAAGTCAAACATTGACCAAAATAAGCCAAACATTGACCGTCGACCCCTTCAAGAGTTTCTAGACTTTTCATCGACCCCCCTCTATTACTATTATGTAATTATATGTAGTAGGACAAGCAAAAAAGACACTTATGTGAGTTTTAGATTGTTTATTAAGCTGCAATGTTTATTGTATGAATAATACAGTATACGTTACTATATTGGCTTGACGTCAAAGATATACGTTTTTGTTTTCGACGTCCTTCTTAACATTACATATTGGATAGAAGAGATAAATAAAATATAAAATTTAATTTAGATAACAATAATGCAATCTTCCTTACATATATGAAAATAAGACTTTTATTGACTTAGTATACAATTTACTAACGTTTTCAATGTGAAGGGTGTGCTTCGTGACTCTTGACAAGATTGGCAATGTTGGATTCAAAATTAATAAGTTTCAGCCTTAAATCGCCACGGAATTCTATATCTAGCTTATTTCTTTGTTTGGTTCAAATGTAATTAACATGGCTGAAACCAGCTTCAACCATGTGCGAGCTTGGAAATGCCAGCAAAAAGGGGAGTACATTTCAGAAAGTTTTGTATATTTTTCTACACATAATATTGTTCTATCGACCACTGCCATACATTCAAGGCATAATCCACTTATATAGAGGCCACACATTTACTCCAGATGGACAAACATCCACCCCTTACCTCCTATTCGAACTTGGAACCTTTCGATCTAGAAACCAGCAACCTGACAACTAGTACTATTAGTCAGCTAGGTATTGGTTTTTTGGTATAGTATTTTTTAATTAACGTCGCACTGGAGCGACACACGGGCTATCGGCGACATCCCGGGATCAAACCTGAAGGGAACGATCCGAGAACACGTAATTTTAAACCACGGTTCAGATGACGAGGTCATACCTGAGCTGGCACCTCACTCTCCAAACTTCCGCATCATATCAACATGAGGACATTTGAGTCATGGCAGATTTAACGTGCACCAGTCCCCCTTGTACACGGCGGCCTTTGGATGGATTCGAATCCGCAACCCTCCGGTTGCTAATCTGTTACTCTTCCAACCGGGCTACCGCGGCCCAAATAAGTATTAGGTAGGTAGTTATGTATTTTAATTAACATCACACTGGAGCAACACAGCGGTTATTAAATAAGTATTAGGTAGGTAGTTAGGTATTTTAATTAACATCACACTGGAGCAACACTGCGGCTATTAAATAAGTATTAGGTAGGTAGTTAGGTATTTTAATTAACATCACACTGGAGCAACACAGCGGCTATTAAATAAGTATTAGGTAAGTAGTTATGTATTTTAATTAACATCACACTAGAGCAAAACAGCGGTTATTAAATAAGTATTAGGTAGGTAGTTAGGTATTTTAATTAACATCACACTGGTGCAACACAGCGGCTATTAAATAAGTATTAGGTAGGTAGGTACTTTAATAAACATCACATTGGAGCAACACAGCGGCTATTAAATAAGTATTAGGTAGGTAGTTAGGTATTTTAATTATCATCACACTGGAGCAACACAGCGGTTATTAAATAAGTATTAGTTAGGTAGTTAGGTATTTTAATCAACATCACACTGGAGCAACACAGCGGTTATTAAGTAAGTATTAGGTAGGTAGTTAGGTATTTTAATCAACATCACACTGGAGCAACACAGCGGTTATTAAATAAGTATTAGGTAGGTAGTTAGGTATTTTAATTAACATCACACTGGAGCAACACAGCGGCTATTAAATAAGTATTAGGAGTTTTAATGTGAATATATAGACAATTTCACATTTTAAAGCATGCATTTTAATTCTCATATCGATAAAAAAATCTGAAATGAATCGAGTTTAATTTAAACTCGAAAATGCAATAAATTTGTAAGGGGGTAGTTGACTAACGTAGCACTGTAGCAACACAACGGGCTATTGGCGACGTTCCGAAATCAATCCCGAAGGGAAAGATCCAAAATAAGTGTATAAGATATCTTTGGAAGTAGCATCTAAAATACCTGTACTATAAACAATAATTTTGAAAACGAAGGGATAAACAGAATTGAATTGCGAAAATATATGGCTTCAATAAAGATCAACAAACAACGACGAAGCTGAAATAAATTACGAAATAATGCGCAAAAATATATTACAAATAACGTGTAATGCCTTTAATATTGCTTAACGTAAATTGTCAATTGCCTACCATCCGATCCAAACGGCTAAAAGGATTTCATTACGTGAAAAACGACAAAAAATGACTTGAGTTCATTCTAAAAGAATCTCCCATAATGTGAATTTCGTTACCTCGCTTAAGTGCTCACCATTCAAGCCGAGTCGTTAAAATGATCTCATTATTTATAGTTTTGAAACAAAAAAGCGGAACAAAAGAAACCTATAAACAGCCTTCGACACAAGCAACTTTTGGAATTTCTCGCTCAAAACCCAATTAAGCTCTTGCTAACCAGAGTTTTATATCCGCGGCCTCTCCAGCCAATCGATTGTGAAGGCTTAATTTGGCGAGAAGAGGTGATTTATGATCGATGAAAAAATGGAACCTCAGCCAAATGATGCAAAATGCTAAATAAGGACAAGCATTAGCTTTTGGAATGCATCGCCATTTTTGCTGCTCGTCTCTAACAAGTTATGCTTTTATGTGTGTACCAATGTTCCCATTCCGGTGGACCATTTCCGCCAAAGTTTACCAACATATGAATAGAAATATTTTTAGTGTTTGCTCCTGTTTGGTCCGTTAATCGAAACACTTCCGAAGTTCATTTTGGAAGGAATTCGGATTTCGGGATCTATCCAATCAGTAGAATTAAGTCGTAAATTTAGTGGCTCTAGTGGTACTTAAAGTGTAAAACAAATATTTTGACACTTTTATCTAAAAGTTGGATGTGAGCCCTCGTTAAAATTCGAAAAACAGTCAGAATTGAACATTTATTCGCATTGAAAAACTAGGGTTATCTTCAACATGATTTTAAACTTTTGATTAATTTATAGAAATATTTCTATAAATTTTTAGGGCCGCTGTAGCGCGCTTGGAAGAGTAACGAATTAGCAACCGGAATGTTCCGAGTTCTAATCCAACCAAAGACCATGGTGGACTGGTGAACGTTAAATCTGTCGCTGCCTCAAATGTTCTCATGTTGGCGAGGTGTTAAAGTTTGGAGAATGTTGTGCCAGCTCAGGGGTGACCTCGTCATCTGACTGTGGTTCAAAATTACGTGTTGTCCTCGGATCTTATTGATCCCGGATAGTCGCCAATATCCCGTTGTGTTGCTCCAGTGCGACGTTAATTAAATACCTACCTCAACATGAAGATAAAAACTTTTGATGCATTTTATAGAAATATTTCTATAAGTTTTTTATAAGGTAGGTAGTTGAATCAACTTCGCACTGGAGCAAAACAACGGGCTATTGGCGACGCTCCGGGATCAATCACAGAAGGGAAAAATATGAGGATCGTCATTTCGAAGCACGGTCATAGGACGAGGATAACCCCTGAGCTGGCACCTCACTCTCCAAACATCCACACCATGCCAATGTGAGGACATTTGAGGCCACACCAGATTTAACGTGGCCTCCACGTACTCGTCGGTGTATGGTTGAAACCTCTTTTGAACGCGCAACCTAAGGATGCTAATCAGCTACTCTTCCAATAGCGTCCCTGAAATGGAAAATTGTCTATCCAATAAATTGCACGGAGACCACTTTATCAAAGAAAGAATAACGATGTTGTCAACAATAAAAGAAAATAGCTGTTTTTCTTCATGCCATTATCATTTGAATTCATCTGAATAGGCATCCAATGAAATGGAAAATATTTAATCCAATGGTATTTATAAAATATATTTCTGACAATTATATCAGAATTAAAATATTTATAGTACTTAAAACCATTCTAGTTTCCTTCCCACTATAATTATCTCAATATATTCCAGTGAACCTCCGCTCTAAAAATATTCAACTCAATAGACATTAAATTCCACCGAGAGCAGCTATAACGAGAAATAGCTGATTTTCCTTTCTTAATAGTATAAACCAAATAAGTCAATATAATAAAATATTTACGAAATATTATTTTTTTTTAAACACTGAACGTCCTTTTCTGTTGGCGTAGATGTCTTCAGTAATATTTAAATAGTATTTCTTTGTTTTGAAAGCCCTTCATTCACTCTTTTTTCTCAACTTCTTTCAGAATTACAAAGGATTGCCTTCTAAATTCAGTTAGACAAGCACCGCTGAAAAATACATTTTGATAGGAATATATAATGCAATTCCCAAATCAAATCAAGTGCTTAGTGTTAAGTATATCATCTCTGAGTGGAAAATATTTTCAGAAAAACTACGAAAAATAACAAGAGCGTTGAAGTGCCGTTGAACATTACACACAACACCACTGTTTATGAAAAATAAAAATACACAGAAACGGTTATAAAGGAGTATAAAAAGGCGTGAAGAGAGCGACGTGTAAAGTTTCATTACTTTAAATAACATCTTAAAGATAAGACGCCTTGCTTGTGAACTTTAATTTATCTGGTAAAATGGTAATCAGGTTATCCAAGTTGGAATATTTGAGCTCGAACTGAATTTTATGCGGTAAGTATGAAAGGGATAATCAAATTTATCTATGTTGAAAAGAAAAAAGTGTTTGCAATCTTTGGCACCAAGAAAACATGATCCTTTTATATTGAATAAAGGCCTCCTATTGCTGAAGACTCAATGGGTAGATTCAAAAGAAAAGTGGCATAATCACGTTTCTTGAAAAATGGCAGGTTTTTGACTTATTTTTATGTCGCAAAAGAGAAATCTAATCTGATAATTCAAACTGGAGAATAATTGTCAATTGTTTTGAATGTTTTCGACAGGTAATGCAGAATTCAATATTACTGACGTTGAAATTGTTTGAACTCTTTTCAAGCGAGATATTTTCAATGCAAACAAAGGGCAGAGTAATCCGGTCGGAACAGTAACGGATTGGTAACCAGAGGGTTGCGAGTTCGAATCCAACCAAAGACCATCGTGTACAAAGGAGACTGTTGCTCCTTTGTACACGACGACACGAGTGTTGCTCTAGTGCGACGGTAATTAAAAAAATACATACTGATGATTCAAACTTGACAGAATAACTGTCATGTTTTGTATTTTTTCGATAGGTAATGCATAATGCAATATTACAGACGTTGATATTTGAAATCTTTCCATGCGAGACATTTTCAGTGCAAACACAGACCAGACGGTTTAGGAAGATTTTATTTCCGCTGTCCAAATGCTCTCGCATGAAACATGGGGGTTACTTTAAGAGATAGTTTATCGCCGTTTCAGTGACGTTTGGTCTATAAACTGATTGGTGTTGACCAATCGACTGTCATTTATCAATTCGAAATTCGTTCTTTGGAATTTCCATTGGCGACGTTCTTAAGTCGCATTCGAAAATATGCCAATTGGTGTCACGTCCGAAATACACGTACAGGATGCACGTTCCTCCACAAAAATACTATCGCCACTTACATTTAGCCTGGCAGAATATACCTGTTATAAAAATCTTATATCTTGACGTCAAACATTGCCAAACATCGACCTTCTAATGAAATAGACGGACCATATGGGCGGAATCAATGTCGTAAGATCTCTGAAGGGACTTACGAATTGCCTTCTTCGATTGGCAGTCGAATCGCAGACTAGTGTTTTTGATCACTGGATAATCACTGTAACCAATCAATAATTTAGGATTCATGCTTTTACCCATAACCACGTGGCAGATCTTCAAATCACGAGCAAATAGCATGAAGCTGCGGCACATGCTACGTCTATTTCATTTTATGATGAATATTGACAAAATGGCCATGAAAAAATTAGTTCTTAAGTGTTTTTTCTTCGGTAGAGAGTTTGTTTATACTAACACTGAAAAATTCTTCCATAGTACTTGGGTTTGGTTTGCTTGATTAAATCTTTAGTCATAAGCGAACATCAGTTTTGAAAAACTTGAGAAAACAAACCGAAATATAAGTTTCAGTGCAAAATCAATAAGTCTTACCTGAAAAGGGGTAATAAATGACCAGTAAAAGTGCTCCAATGATCGTGTACTTTAGATAAAATCGTCTCCGCATAATTCAATCGACCAATCAGATCTTTAGATGGCTTCGGCAACCGTCATTGGAGTAAACCCTACAGATAAAAGAGCAGAAAGTTATTTCACCTGTAGAGAATAACAATAGCAAGAAATACCATACATACCTACCCACGGCCTGAATTTGGCAGGTATTTTAATTAATATCGCACTGGAGCAACACAACGAGCTATTGGAGAAGGTCCGGGACCAGTCCCAAAGGGAAAGATCCGAAAACAACACCAAGTAAATTTGAACCACGGTCAGATGACGAGGCAACACTTGAGCTGCCACCACACTCTCCAAATTTCCACACCACGCCAACGTGAGGACATTTGAGGACACGGCTGATTTAACGTGCATCAGCCCCTTCCTACACGACGGTCTTTTTTTGGATTCGAATTTGCAACCCTCCAGCCTGAATCTGGAGCGTCCCGCTTCCATGCAACAGAATCTACGATAGTCAATTTCTATTGGATTCACTGATTCGGATTGACACACTCTGTTGATGTGAAGGTGCTCTAATGAATTGACTCGTTCAAAACGACGTGACATGCCAACTCCTCAGAATCGGACTAAACACTTTGTTTTCTTATTTAAGGTGTAAGTGTACACTAGAAAGTTTTGTTTTAATTTTGAGTTAAAAAATTCAATTTTTTACAATAGGTCATTGGTTTGAGCTTAAACTCATTTCAGTGTGAAAAATTCAGATTAAGATAATAATTGGTTATCTTAATTCAGATATAATTATCTAGTTAGCCTGTTTTTTTGAACAGTGATATCTCAATTTCTAATTTATTCAGAAGTACAAGTCCGTTTGGAAAGGATTCCTAATATTATTCTTAAGGTTTTGATCCCCGTCAAGTTGATAGGTTTTATGACAATTTTTTCGCCAAGGAAGTATAAGAAAAATAAAGATTTTTTTCAAGAATTTCAACATTTAAAAATCAACTAAAACATTTCTTAATTAATAAGGACTCAAAATCAAAACATGCACTGTATTATATAGATTATAATGACACGAAATTAACTATAATAGATCAATTCATTGTTGAGTTATCACTGTCTGCACAAAGCACTATATTGCAAAAACACAGGTCTTCAGAAATTGAGTTTAAAGTTTTGGAAACGTTTGTCTATGGTGACAAAACCTATCAAAAACTAGAGCCGCGGTGGCCCGGTTGGAAGAGTAACGGACTAGCAACCGAAGGGTTGCGAGTTCGAATCCAGCCAAACACCGTCGTGTACAAAGGGGGCTGGTGCACGTTAAATCTGTCGTTGCCCCAAATGTCCTCACGTTGGCCTGGTGTGGAAGTTTGGAGAGTGAGGTGCCAGCTCAGGTGTTGCCTCGTCATCTGACCGTGGTTCAAAATTACGTGGTGTTGTCCTTGGATCTTTCCCTTTGGGATTGACCCCGGACCGTCACCAATAGCCCGTTATGTTGCTCCAGTGTGACGTTAATTGAAATACCCCTAACAAAAACTCTTACTCTAAATACTATTACTTAACTTACTTAATTACTTACTTAACTTAACTAAAATACTATTTCGTATATTTACAAGATCTAGGTATCGTATGAAAGCTAAGGAGTTGGAAAATAGTTTTAATTACTAAAAACAATTATTGATATTCTGGTCTATTTTCGTGATTTCTAGTGTATACATTCACCTTAAAATCACCTTTAGTTTCACCTGGGTAGAGAAAATCGACGGTTGAATGCTACGCATTTCCTACACTTCTTACTGCCATAAGATCGAACCAACCTACTTTCTAACCTTATTTGTGTTATACTAGGTATTTTTTGAAAGCTGATTTCAAAGAAAATTTTTTTCCATATAAAGTAAAATAAAGATTGGAATGGTGGTTGTAGGTTTCAGTTCTAAAATTGAAGTAAAGTTGCTTGTGAAATGAAAGCACCCCATGTTTAACATTTTTTTCATTGATAAATCAAATTATTTTTTGCACCATGCTTGAATGAATTGTAGTCTAAAACGTAACATAATTTTTGTTCTGAAATAAATGAAACAGGATATGGCTATAAAAAATCTTTTTTTACAACACTGGAGTCCTTTGAAAAAAATTTCGTTTCTGACAAATTTACTCACTATCAATACAAGCAGTATTTCACAAGAAAATAGTACTTTACAAGAAAGCAGTACCTTATACGAAGTACTTTAGAATAATTTATGATATATTTCAATCTTATTTTTTTACATGTTGAAAAGTTGTAATCACAGCAAAATTTCTAAACAAAAATTTTCGTTTTTCGTCAAAAAGAAATATAGTACCTTATACGAAGTGCTTTAGAATAATTTATGGGTTATTTCAATCTTTTTTACATGTTTAAAAGTTGTAATCACTTAGCAAAATTTCTAAACAAAAATATTCGTTTTCCGTCAAAAAGAAATATGGTACCTTATACGAAGTGCCTGAATTAGAAAAGCATCTAAAAAGAAAGTATACCGGAAAATATAATTGGTATTCTGAAGACAATATATTAATTTTGCCAAAAAAGTACCTCAAGTTATAAATTAATGTTATATTACTTTTAGAATTGAATTGAGAAAACAGAAATTATTTGGATTAATTAAATTAGAAATAATTTGTAGTTAACGTGCAGTTATAATTTGAAAAATAACTTTCGAATCGTCTTGTTTCATTTTTATTTATATCAGTTAATGGGAAAGGAATGAATTAATTAACTGATTATTCTTGGATGGCTTAAGAAAGGGAAGGAATCCTCTTTAAGAAATGGAGAACTTCAGAACTCATAATTGTATTTAGAATTGAAGTTTCTCTTTATTTCACACACGCTCTCACTAAGAATAAAATAACAAACTGCACTTTTTGTTTACATTTGAAATACGAAGAATTCGAGTGATTTAAATTTTTCGTACCTCAGAGTATTGTGAAGTAAAATTAGCGAATTGAGAAACGTATTCGCGATATTTATCTTATTCTCAGAAGATCGTAAAGGAAATATCTGTTTAGAAACAGCAAAATATTACTCAAGATCAAGCAAACTTTCGTTCTTCCAAATACAATTCTTGACTTTTTTCTTGTAGCGCTTTGAAGTTTAGATTATCTTTCCATGCGTATAGTAAACAAAATGTTTGTATAGAAATCTTTAGTTGAAGAATTTCGAACAAAAACTCTTTTCAAGTTTAGGAATTTCAGTATTTGGGATTAATTCTCTTAACTGTATTTAATCAGTGCATGTATCAGAAATAGAAAACTAAAATACAATTCTTGGTTGGTTTTGGGGATTTTATAGAGCAAGGGCCATATTTGGTCATGCTGTGTCAGACACTAGACATACAATATCAAGTAATAAACACACAATGAAAGTTTTACTGACACAGAAGAGAGAAACACACCCAGGGAGGAATGTACCTGACAGGAATCGAACCTATACCGCCTAGAACTCGAAGGTTGCTAGCACAGTGGGCATATACACTGAGCCACGACGGCCGCTAGATTTTCTTAGATATCTTTTACGTATTCAACTACACTGCTGGCCACCGTAAATGCAACACCCTGAAGGAAGCATGCAAATAATATGAAATTTACAACATGCATTAGCGGAGGTGAGATATGCAAATGATTAGAATTTCAGCGCAGACGCACATCACGCGCGCCTGTGGCGCCACTTCAAAGCGATATTTAAGGCTTGGAGATTTCGACGATTTCAAGTACGGCAATTGTGTTTTTCTTGTGGTTTTTTCAAAAAAACGATCAATTATGCCTCGTAGAAAACAGCGATCATCTTTTGATCAAGTATCCGAGTTCGACAGAGGAAGGATAGTGGCCTACCGAGATTGTGGATTATCTTTCAGGGAAATCGGTAGTCGTGTTGAAGGAAACCAAACAACTATAATGCGGATATGTGATCGTTGGATGCAGGAGGGTACGACGGACCGACGTGTTCGATCGCATCCACCTCAGTGCACCACTTCACGTGATGACAGGCATATTGTGCGTATGGCAGTGACGGATCGCTCAGCCACATCACGAACCATAGCACAGCACATTCAGTCTGTACCGCATCATCCAGTGTCTGCGCGTACCATTCGACGCCGTTTACAGCAGAGTGGTCTGTCCGCAAGACGTCCATTGCTTCGTCTACCCTTGACGCAGAACCACAGACGTTTCCGCCGCCAATGGTGCGATGAAAGAAGGATGTGGACGGCAGAATGGAATGAAATTGTCTTTACTGACGAGTCACGCTTCTGTCTGCAACACCACGATGGTCGGATTCGAGTCTGGAGACACCGTGGAGAGAGGATGCTGAACAGCTGCGTTATGCACCACCACACTGGTCCTGCACCGGGTATTATGGTATGGGGCGGTATTGGATATCACTCTCGCACTCCTCTAGTACGCATTGCCGGTACTTTAAACAGCCAGCGCTACATCTCCGAGGTGTTGGAGACAGTTGTCCTTCCTTACCTTCAGGGCTTGTCCACAGCCATATTTCAACAGGATAATGCGCGACCACACGTGGCACGCATTGTCCAAGGGTTCTTCGTCAATCGCCAGATTGAATTGCTTCCCTGGCCAGCTCGCTCTCCGGCTCTTTCGCCGATAGAAAACATGTGGTCTATGGTTGCTGAACGATTGACCCAGAATACATCCCCAGCTGCCACACCAGATCAACTTTGGAAACGTGTGGAAGCTGCTTGGTCTGCTGTACCCCAAGAACACATCCAAAGTCTCTTTGAATCAATGACGAGGCGTGTGGCAGCGGTGATCTCCAATAATGGTGGCTACTCTGGCTACTGATTTTGGCAGGAACCACACTTCACAGAAGTCTATAAATTTAATCATTTCATACTTGGTCAACATGTTATCTACAAAATAAATTTTGTTGTGATATCTCTTGTCTTTCTTGGTGTTGCAATTTGGGTGGCCAGCAGTGTACTTTAACTGAAAAATGGTGAAGAGGTCTTATAAAGTTCTAACCTTTTGAGTACAAATACGATTCATACATATCGGAAGTGAATCTGGAATTAACCCTCCTGGTAGATGTCTCAATGAGTTATCTCGTTATTAGCAAAACTGACCAAATCTTGATGGACGAGATACTCATCCATCAAGATCGTTCATAAAATCTCGTCTCGTCGTTAGAAGGAAACTGACCAGATCTTGATCTCGTCATAGAAAATCAGCAATATTTTGAGGACGAGAAATCTCACCATTCGCAAAATTGGTCTGAATGACACGAGATTTCTGAGTAGTGTAGCATTGCTTTACCCACAAACTTGCGTAATGACTAAAAACATCTATTGGTAGAAAGAATCCGTGAATTTTTGCCTTTTTCTTTGGATCCATGGATTTGGAAAGATTCGGTGATCCTTTCATTAGAGTATCCCTTGAAAGGATTTTATTTGTCCTTTCTTTAGAATATCGTTTGAAAATATTCCACTGTTTCCTTGGAAATATTATATCGGTCAAGGAGGACAAAACTGCTTAGACTTCCAAGTGATATCGACGAGATATCCTTTGGAAAGATTCTTTTGGTGATGGAGATCAAAACTGGTTAACCCTCCAAGTGGTATCGACGAGATATCCTTTGGAAAGATTCTATTGGTGATACAGATCAAAACTGGTTAATCCTCCAAGTGGTATCGACATGATATCCTTTGGAAAGATTCTATTGGTGATGGAGATCAAAACTGGTTAACCCTCCAAGTGGTATCGACGCGATATCCTTTGGAAAGAAAGATTCTATTGGTGATGGAGATCAAAACTGGTTAACCCTCCAAGTGATATCGACGCGATATTCTTTGGAAAGATTGTATTGGTGATGGAGATCAAAACTGGTTAACCCTCCAAGTGGTATCGACGCGATATCCTTTGGAAGGATTCTATTGGTGATGGAGATCAAAACTGGTTAACCCTCCAAGTGATATCGAAGAGATATCTCGTCCAACAAGAACCGGCCAATTTTGCTAATGTATCATTAATTATGTCTTGATGACAAGATACGTCGTCATCAAGATATTGTCGAGTTGAAGTTCTGGTCAGTTTTATTCTAATGAAGAGGTATTTCGACCATCAAGGTCTGGTCAGATTTGCTAATGGTGAAATAGCTCATCGAGACAACCACCCCAGGAAGGTTAAAGTTCAAGCAATTTAGACTTCAGGATGCAAGGTGTAATTATCCTTGTGAACCCCTCATAGGGTTAAATTTTGTACCAGAAGATTTAAAACTCCCCGTAAAACAAAGATTTAACTTATAAATAGACTATGGAACCATTCAAAAAGTTTCCACATTTTCCAGGGTTCCTCTTCACGACGGGCCCAAGTGCTACGGTCGAATTTACGTGGGGGCCCTGCTTCAGAGCGACGAACCCAACTAATCCACAGATTAAGTCAGAGAACTGGCATTAAAGCCGACGAATGGTAAGACAGCATGCGGCGACTTTCGTCCAATAGGCGCCTCGCTCACTCCATCAAGCGTCTTTGTTCTTTGCGTCCCATCGTCGACCATTAATCTCGGGATCTGATGGGACAATTATTATTCCAGTACGGTGCTCTCGGCTGTACTAGGTAAATTCGATCGCGTCAGTTTTAATTACTGTTAAAAGGACGGGGTTGGATTTGAGACAAATGATTGGTTGTCGACGTCGGCAAAGCCTTCTATCATCAATCTGCCTCCTTGTGCGGTGGAGGAGAACAAGCGAAAAACTTAATGGGAGTTGATATTCGAATGATGTATGGGGACTGTAGCTGGAACAAAGGAATAAGAGACTAATAGCTACATCAAAAACATTGGAGGTCCATTGCAAAATTAAAATTGTGTGATCAGCAAATATTCACACAACCTAGAATTTAGGGGTATTTCAATTATTTCCTGTATAAACTTTGTAGGGAGGTAAAGAACACAAAATTAAATCATACTGTGAGGTTCTTGGGGAACCATTGGATCCCCGAGGGACATTGGCGGGAGTGTCTTCGAACGGTCATCCGGGCTAGGAGAAAGAAAAAGTAGAACTGAAGGGGGAAAGTGGCTTTACTAGATATGGAGAACGCACGTGCGAGCGTCCTTTCCCTGCGATCTTCCCAAAAGATTTGGGACTGTAGATAGATTCATGTATAATAGCCAAGAAATGACAATAAATGTATTGTAATTCTACCCCTGAAAAGCGGTACTCTCTCTCTGGCAACGTACATATGGATGATAAAAGAACCAACACACGCGCTGAAGCGTTGTGACACATACTATACCCATAGTGGAAATATAAAAGTAGAGTGGGCAATGGTAACCTTTTTATGTGCCCAGAATCATATAACCAAAACTAGCAGTACAGTGACTCTTATACTACTTTCATCTGGGAGTAACCATCATCTGATTAGTCCAAGGGACGGGAGAAGAAAAGCCCATAGATTGTTTAATCATTTGACTGGTCCGTGCGACATAGTTGTAGAGTTTGGAAAATTCACCGCTTTTGTCGCCACTCTATGGAAATGTGCATTGACAGAGCTACCCGGGCCGCGGTAGCCCAATTGGAAGAGCAACGGATTAGCAACCGGAGAGTTGCGAGTTGGAAACTCGGTTTAGCCGAAGATCCTCGTGTACACGGGGTTGGTGCACGTTAAATCAGTCGTGGACTCAAATGTACTCTACTCACGTTGGAGTGATGTGGAAGTTTGGAGAGTGAGGTGACAGCTCAGGTGTTGCCCTCGTCATTTGATCGCGGTTCAAAATGACGAGGCGTTGTCATTGGCTCTTTCCATTCGGTATTGATCCCGGATCATCGCCAATAGCCTGTTGTGTTGCTCCTGTGCCATGTTAATTAACTACCTACCACACAGCTACCTTGTTATAAGTTGTTATGTCGCCAAACAAGGCGATAAGATGCCAAATCAGCCAACCAAGAAAATTTGTTACAGTGCAATCACGTGACTACTAGTCGACATGTTGTTCACACTTTTTAGCTCCTCTGAATAGCACTACTCAGTCTACTTATATTTCTATGATTATACTCAGAGATGTATGTCCATCAGCACACTATTGATGGCGAGATATCGTTTCATTAGCAAAATTGATAATATTTTAATGGACAAAATATCTCGTCATTAGCAAAACTGTTCAGATCTTGATGGACCAGATATCTTGTCATTAGCAAAATTGATCAGATATTGATGGACCAGATATTTCGTCGAAACCACTTTGAAAGTTAACTTTATATTTAGTTTTAAAGAACGCTCATTTTTTATTCGTAATCCCAGCACACACTCGAATAAGAATAAAGAAATCGAATCCTATTAAGTAAAGTTTCATGAACAAAACTTTAAAAAGCAGGGAAAGAAACCGAAGCTGGGCAGCTAATACTTTTTTGCAGACTCCTCAAGTTAAACGCCTGAGTGGATAATGCCAACGCCGAAGGAATCGAGTAATTTCGGAGGAAGAGGTTCGAGACAAAAGTATTGTATTAAATTTAACAATCAAAAGAAGTGGGGCAGCTTTTGACTTCCACGGGCGCGTCTTAAAACAAAGAGCAGGACCGCACAAAAGGCTCGACAGAATCAAAGGGTATTCGGAAACCCCTCCGAGTTTTCCCCCAGACAAATTAGAGCTTTCTTTTCCTCTAATACCATTACAAAGGATCCGTTGTTAGAATTTGTAAATTGGCAAAGCTTTTCAAAGTTGCCGGATTTATAAAAGCTTATTTTTTCCTTTATGTAATTTTGTGTGAAATAGTTTAGAATTGCGTTCAAATTCGATGTTTGTTGGAAAAGTAACTTTTGCAAGTACTTTGACAGCAGCTTGGGTTGATATGTTTTAAAGTGCTTTAATGCAGGAAGGGGAATAGACTCGTAAGTAGACTGAATATTGCTATTGAAAGGAGCTCCAAAAAGTGCGAAAATAGCCCGTTGTGTTGCTCCAGTGTGACGTTAATTTAAATGCCAATACCAATCAAAAAGTGAGACCAATATGTTATCATAATAACGTTGTTGACTAGTAGTCACGTGATTGCTCTGTGAAAAATTGACTTGGGGCAGATTTGGCATTTTGTCGTCTCATTTGGTGAAATAACATTTTACGACAGGGTAGTGAATTTGCATTTCTATAGGGTGAGGACGAAAATGGTGAAATCGCGAAAGTCTCTTTACCCTCCCTCAGGGGCACATCTAACGGTGTGTATGGGCATCACAATCTCGAGGTAACCGAATCTTTTCTCCCTTTCATTTTTACCCTCTCCTACCTTTTTGACTTTTCTTCATACTCATTGTGTTGTCTGTCTTGTGATTGGCGCAGCTTGGCCAAATATGACCCTTGCGCCATAGAACCCGAAAACAACCAACCACCAATCTCTTTTGCCGTTCCGTGCACTAATAGGATGGTAATGCTCGTTTCCTCCCTGCAGACTAAAATAATCTAATGGTCACATTACTACTAGTTTCGGTCACATGATCCTGGGCACATAAAGAAGTTACCATTACTCGCCCTACTTTTATATCTTCTCTATAGCATGAGATGCATTTTCTGTCAAGCTAAATGTTGGCGGCTGTAGTGTTTATGCGACGTTACGAGTTTTCTATACGCATTCCGAACGTTACGTCAGTTGGCTTGTTTTTCGAATATTACTATTTCAGCACCTCGACAATGAAAATTCCAGAGAATGAATTCCTAATCGATATCTGATAGTTGATTGGTCGACACCAATTAGATTAAACATTGGTCAAAACTTTGTTAAACTACATTTTATGGTAACGCCATTTCGTATCATGTGAGGGTATTTGGTTGGTCGGGGTTGGTTTTATGGCGCAATAGCCATATATGTCCACGGTGCTCCAAACACAAGGCAGATAATATTAAATAATGGATATACACAAAAGGCAAGTTTTACTAACACAGAAGAGAGAAATAGACCCAGGGAAGAATTGAACCTATGCCGCATACAAATGGCAGTGTGCTATCGCAGTGGGCATGCCCACTGAGCAATGACGGCCTTACGGTTGCATTTGAACAGAAGTAAAATCTTCGCAGACCGTCTGGTTTGTTTTTTTACACTAAAAATCAGCTTAAAATATTCCTCCGTTCTAGCAAGAGCGATTATTTATTTTGTGATCAGATAGCAAACGTAGTCAAGCAAGAGTGTGGAATTCGAAATTTATTTGGTTCGTTGCTAGACTTTACACAACGCAGTTATACATTAAAAGTTTAAAGTCGCGAAAGAATCTCGCGTGTTTCAAGATGAGAATTAAACAAGATCGACAAACATTTTTAGTTTTTTAAGAAATGTCCCAAATTAAATAGTCCCTAAAACTCCTGAGTTTTGAGAGATTTCTGAAAAAATTAAAACACCAAGTCGTCTTTCCTGGATTTCACTTTTCTTGTCTTACAACTTATTTTATACCTTTGAATGTCATCGTATGAGTATGTTGAATTCACGTCGCACCTGAAGCAACACAACTGCTATTGGTGACGGTTCGGCATCCATCCCGAAGGGAATGATCGAGGACAACACCGTCGTTATGAACCCCGGTCCGATGACGAGGTCAACACCTCACTCTAAACTTCAAAACCACTCCGACGTGAGAACATCTGAGGCCATGACAGATGCACCTGCCCCCGTGTACACGACGGTTGAAACGAGTTTCAAACTCAGCCCTCCGTTTGCTAATCAAAGGGGGCTGGTGCATATTAAATCTGTCGTGGCTTCAAATGTCCTAAAGTTGACGTGGTGTGGAAGTTTGGAGAGTAGGGTGCCAGCTCAGTTACGACCTCGTCATCTGACCGTGGTTTAAAATTATGAGTCTTCCTTGTTATCCTTGAATCTTTCCCTTCGAGTTTGATTCCGGACCGTCGCCAATAGCCCGTTGTGTTGCTACAGTGCGATGTTAACTAAAATACGTACCAAGGACAACACCGTCATTATGAACCACGGTCAGATGATGAGGTCAACATCTGAGCTGTCACTCCACGCTCCAAACTTCAAAACCACTCCAACCTGAGGACATCTGAGGCCACGGCAGATGCACCAGCCCCCGTGTACACGACGGTCTTCGGTTGAATCGAGTTTCGAACTCACAACCCTCCGGTTGGTAATCTGCTAATCTTCCAACCGGGCTTTCAATTGACATGGGAAACGAAATAATCTCATTTGAAATGTGCCTTAAATTTGTTTTTTTTTAAGAGTATGCAGAATTTATATCGAGGATGAGAAGCCCCAGCAACGCGAACGCAGGGCTTAGCAACGCCAATCAGGAGATCCCTCAGTGACCTTCAGTTGGATTGGATATACTTTTATTCAAAAGAAACCGAACACTCTTCAACGAGAGAGGAAAATGGAAGGATGTGCATTTTCGAACTATCTGAACTTAATTTCGATTTCTGTAAGTAACTGTACATAGTTTTTCCAAGCAAATTAAATAATTTAGAATGTACAGTTATTTTTCATTTAGTTCTGCCCGTTATTTCCTCTCCAGCAAGATTCAAGTCAAACAAGACTTAAATTCGTTGTTGTAAAATAAATGTAGAGCCTTTTGAAGCGCAGGTAGGGGGGGGGGTATTTCAATTAACGTCACACTGGAGCAACACAATGGGCTATTGGTGACGGTCCGGGATCAATCCCAAAGGGAAAGATCCGAGGACAACACCACGTAATTTTGAACCACGGTCAGATGACGAGGCAACACCTGAGCTGGCACCCCACTCTCCAAACTTCCACACCACGCCAACGTGAGGACATTTGAGGCCACGACAGATTTAACGTGCACCAGCCCCCTTTGTACACGACGGTGTTTGGCTGGATTCGAACCCGCAACCCTTCGGTTGCTAGTCCGTTACTCTTCCAACCGGGCCACCGCAGCCCGAAGCGCAGGTAGGTAAAAAAAATACCGTCCATTAAACAAGGCATGAAAAATATTCTGTTACATCAATGCATCCAGATAATAAACATATTGTTATTAATGTTCTTGGAAGACAAGAGATGCATTTGTCTTGATCTCATTATTATTCATATCCTAACGTCCATAAATGCTCGAATTAATCATCATTCGTTAGTCATTAATTTCCCATACAAGTGAAGACAGTAATGCATTCTTTAAAACCATTTTCGAAGCCGACACAATTATCAGAAATTTCAACAAAAGATCACTTTTCGGAATTTAATCGATAGGACGTGGCGGTATTGAACAATGGATTTGTTCGACGTATTGTATGTGATTATGAATGCGTGCCAGTATTTTAAAAAGATGCAAATACATTTCGAAAGCGTTTTTGATGCGACCTTTTTCTTTTACTGTAGACTAGATATGTCGAAGAATTGAAATACGTGAACTAATTAATTTTGCATTGATTTTAATTATTCATCATTCATTGCTACATTAAGCATATATTGTAGATACTGGCCGCGGTGGCCCGGTTGGAAGAGTAACGGACTTGCAACCGAAGGGTTGCGAGTTCGAATCCAGCCAAACACCGTCGTGTACAAAGGGGGCTGGTGCACGTTAAATCTGTCGTGGCCTCAAATGTCCTCACGTTGGCGTGGTGTGGAAGTTTGGAGAGTGGGGTGCCAGCTCAGGTGTTGCCTCGTCATCTGACCGTGGTTCAAAATTACGTGGTGTTGTCCTCGGATCTTTCCCTTTGGGATTGATCCCGGACCGTCACCAATAGCCCGTTGTGTTGCTCCAGTGTGACGTTAATTGAAATTCCCCCCCCTCCCTCCCATATTGTAGATAGGTACGTATTTTAATTAACGTCACACTGGAGCAACAACAACGGGCTATGGGTGACGGTCCGAGATTAATCCCAAAGGGAAAGATCGAGGACAACACTACGTAATTTTGAATCACTAAGCATAAATTGGATTTAAGTGAAATTACGATTACATATGGGTCGAATACTTATTTCATGATAAAAAAATTCCACTTTAAGTCTTAAAAACAAAACAACATCAGGATCAAGAAAAAATGCTACTAAAAGTAAAAAAGATAAATTCTTATCTATAAGAAATATCCCAAAACTATTCCTGGTACGGCGTAAATTCGAATTGTAAAAACGGTTATTTCTTCATATTACTAATTAAGGAGGACGCTCCAATGGTTTGCCGAACCGTCGTGGCTCATGGGGTATGCCAACTGTGCTTGCAACCTGAGAGCTGTAGGTGGCGGAGGTTCGATTTCCCCCTGCATGTATTTCTCTCTTCGTCAGTAAAACTTTCCTTGTATGCTGTATCTCCATTACTTGACGCTGCCTCTGTTATGGTTGGCGCATCAAAGCGAACTATGGTTCTTGCGCCATAAAACCTCAATCAACCCATCTTTGTCTTGAATGTTCCAGTTTGAAAATAAAAATAAGCTTTTTAGTTGAGAATGATTGTTTTGCTGAACAACATACAAACCCAGCTCAAGAAATGATGCGCTTCGAAAGACCCTCAAACGCGAGGTCTATGGTAGCCAGGTTGGAAGAGTAACGGATTAGCGACCGGAGGGTTGCGAGTTCGAATCCAACCGATTACGTGGTATTGCCCTCGGATCCTACCCGTCTGGTTTGACCCCGGACAGTCATCAATAGCCCATTGTGTTGCTCCAGTGGGACGTTAATTAATATACCTACCAATCTACCCTCAAACAAGAAAAAGTATCATAACTCACCAAACATCAAAAGTCTTGGTAGTTATTTTAATTAACGTCGCATTGATGCAACACAACGGGCTATTGGCGACGTTCCGGGATCAAACCCGAAGGGAAAGTTTCGAGGACAGCACCACGTAATTTTGAACGGTCAGATGACGAGGTCATCTGATCTGGCACCCCACTCTCCAAACTTCCACATCACGCCAACGTGAGGACATTTGAGGCCACGACAGTTTTAACTGCACATCCCCTTTGTACACGATGGTAACTATAGTTAGGTAGGTATTTTAATTAACGACACACTAAAAAACAACACAACGTCTTATTGGTGACAGTCTGGTATCAAACCCGAAGGGAAAGTTTCGAGGACAGCACCACGTAATTCTGAACGGTCAGATGACGAGGTCATCTGAGCTGGCACCCCACTCTCCAAAATTCCACACCACGCCAACGTAAGGCATTCGAGGTCACGACAGATTTAACGAGCACCAGCCTCCCCCTTGTACACGGCAGTCTTTGGTTGGATTCGAACTCTCAACCCTTCGGTTGCTAATTCGTTACCCTTCAACTGGGCTACCACGGCCCTCAAAAGTCCAGACCTTATATCTTAGATTGCTCTAATAGTATTAATTTATTTGAACTAAAATTCAATAGTTTAGGCTGAATACAAGAGTCGAAGTACTCCCTCCCCTCTATATGGGCTCTACACCTCACGGTGAGCCGAGGGGAGGTGAGTCTGGGAGTCTGGAAGAGTCGAAGTACAGCGTAATAGTAAGTGCATGACTGACAAGTACAAGTCGACTACATCTTTCAGCGAAAGAAAAAGGCCAAAGAGAAGCCAGAATAAATCAATTGACTTTATCTGTTGAAATAGGTACTTGTTTCTGACTCAGACTAAGATGTATTAGGTGCTACGACAAAAATATTAAACAGAACTTTGGAAGAGCAGTTAAAATGGTTTGTATTGTTTTCAGCCTTTTTGGGATGATCAATCGGAATTGTTTCTCTCCGCTTGCAAACTTGGAAAAAATTCAGACATTTTAAAATCAATTTTGAGTTAGAATTGTTTGGGTGGGGGGTATTTCAATTAACGTCACACTGGAGCAACACAACGGGCTATTGGTGACGGTCCGGGATCAATCCCAAAGGGAAAGATCCGAGGACAATACCACGTAATTTTGAACCACGGTCAGATGACGAGGTCACCTCTTTACTTTCACCCCACTTTAAAGTGACATTTGAGGCCATTACAGATTTAAAGTGCACCAGCCCCCCTTTGTACACGACGGTCTTTGGTTGTATTCGACTTCGCAACTCTCTCTGGTTGCTAATCCGTTACTCTTCCAAACGAGCTACCGCTGCCCAAAATAAAAAGAGGGGAGGAATAGAGTAAAATTTCCATCAGTGGTTATTTTCATTTGACCCTACTTCTGAAAATAACCACGAACTCCAATGCACATGCGCAATCCTATGTGATTAAAAAAAGAAATGTAATTCTATTTTATGGAATGGTCATGTTCAGACATGTTTAAGTTGAGAGAGTACATGTCCCTAGTTGATGTGATGAGCTTTCTGATGTTTCCAGACATTAACCTTTAAAAGTAATATTGACCTCAGAAAGAATAGATGGACCAATTCCGTAGGAAAGGATCATTACATCGAAAGGTACAAACACTTTGGAAGCGATTGATCACAGAAAAAGGGTAACACTAAAAAAGAGTGAAATAACTAAGATCATTGAACCATTGTATCGAAAAAAGTATCAATGTTATTGCTCGTTTGATGGAATTTTTATAAGTAATGAAAATATCTATTTAAAATATTTGTGAGATTTCGTACACGGAATAAAAGATGCTACACTTCAGAATAAAGGTTAATCCTTGAAAGCTTTACTCTTAATTTTTTTATAAGCTTTTCCCTGGAGTTGGAGAAAATGAATTAATTGGGGCTGCGGTAGCATGGTTGGAAGAGTAACGGATTAGCAACTGGAGGGCTGCGAGTTCGAATTCAACCAAAGACCGTCGTGTACAAAAGGGGCGGCTGGTACATGTTAAATGTGTCGTGGCCTCAAATGTCTGCACGTTGGCGTGGTGTTGAAGTTTAGAGAGTGGGGTGCCAGCTCAGGTGTGACCTCGTCATCTGACCGTGGTTCAAAATTACGTGTTGTCCTTGGATCTTTCCCTTCTGGTTTGAACCCGGACCGTAGCCAATAGCCCGTTGTTTTGCTCCAGTGGGACGTTAATTAAAATGCCTACCTAACGAATTAATTGTTAAACTACTTTCTTTTCCAATATCCTATTACTATCAATACGAAACCAAACGCTCGTTGGGTTTATTTAGCCCGTAGACGTGAAATATAAATGCACTAACTATTACTATTAAGAGGAGTTTTTTCAAAAAGTGTGACCAACATGTGGACTAGTAGTCATGTGACTACTCTGAAAAATTGACTTGGTTGGCCGATTCGTCATTTTATCGCCTCGTTTGGGGGGGGGAATTTCAATTAACGTCACACTGGAGCAACACAATGGGCTATTGGTGACGGTCCGGGATCAATCCCAAAGCCTCGTTTGGGGATATAAAATCTTATGATAGGGTAGGTGTGTGAATACGCAGTTTTTTCAAAAAGTGTGACCAACATGTGGACTAGTAGTCATGTGACTACTCTGAAAAATTGACTTGGTTGGCCGATTCGTCATTTTATCGCCTCGTTTGGCGATATAAAATCTTATGATAGGGTAGGTATGTGAATACGCAGTTTTTTCAAAAAGTGTGACCAACATGTGGACTAGTAGTCATGTGACTACTCTGAAAAATTGACTTGGTTGGCCGATTCGTCATCTTATCGCTTCGTTTGGCGATATAAAATCTTATGATAGGGTAGGTGTGTGAATACGCAGTTTTTTCAAAAAGTGTGACCAACATGTGGACTAGTAGTCATGTGACTACTCTGAAAAATTGACTTGGTTGGCCGATTCGTCATTTTATCGCCTCGTTTGACGATATAAAATCTTATGATAGGGTAGGTGTGTGAATACGCATTTCTCTAGAGTGGCGACAAAAGTGGTGAAATCACCAAATTCTACTAATATCTCGCTCGGACCAATGAGATGATGAATTAATGGATGGGCGTTTTCTCAAGTTCCGTGGACCCATCAGATGATGAATGCTCGTTACCACTCGTCAAACAAAAGTAGTCTGATGATCACATCTCTACTAGTTTTGGTCACATGATCTTGAGCACATTAAAAGGTTACCATTGCTCACTCTACTTTCATATTTCCTCTATGGCCCAACATGCGAATTGTAGGTTCGATTCCTATATGTATTTCTCTCTTCTGATTGAGCTAAATCAAGTTCATTACTTGATATTGTCTGTTTTCTGTTTGGCGCAGCTTGGTCAAATATGACCCTTACGCCATAAAAAAACTCAAACAATCATCGAAACAAATCAAGTTTGCGACGAAAACTAATGGATAAACACTATTTACAAATCATATTGGTTGGATCATACTTTATTTCACAAAAATCTCTATCGAATACCTTAGAAAATCGAGTTACTATAATTTTTATTTTCAATGTATTGGTCACCAAGTGACACAAAAAAAATATAATTTAATCCTCTTAGCTTCATGGGATTTCCGAGTAGCTTTTCCCCCATAACACACATAATGTCTAAATAAACCATATCTATTGATTGAAAGAATTCGTTGATTTTTTTCAACTCAGAAAAGATGCTATTTATCCTTTCCTTAGAATATAATCAGTGGGAAAGATTATATAGGTCCTCTCTTTGGAAAAACGGGTTTCATTGGTCAAGGATGTTATGGCTGGTTAGAAATCATTTAGGCAAGACTGCAGTTGAAGAACGTATATATATATATATATATATATATATATATATATATATACGTGTGAGACCCTATGAGGGTTAACCAAACAATTGTATCGTTTCAGAAATTTGAAAATGTAACGTTTTCATACTTTGAAAAAGTAATAACTTCCAAATCACTAATAGACAACAATTTCTTAATTGCACTTGACAAAGATATTTAAAACTCCCCAAACTAAACCCTACCAAAAGCACTCAAACACGCTTTCAAAACGACTACAGCATATATGCATTATTTTAAAGTGATTAAAACGGGGATCCAATTAGTGTTTTATAATCTTTCCACTTTCATCTTGTCTCCTTGCAGGGAAATCAACTCCACAAGGATTACCAGGCATAAGAAGCTTACGGTACCATAAGCATTGGTCTTTGGAAAACGGATGGAGTTATTCGTATTAGTTCAACCAACACATGAATCAATTCAAGGGAGATTAGGAGCGTTTTGAAGTTCGCGCCGGTAATGCCCCGATTCGGCATCAAGATATCGCCGAATGCCCGTTCCCAGAAAAATCAATGCACTTCCCACGTCTTGGGCTGGATAAAGTAATACTAGTAAACAAAAGCAGCAGGTATTGAATAATAAATGGGAACTTTCAGGATGGGGGGGGGGTAATTTGTGGTGGCCATTACATGCGTAAAAAATGTTATACGATTTAATCGCTATGCTTTAAACGTGTAGTTGAACCAATGCTTTCTTGTGGTGCATGAAATTAATGCTTTCGCGTAATGAGAAGACGTTTCTGAAATGAAAGGTTAGCGAATTGTAAAATTAGTGATTAGATTGAAGGGTGTTTGAAAGGACTTTCCTTTGGTCTGTTGTAATGGATTAAATTGTAAGGCAAAAGGTTAATTTCATCAGTATTATCAATTTTGTGGAGCAGGGTACAAATTGCTTTATTAAAATATATGCTGAATAAAGTTCTAAATCTTTTAAAATTTTATGCTTTGTCAACACAAATATTCGTGCTTTGCTTTTAAAGGTTACTAAGAAATTAATAAGTAATTAAGGAAATCCACATGATCTAGTATACAGGTTCGATTTCTATAACTACCCTGGATGTATTTTTCTCTTCTGTATCTGTTAAAACTTTCCTTGTGTGTGTATGTCCATTTACGGGAAAACTTTGCTTTAGGTAGCTTGGCCAGTTCTGGCCATTGAGCCATAAGAAAACCAATCTACTACTTGAGTGTATGTTTTACCTTTTTGGAGAAGAATATCACATCATTAAATTATGACTGAATCTAGACTCATCGTTGAAGAGCACAGTACTAAACTGAATCAGATTCTACACTGCTGGCCACCCAAATTGCAACACCAAGAAAGACAAGAGATATCACAACAAAATTTATTTTGTAGATAACATGTTGACCAAGTATCAAATGATTAAATTTATAGACTTCTGTGAAGTGTGGTTCCTGCCAAAATCAGTAGCCAGAGTAGCCGCCATTGTTGGAGATCACCGCTGCCACACGCCTCGGCATTGATTCAAAGAGACTTTGGATGTGTTCTTGGGGTACAGCAGACCAAGCAGCTTCCACACGTTGCCAAAGTTGATCTGGTGTGGCAGCTGGGGATGTATTCTGGGTCAATCGTTGAGCAACCATGGACCACATGTTTTCTATCGGCGAAAGATCCGGAGAGCGAGCTGGCCAGGGAAGCAATTCAATCTGGCGATTGACGAAGAACCCTTGGACAATGCGTGCCACGTGTGGTCGCGCATTATCCTGTTGAAATATGGCTGTGGGCAAGCCCTGAAGGTAAGGAAGGACAACTGGCTCCAACACCTCGGAGATGTAGTGCTGGCTGTTTAAAGTACCGGCAATGCGTACTAGAGGAGTGCGAGAGTGATATCCAATACCGCCCCATACCATAATACCCGGTGCAGGACCAGTGTGGCGGTGCATAACGCAGCTGTTCAGCATCCTCTCTCCACGGTGTCTCCAGGCTCGAATCCGACCATCGTGGTGTTGCAGACAGAAGCGTGACTCGTCAGTAAAGACAAGTTCATACCATTCTGCCGTCCACATCCTTCTTTCATCGCACCATTGGCGGCGGAAACGTCTGTGGTTCTGCGTCAAGGGTAGACGAAGCAATGGACGTCTTGCGGACAGACCACTCTGCTGTAAACGGCGTCGAATGGTACGCGCAGACACTGGATGATGCGGTACAGACTGAATGTGCTGTGCTATGGTTCGTGATGTGGCTGAGCGATCCGTCACTGCCATACGCACAATATGCCTGTCATCACGTGAAGTGGTGCACTGAGGTGGATGCGATCGAACACGTCGGTCCGTCGTACCCTCCTGCATCCAACGATCACATATCCGCATTATAGTTGTTTGGTTTCCTTCAACACGACTACCGATTTCCCTGAAAGATAATCCACAATCTCGGTAGGCCACTATCCTTCCTCTGTCGAACTCGGATACTTGATCAAAAGATGATCGCTGTTTTCTACGAGGCATAATTGATCGTTTTTTTGAAAAAACCACAAGAAAAACACAATTGCCGTACTTGAAATCGTCGAAATCTCCAAGCCTTAAATAGCGCTTTGAAGTGGCGCCACAGGCGCGCGTGATGTGCGTCTGCGCTGAAATTCTAATCATTTGCATATCTCACCTCCGCTAATGCATGTTGTAAATTTCATATTATTTGCATGCTTCCTTCAGGGTGTTGCATTTACGGTGGCCAGCAGTGTAGTTTCAATGGGGTAACCCGGTTGGAGGAGTGGCAGATTAGCAACCAGGGGGTTGCTAGTTCGAAAATCGATCCTACCAAAGATCATCGTGTACACGCTGGCTGAAGCACCTCAAATCTGTCATAGCCCCAAATGTCTTCACGTTGGTGCGGTGTGAAGGTTTCTGAGTGGTTGGTCAGCTCAGGGTTGACCTCGTCATCTGACAGTGGTTCATAATTTCGGTGTTACCCTGAGGTAGTTTTTCGAACTTGGAAGTCGCTATACCTAATGGCCGAACTCCATCCTCCATAAAAATCAACGACTCTTAACATTGTTGCTGCAATTGAGGAATGACAAAAATTCTCCAGCATTCCTCGATAATCCTCCCCCTCAATGTTACAGGTTATTGGATTTGTAGGAGTGCTACGCTCAAAACAGTTTAGTCCTAGAATAAAATCGGCTGTGACACCACACTAGTTATTTTGGAGAATGCATCGCCACATTTTCCCTATCGGCGATTTTTGGTGCTTAAATTTTTTTCGTGAAATACTTCTCATCTTTTCAAGGGCCGGGGTAGACCAGTTGAAAGAGCAATGGAATAGCAACCGGAAGGTTGCGAGTTCGAAGCTTGGTATAGCGAAAGACCATCGTGTGTGCGGGGGCTGGTGCATGTTAAATATGTCGTGGCCTCAAATGTCCTCAAGTTGGCGTGGTGTGGAAGTTTGGAAAGTGGTGCAATCTCAGGTGTTGCCTCGTCATCTGACCGTGGTTCAAAACTACGTATTGTCCTCGGATTTTTCGATTTGGGATTGATCCCGGACCGTCACCAATAGCCCGTTGTGTTGCTCCAGTTCGACGTTAATTAAATACCTAACTGCCATATATTTTCAAGTCTCAATACCAAATATGTTTCCATTCTGTATATTCGATTTAGCTACAGATGCCTCCAAAGAGAGAAAATTTATGGCCACCCTGTATGATAGTTGATTCTTCTCAACGCCAGTTAGATTAAACGCCAAAGGTTGCCAGAACGGCGATAAACTGCATTTTCAGGTAATATGTGTCATGCGAGAACATTTGGACAGCAGAAATAAAATCTTCTCAGTAGGAAGGTATCTTAATTAACGTCACAATAGAGCAACACAACGGGCTATTGGTGACGGTCCGGGATCAATCCCAAATAAAAAATCCGAGGATAATACCGCGTAATTTTGAATAACGGTCAGATGACGAGGTCACAGCTGAGCTGGCACCTCGCTCTCGAAACTTCCACACCACGCCAACGTGAGTACATTTGAGGCCACGATGGATTTTACGTGTACTAGCCCACTTTTTACACGATGGTCTTTTGTTGGATTCGAACTCGCAACACTCCGGTTGCTAATCCGTTATTCTTCCAACCGGGCTATTGTTGCCCCTAAATCTTCTCAGACGGTCTGGTTTGTTTGTTGCACTGAAAATCCCTTTCGTACCATTTAGGCGGCCAAACATGTGTTAAAAATGAACGAGTAATTATGTAAGGAAACTATAAATACATAATTTGTTTCAAATATAGTATTTATATAGTATATTTTACTAATCAATATTGAATGTAAAACAAGTTGTCACGAGGAAACAAATAACGTTGCGTTGTAAATTTATATTTTTCATGTAAACTACTTTTTTAGTTTTATAATTTCAACAAGTTATGCATGGTACCCCCAGGGCAATAAATCATTCCGAAAGTAGGGAATTGTTTCTTTTCGAGCGGCCATGTTTGTTGGCATTTCTCGTTGAGTTTTATTATACTGAGACCATAACTCTTTCGAAAATTGAATTTTCCCAGGGAAATATTTTTTGGCCTTCTAGTCAAATCTTATTACTTTTACGTGCACTTTCAGAGCACATAATAAATAAATTAGTTCCTTTCTGAGCAAGGGGGAGAGAACCGACCGAAGAAGGGCATTCGCAGGGCCGCCCAGAGTACAGAGAAGAAATAAGTTCAAATGAAAATCTACGAAAAAGAAAACTGGCCTTTGATAACATGCTTGGATCTGTTCGAATATGCTGATTATAGTGGTTATGCGAAGGCAAATATTTTGACATTTTGAATGCATGAGGACTTTATTATGCAGTTCGGGAAAAAAGTCCTTTGAACTATTCTTTTAAAGCATGGACGTAAAGTTAGTTTATCAGATATGTAAGGAGACGAGTTTTGATTTCATTCTTAGATAATTTTTATTACACGTTTCGAAAATCGGAAATTTTATTTAGCAAAAAATATTTGAAATTGAAAAATATTTTTTTGTAGAATCAAAATTTATATAAAAAAATGTTGAATGCGTTTTGTTGCATATTATAGAATTTTAACCGACTAAAATTATTTCCGTGTATTTAAAGAATCATCGTTTTTTAGTTCCACTTGTATATTATGTGGTTTTCCGGTCAAAAGCTAAAAACGAAGTCTCATATTCCATCAGATTCCCTTAACTTAGTGAAACTTACCTTAACTTAGCGATTGTCGTGTCGCGGAAGTTTGGAGAGTGGGGTTCCAGTTCAGGTGTTGCCTCGTCATCTGACCGTGGTTCAAAATTACGTGGTGTCCTTGATCTTTGGGATTGAACCCGGACCGTCGCCAATAACCCGTTGTGTTGCTCCAGTGTGACATTAATTAAAGTACCTGTTACTACCTTAACTTAGTGAAGTGAGATAAAATGTGATGCTTAGACACTTGAAATATTGGGTTACATACTAATTTTTAAAACTGTTATTTGAATTTTCCAAAAATATTTTGGGGGTATTTCAATTAACGTCACACTGGAGCAACACAACGGGCTATTGGTGACGGTACGGGATCAATCCCAAAGGGAAAGAACCGAGGACAACACCACGTAATTTTGAACCACGGTCAGATGACGAGGCAACACCTGAGCTGGCACCCCACTCTTCAAAATTCCACACCACGCCAACGTGACCAAAAAGATTTGGACTACGGTAGTTGGTTAGAAGAGTCATGGATTAGAAACCGGAGGGTTGTGAGTTTGGAGCTAGATCCAACCAAAAGCCGACGAGTAAATGGGGGATGGTGCATGTTAAATCTGTCCTAGCCTCAAATGTCCTCACGATGGTGTTGTGTGGAAGTCGTTGCAGAGTGGGGGACCTGCTCAGGTGTTGACCTCGTCATCTGATCGTAGTTCAATATGACGAGGCGTTGTCCTCGCATCTTTCCCCTTTTGTATTAATCCCCGACTGTCACCGGGGCCGTCGTGGCTCAGTGGGTGTGCCCACTGCGCCAGCAACCTTCGAGTTGTAGGCGGCGCAGGTTCGATTTCTGTCAAATGCATTCCTCCCTGGGTGTATTTCTCTCTTCTGTGTCAGTAAAACTTTCATTGTGTGTCTATTACTTGATATTGTATGTCTTGACCTTGCTCAGCATGGCCAAATATGGTCCTTGCGCCATAAAACGTAAACCAACCAACCCGAACCGTTACCAATACCCCGTTGTGTAGCTCCAATGCGATGTTAATCCAACTAATTGCGTACATACCTTTTCTAGGATTCACTCAAACAATGAGTGTGGCTATTTAGTCACATGTGTTGTGGAAGAAAGCGCTGCTACACAACTTCTCGGTTGAGGGTTGGTTGGGTTTTGTATGGCGCAATGGCCATATTTGGCCATGCTGCGCCAGACACAAGACAAACCAGATACAATATCATGTAAATAGACGAACACACATAATGAAAATTTTACTGACACAGAGAAATACACCTAAGGAAGAATCGCATCTGAGAAGAATCGAATGTGAGCCGCCTACAACTCAAAGGTTGCTAGCGAAGTGGGCACACCCACTGAGCCACGACAGCCCTCTCTACTTTACGGAAACCTAGTGAGGGTTAATGCATAACAAATTCGTGAATTTTCCAGCGATGGAAACACCAAATCAACTTTTTTTACATAATTTTGTTCCATCAATAAACACATGAATCGCTCTCGCTTTTATGTGCTGTTTTAGTTGCGATATGTCTTGCTGTTAACATTCTGACATTGTTCTAGGAAACTTTAGGGGTCGCGGTAGCCCGGTTGGAAGAGGAACGTAGCAACCGAAGGTTTTAGAGTTCAAGTACAACCAAAGACCGTCGTGTACAAAGGGAACTTGTGCGTCTTAAATCTGTCGTGGCCTCAAAAGTCCTCACGTTGGAGTGGTGTGGAAGTTTGGAGAGTGGGTTGCCAGCGTAAATGTGACCTCGTCATCTGATCGTGGTTCAAAATTACTTGGTGTTGTCCTAGGTTCTTTCACCTCGGGTTTGATCCCGGACTGCCGCCCATAGCTCGTTGTGTTGCTCCAGTGCGACGTTTATTAAATACCTACCTACCTCGGAAACTTTATAAGTATATTGGAGGGGGGAGGGGGGAATTTCAATTAACGTCACACTGGAGCAACACAATGGGCTATTGGTGACGGTCCGGGATCACTCCCAAAGGGAAAGATCCGAGGACAACACCACGTAATTTTGAACCACGGTCAGATGACGAGGCAACACCTGAGCTGGCACCCCACTCTCCAAACTTCCACACCACGCCAATATAAGTATATTGATTTGAATAGCTTTGAATGTGATGTATTTTGTTTGCTCAGAAATATCGCTTCCACGTTTCCTTTTGCTTATCAAAACATTATGATCAAAGTAAAACATCTTTGAAATTCAGCTTTACATTTCTACTCCCGTACCTCGAAGAAAATTGCTTTCCTGTGTAAATAGGCTGGATCGAGAAATATGTTTGAAAAGCTTAGATGTGTGTACAAAATAGCATAACAAAATCGTTGGAAAAATATTTCAGATATGTTTCGACTACTTTAGCACTAATAAATATTCTGCAAGTTGTAAACTAACTTACTCTGGATGCATTTCTCTTTTCTGTCAACTTTTCATTGTATGTCCATTACTTGACATTGCGTCTTGATTGTGGCGAGAATTGGCCAAATATGGCCCCTGCGCCACAAAAAATATAAGCTACTAAAAATGATCTATTTTCCTTTCAAGACCCCAAGGGCTCGGTGGGTATGCCCACTGCGCTAGCAACTTTCGAGTTGTAGGCGGCGCAGGTTCGATTCCTGTCAGGTGCATTTCTCCCTGGTTGTATTTCTCATCTGTGTCAGTTAAACTTTCATTCTGTGTGTCTGTCGATTACTTGATATTGTATGTCTTGTGTCTGGCGCAGCATGGCCAAATATGCCCTTGCGCCATAAAACCCCAAATCAACCAATCAATCAATTAAGATCCGGTTGGAATAGTAGATTAGAAACCGGAGGGATGAGTTCGAAACGTGTTGGACCTAAAAAAACCGTCGTATACTTGGGGCACGTTAAACCTGTCGTGGCCTCAAATGTCCTCACGTTGACGTGTTGTGGAAGTTTGGACAGTGGGTACTAGCTCAAGTGCTGGCCTCGTCATATGACCGTGGTTCAAAATGGCGAGGTTATGTCCTCGAATCTTTGAGATGAATCCCGGACCGTCAGCGATAATGTTTGTTGCTTGGAGCACAAACACTATTGATGACGTTAATTCGATTACCTACCTTTCTACCTTCCATTCAAGTTACTCTAGAGCAGCGATTTTCAACACGTGTGTGACGGTACAGTGGTAAATATGGCACTGATGTCTTAACCCTCCAAGTTGTTTCGGCAAGATATCTCGTCTAACCAACTTTGCTAACGATGAGATATCTCGTCATCAAGATAATGCCGATTTTTAATTATGGTGACGAGATTAAGATCTGGCAAGTTTTAATTTATGTGATATCTCATCGAGTAAGCCACCAAGCAGGATTTATGGTGAAGTGGTTTAATTTAAGTTTTATTTCATTTCATAGATTTAGTTTTGAACTTCTGACGAATGTGTTTACAAATAAGTTTAATTAATTCCCGTATAAATAACTTTAATTATTGCTTTTTGCAAAGTACTATCTTAAATAGATTGTTGCTAAAAGATTTTTAAAAAGGTGGTTTTTAGGAAAAAAGGTAGCAATTACTATTTTCATAAGTCAATCAGTTATATCGGTAATAATTTTGATGTACCGCAGAATTTTATTCGTTTGTTTGTCACAAGATGGAAAAGGGCAATCAAGCGTTTTTTTAATCTGTAACACAAACCAAATACTATTTCAAGACTTTTTGAGAAAGACTATTATGATCAAAAAACGAAAGGCTCATGAAAGAAAAAATGACAGGAAGTACATTTCACATGGATATCCAATTACAGATAAGTATAAAAATGCACACAAATTGCAAGACTATCACCCTTTTAATGCAGCAATTTCCTAGATTATATTTTGCATGCGAAATTAACGTATGATGTACTCCAATTTCCAAACTTCATTAGGATGCCTTTACTTTTAAAAAGCTTTATAATGATTTTATAAAAAGAAAATTAGAGTGTCCATTAAAATTAAATTTATTTCCATATTTATTCGAACACATTGGATGCAAGAGATTACCTACGAATCGAGTGAGTATATGTAATATCATTTTAATGAAAAAAATGAAGTAAAACGAAAATTGTTCATTACCTGCATAACGGAAATAAATTTTTTTAAATGCAAAACAAAGCACAGTCATGTGTATTCTTCGAAAACCTTTTTTTTAACCATCAGATATCCATGATTTATGAAAGGCAAAAAGAATAGCAATGCTGTGCGCTGAAAAGCAGAAATGATATTCTTCTGAAATATTTTTTCTCGAAAATTTTACGGCGATTCTTTTCTTGTTTTAGTCTCGGGAGACTAAAGCAGTTAGAAATGATGAAGCTTCCCTTTCTTCCCTACGCTTTCCTGATAATGAAAGTTTTTCTTGCTGTACTGAAGCAGTGCAAGTCTGTCCCATTTCGACGGTAGGCAACTAATTTATCAAATCTGCTCGGGAGATAGTATTTCGAGAAGTAATTTAAGAAAAAAAATGTTTTTACAACTCTAGTGTCTCTATTTGCTGTTTTAAAAGACATTTCTCATTTTTATATGATGCAATTTTACGTAGTGGGTTTTTACCCGAAGCAAGTTAACACTAGACCAGCACACCCAGTTACCCCGAAACGTCCGCCAATGTTTGACTCCAGTAAATAAATTGAGTAAAATAGTTATATCTAAATGGGACCTTTATTTTTTAGTGTAGTTAACCTTAAGGCTTATTACACAATATTTACACAAGCATATAATTATTTATGGCACTGAAAGGTACAGTAAAATTTGTCAAACTCGCATTAAAAAATAAAACAAACAGAAGAACGTTAAATCTGTCGTGGCCTCAAATGTCCTCACGTTGGCGTGGTGTGGAAGGTTGGAGAGTGGGGTGCCAGCTCATGTTTGACCTCGTCCTCGTCATCTGAACGTGGTTCAAAATTACGTGGTTTTTTTCCTTGGATTTTTCTCTTCGGGTTTGATCCCGGACCGTTGTCAATAGCCCGTTGTGTTGTTCCAGTGCGCCATTAATTAAAATACCTATCTACCTTTCATTCTTATATATCTTCACCAACAACCACCTTTTGTGACTGGATTATTTGTTTTAACAAAGCCTAGGAAATTGTTTAAACATTAAAAGTATAATGGAAAAATAAATCATTTGCAGCTTACGTATTACGCGAAAAGATACTACTGCATTAAAACTGATATATTAGAACTATTTAATTAAAACTCACAAACTAGGGAGGCTGAAAACTATATAACAAACAAAACAATTCTTATTTCAAGGCGTCAGAAATAATTTACAGAATAATTCTGAATGGTACGAGTTATCTGATCGAAATATAATTCTAGAGTAATACCAATCAGCTTTCTATTTAATTTAGCTTGACTTTTAAAGAGGATGTCTTTTAAATATTCATTTAAGATACTTTACTTCTTTCTGTTTCGATTCTATTCTCGGTTTAATTAAGATTTTTAATTTTCCTGCGTTATTTTTAATTCTTTGTTTAGAAGATTCAGTTGTAGAATAGGAAATTAAAACTCCTGGTAGGTTTGTAATTGGGAAGTAAAATTGTCTTATTTCTTTCAAAGATCGTAGGTATAGATTTAATAATGAATTGTACCCGCCTTCGTTTGACTTATATGTTTTTGCTTTTTTATTATATGCTTTTTGTTTTATTAAGTACTCTTTTGTAATATTGAGAATAATCCTTCTGTGATTAGTTTATTAAATCTTATTTCATTGTTAAACTATTGAGAGTGGGACTCAGTCTTCGATTTGTCATTTCGCATACCACTTTCTGAATTTTCATTGATTTCAATGTTACGAAACACAAAGACATCAGTCTGATATAAATAAGCCCATTGAAATTCTGAGGCGTTTTAGGTTTCTATGCCTTTAAAACGCCATTTTCACCCAAATTTCACATTTTTTCAAATTTAACATATACTACAACTTTTTAGCTCTTCAGATCACTTCGGAGTTTACTTCTACGACCATTAGAACTGGAGATATGAAATTTAAAAAAGTATTGAAATCTATATTTGACATTGGTTTTATATTGTGTTTAGCTTTTTCTCGAAATGTTATTTTACCTAAGCGTTATTTTCCGCAAAACAATATCTCAGAATGCAACCATTAAATTCTTTTGAAATTTTGTATTCGTTATTCTAAAGATTATAAAGCAGGATTTGAACTATTAGTATTAAGAAATATGCATTTTTTTTAAAACAAATTGAGCAGGACGTAAATCTAAATGTTTTGCATTTTGTTCTTTATTCATGTATTTTTCAGGGATGACTGACGTTTACAATTAATATAAATATAACACTATAGTAATGATTGTAGACTGAATAACTGAATGAATGGTTTTAGAATAATTCACTTTACAAACTGGAAATATATTAATTATTTTTTTAAATATGACGTTTTGCGTAAATGGTATTTTTGGCTGTGGGTTTTTACACTTTTTACTCCATTTTTATAAAAAAAATAAATTTTAAACGCTAATTTCTGCCATAAAATGCTTTTTCTAGTAGAAATCAATAACAAAATCAATAAAAATCTAAGTTCCGTAATAATTTTAAAAAATTGAGGTATACAGGTATCTTAAGGTGGGTAGGTATTTTAATTAACGTCGCACGGGGAGCAACACAATGGGCTATTCACGCCGGTCCGGGATCAAACCCGAAGGGAAAGAGCCGAGTACACCACGTAATTTTGAACCACGGTCAGATGACGAGGCAACACATGAGCTGGCACCCCACTCTCCAAACTTCCACACCACGCCAACGTGAGGACATTTGAGGCCACCGCGGATTTAACATGCACCAGCCCCCTTTTCACTCTCTTGGACATGGACCTCTAGTGCAATTATTTTACTTATTCCAACAAATTTTCTTTCATAGTTAATTAGAATTACAATTATGATAATTAATTAGAATTCTTTAATTTCAAAATATTCTAGATGAATTGCTTGTTTACAGAGTGCGTGGCCATTTATTTAGAGATTTTACTTATTGAATGAAAACTCCTTCACAAATTCTCAATTACAAATCCACGTAGGAAGGCCAAATTTATAGAATATTTCTTCGGAGTTCAATAGTTTTTGATTTTACCCAAATGAGCGTTTATAATTATCTTAATAGAACGACAACGTGCTTTTACTTTGGTTACATTGTGGCATTACTAACTTATTTCTGATATCTTTTACGCAGAGAAAATTTCATGCTGGAATAACTTAATTAACAAAAGCAACCATAATGAAACTTTCGTTTCAGGCTCGTGGTCTTGATCATTAACAGCCTTTTCGGGCTTCAATTAAACATGGGAGATACGAAATAAAACAAGTGCTTTCTTATACAAGAATGATGATACAGTTAAAATGTTGAATATTTTTTTATGCTGGGGATTAAATAGTAATTAAATTAGGTTCATGGAAAAACTTAGGAGGCGGTTAAAAAAAATGAGAAGTAAAATTATAATAGATGTCTGCGGTGAAAGAGGAAGGGGAAATATTTTTTTCTCAATCCAATTAAGGTTAACCATCTGTTACGATTAATTAGGGCACAATGCTTTACTATAATTTTTCGTAATAAGTACTCATCACTGATACATTTATTTTTTTGAGCTTGTCTCTAACAGTGTGTGAGCATAAATTATTTAGATTTCATCTGCTATTATTTCCGCAAGTATAATTATAGATGTAACAACATGTGACAAGACGTCTTTTCAGGTTAGGTCGTGAAGATCATGTTAGTTATGCAAGTTATTGTTTACACATCTCTTGGTGGTTGTCTGAACGAAATATCTCGTCCTTAGCAAAATTGGTCAGACCTTCATGGACGATATAATTCGTCGAAACCACTCGGAGGGCTAAAAAATTATTTTTGGAATAAAATTCTTTTATTTTCTTTTACTTAAGGGACAAATGTATATGGTACGTGGTCCATATCTAAGTTTAAGATAATATTTTCATTTCGGGGTTAACCCAAAGTGAATATGTGAGACTTGAATCTAAACATCACATGTGATCACATCGATTTTGTGAAACTGCAGGCACAGCTAATGGGAAAGCATAATCAGCAATTTGGGAGGTTGATTCTCACCCTTTTCTGAGGGGGGATTGCAAAGATATTGAATTAATAACGAATATGATGTTGGAAAATGGATCGGGAAATGTAGTGAGTGTAAATTGAATATTAAATAAAAGTATTTCGGGATTTTGTCACATACGGCACAGAATGTTTATGCTTACTAGAAATAATTAGTTACCACTTTAGGACTTGGAAGCCCCTTAACGTTATATTTGAATTCTCGTTTACTTGACTAAATCGCAAGTTTCATTGTGAACATCACATTATATTCTGGCAAAATTTGCTCTCAATCGATGTAGCATTTCATGAATTCTGCCCGATGCATTTTTGCATGCTAACTTACGGCATTGTATTCCATGCTGCATGCAGAAATTACGAATGCTATTGAATTGATGTGAATCATGCTAATTGTTTTCGTGTTGAATTTTAGCCAGCTCAACGGAATGATGCTGCACTCAAAAGTAGCCTAAAATAAAGCATTTTGCCACCTGCGTTCTTAGGGAACTAGTTCGTAGGGTGTCCAAACCAGGCAGATCAGCTTCCCCTTCAAGTGGTTTCTAAGAGATATATCGTCACATAATGTTTCTTTGGTGTCCAGACAAAAGCTGTTTCAGATTGGTGGAGATTTTACTCATCCGCCGCATTCACCGGACATTCCATCTTTCTGTATCCATATACTCCAATCCTTACAAAATTTTCTTAATAGAAAACTCAATTCCTTAGAAGACCCTAAAAGACAGTTCTTTGTAAAGAAAGGTAGGTATTTTAATTAACGTCACACTTGGGGCGACACAACGGGCTATTGGAGACAGTCCGGGATCAATCCCAAAGGGAAAGATCAGACGAAAACACCACGTAATTCTGAACCACGATCAGATGACGAGTTAATACCTGAGCTGGCACCCCACTCTCCAAACTTCCACACCACGCCAAAGTGAGGAAATTTGAGGCCACGACGGAGATTTAACGTGCACCAGCCCCCTTTATACACCACGGTCTTTGTTTGGATTCGAACTCGCAACCCTCCGCTACTCTTCCAACCGGGCTACCAAGGCGCCTTTGTCCAGAAAGATAAAAAGGTTTTGGTGGACGGCATTATGAAGTTACGTGAAAGATGGTAGAAGATTGTGGAGGGAAACGGTCAATACGTTTTTCAATAAAGTTATTTGTGCCAATTAAGAATGTTACTTTTATATTTAAATCGAACGAACCTTTTCGCCAATCCAATATTTGGCCGTCCCAATCAGTGTAAGAGTAGAGGATTAGGAACCGGAGGGTTGCGAGTTCGAAACTCGATCCAAAGTCCATAATGTTCGTGGGGGCTGGTGCAATTTAAATCTGTCGAGGCCAAATGTCCTCACATTCGCGTGGTATGGAAGTTTGGTGAGTGGGGTGCCAATTCAAGTGTTGATCTCGTCTTTCGACCATGGTTTAAAATGACAATGTGTTCTCATCGGATCTTTCCCTTCAGGATTGCTACTTTAATTCAACTATCTACCCAATCAGTGTAAATCACGAGGAGATTCATAATCTATCCAACGTCCGTAGTTTTATCTTCGAACACCTTATGAAATAATATCAAGCTTTATTTTAGATTTATATTTTAAAGTACACTATCGGCCACCCTTGGGATTTTGTCACCGGCGTGCAACCAGACACTGAACATCTAACAAAACCGACCCTGGTGCTGACAGAATGTCGATTAGAGGGAATTTGTTGCCATTGCCTGATATCCTACACCTTCTGGATCACAAGAACCAGTCCAAAAGTATGAGAACAACTATAGATAGTTCGCCAAAAGTCCATTTTTTACAGTTCGTAAGTCTCAGCAATTTTACCGTGTTAAACTTTTAAAAACACTTTACCAAGACACATTGTTTATAGAATTCGGTCATTGTTCAAATCTAGTCTGAACAAATAGAAAGCTGTATTCAAAGCTGCACGATACTACTTCATGAGTGGAATTTTTATTGTAAACAAACCAGACGGAAGACGAATACTTTCATTCCTGTAACCCAAATGCTCTCGTACTCGTACATATCGGAGTTACCTTGAAATGTAATTTATCGCTCTTTTCAGCGACGTTTAATCTAATTGGCGTTCAACCAATTAACTATATTTTACCAACTCAGGCAGATAGGTAGGTAGTTAATTATCGTCAGACTGGAGCAACAGTATTGGTGACGATTTAACGTGTACACGACGGTTTTTGGCTGGACCGAGTTTCCAACTCCAACCCTCCGGCTGCTAATCAGTTGCTCTTCCAAAAGGGCTACCACGGTCGTTACCAATTCAGAATTCCGGACATTTCCCTTTGGATTTGATCCCAGACCGTCGGCAATAGCCCGTTGTTTTGCTCCAGTGTGATTTAATTAAATACCTACCAATTAAGAAATTACGAGGTGTTGTCCTCGAATCTTTCCCATCGGGACTGATACCGGACCTTCGCTAATAGCCCATTGTTTTGCTCCAGTGTGACTAATTAAAATACCTACGTACAACAAAATCACTACCGCTCACCTACATTTAGCTTGACAGAAGCCTCTCACAGCAAGCTATTCAACACTTGTGAGCATAGAATCTAAAACCATACCCTTTCTCATTTGCGTGAACCGCGGTACCCCCGTTGGAAGGGTAACAGACTAGCAACCGGAGGGTTGCGTGTTTGAATCCAACCAAAGACCGTCGTGTACAAAGGGGGCTGGTGCACGTTAAATATGTCGTTGCCCCAAATGTTCTCACATTGGCATGGTGTGGAAGTTTGGAGAGTGTGCCAGTTCAGGTGTGACCTCGTCATCTGACCGTGATTCAAAAATTAGATGTACTCGGATCTTTCACTTCTGGTTTGATCCCGGACCGTCACCAATAGCCCTTCGTGTTTCTGCAGTGCGAGGGTAATTAAATACTTGCCTTCCTACCTACATCATTTGCAAGTTGGAGCGTCGGGATATTTTACGAATTTCCGAATGTATCATGACTAATTTATATACAATGGCGGAAACTAAAGAAACGGAATCAAAATTCCAGCAACTTCCGAAAACATAAAAATCCCCAAACTCCGATTCTGTTCTTGTTTGAGATTTTCTATCAATCCATTACGGAAAGTTTCGTCTCAAACAAATCCACTCAACTCTTCCCATCAGAAACGATCCAACTTAAGCAACTAAACTTCGGGTCGGGCGAATTCCAGTGGAGTGCTCAATTACCATAATTCGGAAACAGAAGACAAACGAGTGGCAACAGTGCGTGAGCCGCAAGATTTGCGTTCCTGACAGGGATCAAGTGGGAGGAGAAATATCGATAGAAATTACTCGAGTGAAATATCGATATGGACCTACCTTCGATTACGACGCTGCATCAATTGCCAACGGCTATCAAAAAAGACATTTGCAAAGGAGAATTCGCAGGCGGAAGGGAAGATTTTCGAATCCAAAGTTTCCATGTTGTTATCGAAACTTGTAGTTTCCTTTTTTATTGTCCTCCTCGAGCTTCGAAAGGCTTGAATAACTTCAAAGGAACATTAGAAGCACCTGCACCGTAAAACTTTATGTTGAAGGCAACATCCCTCACAGAAATATAGTGAAATCGGAGCTGTTGAACTTTCGAAGCGCTGGGTGTTATTAAAGCAAGAGTTGATAGCGATTTTGGAGCTTTGTTTTTCGAAACTTTGTTAATATTGCATTTCCGTGTCTCATGTCATTCAGCAAACTTACTTTTCTAGTACTGTGTTATTGCGCGCATCTATCTCGGTAATGTAGATAAAATGCTGCACATCAGGCCACATATAGGGGCCGCTGTGGCCCGGTTGGAAAAGTTACGGATTAGCAACCGGAGGGTTGCGAGTTCAAATCCTGCCAAAGACCGTCGTGTACAAAGGGGGCTGTTGCACGTTAAATCTGTCGCGGCCTCAAATGCCCTCACGTTAGCGTGGTGTGGAAGTTTGGAGAGTGGGGTGACAGCTCAGGTGTTGCCTCGTTATCTGACCGTGATTCAAAATTACGCGGTGTTGTCCTGGGATATTTCCCTTTGGGATTGATCCCAGACCGTCGCGAATAGCCCGTTGTGTTGCTCCAGTGCTACGTTAATTAAAATACCTACCTACAAGGGCACGTGTACATTTGTATCCTCTGCAGGGAGTCTTTAACCCCTCCAAGTTGTTTCGACGAGATATCTCGTCTATCTAGATCTGACCAATTTTGCAAAAGCCGATATCACGTCATTACGATGTCGAGATCATTATGACCGTATCGTCGTTATGATGTCGATATCAAGATCTGGCCAGCTTTCTTCTATTGGCTTATTTGTTATTGATTGTCCATCAAGATCTTGTCAGTTTTCTTCTAATAACGAGATATATCGTCAATTAAGGTCGAATATCCGTTCGGGTTGGATCCCGGATCGTCGCCAATAGCCCTTTGTGTTGCTCCAGTGCGACGCTCATTAAAATACCTACCTATCTCGTCAATCAAGATCTGGTCAGTTTTGTTAATGTCGAGATACCTCGTCAAGACAACCAAGAGGGTTAAATAACTATATTCGTTATTCATTCCTCGATCAAATTCCAGACTAGTTATTAATTTAGTGCCGTCAAATTTCTCTCAGAGGCCAATGAATCTCTCTAAATTAGCTGATTGTACACTTTATACACGCCATGGGTGCCGTTTCGTCTATATTTCTCTCGCTCCTACCCTTAACCTCCAAGAGGGTTAAATAACTATATTCGTTATTCATTCCTCGATCAAATTCCAGACTAGTTATTAATTTAGTGCCGTCAAATTTCTCTCAGAGGCCAATGAATCTATCTCTAAATTAGCTGATTGTACACTTTATACACGCCATGGGTGCCGTTTCGTCTATATTTCTCTCGCTCCTACCCTTAACCTCCAAGTAGCTCGGACGTCTTCCCCTGAATTCGCTATTCGCAATTTATTTACATAATCACGTAGTTTGCTTTAACGCAGCGATTTTCAAGTGGTGTGCCTTACGGATGGAGAAACCGAATCAATTTTGTAACATTTATTCGGTTTAGTTTCTTACAAGTGTGTTCATTCACAAGTACATATAACTGAATACTATCTTTTTAGTACAAAGTATCACCAATAGTTTTAAAAGGAGTTTTTAAAAGCCGCCTTATAGAGTAAAAAGGTTAAGTAATTGAAGTTATTTTTGTAAATCAATCTATATAGGGGTGAATCCATTCAAATTCAGGCAATGAAAAAATAGAATGTTCGCCTCTCGACATCTTCGATTTTTTTAAAATTCAGTACATTAAGGCCGGTATCGTATGTTGAACTATGCCACATTTATTTTTTGCAAAATAATATTTTTCGTGGAAATAAGACCCTATGAATGACGATAAAAAATATTCAATTTTGGCTGTCAAGTATGTCGCGTAACGCTTAAAATTTTGCTCGCTCAAATTATCAGAGATAAATTTGTTTTGTCTTCTGTTCGTGACACATAAATGCACTGTTCGTAGTAAGAAGTAAAATATTTTAAAATACTATATTAGTTTTTTAACAATTCATCATGGAACTTGAAAAAGTTTGGACAAGATTTTTTCAAAAAAGCCATCTTTAAAAATTCTGAAAATTTTTGTATAAATTCATTAGAATATTGTTAATTTACTTCTCTATATAACTAATGCAGTTTCTCAAAGGTTGGTTTTTAATAGCCTCCAACGTAAAATATCGTCGAAATTTTAACCTGACGCTCTCGAATCTTTGCAGCTCATGCACCTTTTTCGATGCAATATTTTAACACGTTTTATTATTTCTGTACATACGTATATCAATCTAGTGTGTGACATCTGATTTTAGATAGTTTTATAACTCTTCAGTAAATAGTTATAAAAAAAGATCAGTCAAAATCTATTTCCAATTATTGACCGGGGAAAACATTTGGAACGCATATTGCATTAGGGCTTTCCTTGCAATACATTTTTCACTTTGTCATTAATACAGCACCTGCGGCATGAAATTATAAAATAAAGAGCAAGTGATATTACTCAAAAAGGTTCAAGACTGATGTTTATTTTTATCAAACAGCTGAATCTACACAGCTGTTCATGTGGGGGAAGATTATTTATACGTATAGCGAAGGAGTAAATTTAACGTGTTAATCATTACCTTTGTCTGAAAGAAATTGATTAGTCTTACTCATTTACTCTTATTTCATTCTTGGATTTGGATATAAGTTTATAGCGCATAATTCATGAATCGTAATTTATTCTGAGATTCTATGTAATTAATTTCTCAAACAAATCTATGTAGTATGTAAAAAAATTTCAGGGATTGAGAGAAGGAAACAAATAAATCAAATGTAGTATTATTGAGGAAGGCACAATGAGAAAATGCCGCAACATTAAAAATAGTTTTTAAATAACTAACAAATTTCCTCCTGTTGGAAGTTCTACAGTGGTGACGTTCAGGTGACAACGTCGGCCTCTGATCATACACAAAATCCGATATCTGAATATTGTGATATGAGAGTGCAACTTTTAAAGAATCGAAGAATATTGAAGTAAGTTACTTATGAATTGCCTTCGTAAAGTTCGACCATGAAATGGTCATTTATTGAAACATCTGTTGAATGCTTTCTTAGAGTTCTATGGGGCAGAACGGACAGGCTGAACTACTCTGAATTTTAACAAATTCCTCAACTTATTTTATCAGCGTAACTTATATTCAAATTTTCAAATTTTGGTAATGATTTCAAATAAATAGAAATTTATATCACATTATTTTATCCGTCAAGTTAAAATATGCCGAATTTTTGCATTTTCTTACCTATGCAGTTTTCGAAATATTTGAGGATTTATATTTGAAGATTATAAATACATTTTGTACTATTAGTGCGTTTTGTGTATATACTATTCAAATGTTTTTAAATATGTAGTTTGTTATTCTGTCTCTTTGTATCAAAACAATTACATTGCATTTTTTAAATTTTGTTGCGAGGTGAACAACAAAACTCAGTTTTGTTTGAAATTCTGTGCACATCCCTAATACATAATATTGTGCTTGATAATTTATTCAATTTCAGTAAATACTGTAAATTATTGCTCATAATATTCCATTAGCGGTGAGTATAAAAGTACTTTTAAACAAATACGGAAAGAATATTTAAACTGGAAGTTGAAAGAAAATCCTTACAAAATTTAGGGATATCGAAAACTTTTTCGTCCTTTTACAGGGAATTTGACATGCGCTTAGGGATTTTTCGTCCTTCGGCAGATTTTGAAGGTATTTCATTATCTTCTGATCACGTTGGGTTTCCCTATCACGGTCATTACGCAAAATAATTTATTTAAGCTTAACTATTCGAAAACTGCAAAAGGTACTCACACACTTAGATAGCATATTTATTTCGGAACTTCCAAAATATAATCAGATTTTTTTTAAATGTTTTTTTTTCAGAAAAATGAATTTAAAATTTATCGAAGTGAAAAATCTATATTTTCAATGCTATTTAAGTCCTGCTAATGAAATTAGCATCAATATTTGCTCCAAAGTTTTACAATTCTTTTGCAGAAAACAAAATTGAATTATCTGAAATACTTTAGGAGATATGCGATTTTTAAGTAGGTGATGAGCGCTCAGAAAAAAAAATAAAATTTTATTTGTGACGACACTTTCACAGACCTGTAACTCGAGGAAATTTATTTGGAGATAAAAAATATGTTGATTCAAGGTAGCCCAAAGTGTACCTGTGCAAAATATCATTCGATTCGGAGATGGTGAGGTGCACAGCCTTTTCTGGATTTGAATAGATTCACCCATAGCTATATTATAGCTATTTAGCTATTTTTTGGTCCGATCGCAAAAAATATATATTTTGGCGTTCCACAGAATTTTAGAAATTAGTTTGTGTGCTATGAAACGATGAAAACGTTTGAAAATCACTCTTAATATATCAGCCTAATTAAAAATCTGTCTCTTAAACAGAAGGTTCAATTATTGCTTTCTTTTCAATACGATATACATCCGAATTTGAAGTGTGATCAAAACGCATCCGTGCTGAACTGGGCCACGGAATTCTAGTTGGAAGAGTAACGGATTAGCAACTGTAGGGTTTCGAGTTCGAAACTCAGTAGCCCGTTGCGACGTTAAATCGACTACCTTCCGCACTGATTGTATAACTTCGGTAGGTAGGTAATTTTATTAATGTGTAGCACTGTAGCAACGCAACGGACTATTGGCGTCGGTCCAGGATCAAACCTAAAGGGAGAGGCCGAGGACAACACGTAATTTTGAACCATGGTCAGATGACGAGGTTACACCCCTGAGTTGGCACCACGATTTCTAATATTCCATATCACGCCAAGGTGAGGACATTTGAGGCCACGACGGATTTAACGTGCACCAGCCCCCTTTGTACACGACGGTCTGGTTGGATTCTAACTCGCAACCCTCCGGTTGCTAATCCGTTACTCTTCCAACCGCGGCCCTGTATAACTTCGGAATGACGCAGAGTGAAAGAAATAAGTTTTAAACCCCGAAACCTTCCACAATAAGAGCCACGATTCAAGTCACTCTTGCTCTTTTGGATATTTTGCAATAGTGATTTGTTCTTGCTTTGGTGAAGCTGCTTGTCGGATTTGTAACGTCAGACCAATGAATTCGCATCAAATTTTGTCTAAAACTTCGCGAAACTTCCAAATGCACATATTTAAAGTTCATACTCATGTGTAAACAAAGCCCAAGGTTTCCTTTGCCGAAGTGCGGCCGTCGTGGCTCAGTGGATATGTCCTCTGCGCTAGCATACTTCGAGTTGTAAGCGGCGCAGGCTCCATTCCTGTCAGGTGCATTCCTCCCTGGGTATATTTCTCTCTTCTGTGTCAGTAAAACTTTCATTGTGTGTCTATTACTTGATATTGTATGTCTTGTGTCCGGTGCAGCATGGCCAAATATGGCCCTTGTGCCTTAAAACCCCAAACGTAAAAACATAATTAAAATATTCATTCAACAATAACACATCGAAATGTAAATTAGGTTATAAGCAGTTTTAAAAATATCGAATTAGGTGTATTGTGATTTATTTTTAAACACTTTATTACCTGATATTTTTTATTGTACTTGGATTGAATCAATAAAATATTGATGTAAGATATCAGACAATTCTTTATTTTCAAGAAAATATAAATCCGATTTGTACATTTTTAGAAGTATATAAATTAGTATACACTATAAGCGTTGTGTCAGTTTTAAAAAATTAATTTTTGATTTTAAAGTTAGGTCAGGTTATTGTGAAACAGGAAAATTTCAAATGATCAATATCCCAATACCTCGTAAGTATATCCCTCAATGTAAACTCCCCCAAAACTGTTTTATTTAAATTTCCATCCGATTTTGTGATACAAAAGGAATATTTGTGACAGTGGGGGTAAAGACTGAAAAATTACTTTTAAAAAATGAAAGAAAAGAATGTATTGTTCAACTAGAGAAACGAATGATTGCAAGTTTCTTAATTTTTTTTGGTTTAACTTCACTTTTTGGTTTAACTCACTTCAAAACCAACCGGTATGTAGCTGGTTGAACCGGAGGGTTGTGAGTTAGAATCCAACCACAGGCCGTCGTGTACAAAGGGGCTGGTACACGTTAAATCCGTCGTGGCCTCAAACGTCCTCACGTTGGCGTGATGTGGAAGTGTGGAGAATGGGGGTTCCAGCTCAGGTGTTGCCTCGTCATCTTACCATGATTCAAAATTACGTGGTGTTGTCCCCGTGTCTTTCCCTTTGGCATTGATCCCGGTCCGTCACCAATAGCCTTTGTGTTGCACCAGTGTAACGTTAATTAAAATACCTACCTACGTACGTGTTTTGAAGGTTGATTGGGTTTTATGGCGCAAAGGCCATAATTCCCCATGCTGATACAAATACAAGACAAACAACGTCAAGTAATGGGCACACGCACATAGAAAGTTTTACTGACACAGAAGAGAAACAAACCCAGGGAGGAATCGAACCTACGCCTCCTACTGCTCGCAAGATGCTTGCGCAGTTAGGAAACCTATAGAGCCACGACGGCCCTTAAGGTTTGTCGATAGGAAATGATGTGGTTTGAATCCGTTATGTGAGGAGGTTGTCGCGATTCATTAGGTATGCACATAGCGCTTGCAACCTGCAAGGTGTAGGCGTCGCAAGTTTGATTCCTTCATGTGTGTATTTATCTTTTATGTGTCAGTAAAGCTTTCCTATGTGCGTATGCCCGTTATTTGATGTTGTGTGTATTGTGTTTGACGCAGCATGGTCAAATGTGGCCCTTGTGCCATAAAACCCAATCCAACCAAGCGTTTTGTGAGTTGTTGCGTTTTATTGTGTCTATACGATGCGAATATCAACATTAAATTTGACATTAGACATAAAAGAATATAACTTTTTTGAATAGAATTCTGTCTGTACATCGTCCGCTTACAAGTGAAACACTAATCCAAAATTTTTAAATAGGAGCTTTTATAGCTTTTCAAGACTAAATGTAGTTATTAGACTGGTGAACTGGGATTGATTCCGGATCGTCACCCCGGTTGTGTTGCTCCAGTGTGACGTTAATTAAAACACCTACCTACTTACCTAGACTAATGAAATCGACTAAGTCAGATTAATTACAATCCCTACACTATTATTTCGGCGCATGTACTTTCAGTTGTTGATTTGTAAGTTTTTCTTTTATTTTTTCTTTGTATGAAGGTTCGACTTCTCTTCCTGGGGCCGCGGTAGCCTGTTTGGAAGAGTAACGGAGGCTGCGAGTTCGAATTCAACCAAAGACCTTCGTGTATAAAGGGGACTGGTGTACGCTAAGTGTGTCGTGGCCTCAAATGTCCTCACGTTAGCGTGATGTGGAAGGTTGGACAGTGGGGTGCCAACTCAGGTGTTGGTCTGGATATCGAAGAAGCAGCCATTTCCTAGTCAGAGAAAATCAATGAGTTATTTATCCTTAATACTTATGAAACAAAGGGTTGCGAGTTCAAATCCAACCAAAGACCGTCCTGTACAAAGGGGCTGGTGCCCGTCAAATCTGTAGTGGCCTCAAATCTGCTCACGTTGGCATTTTGTGGAAACTTGGAGAGTTGGGTGAAAGCTCAAGTGTGACCTCGTCTTCTGACCGTGGTTCAAAATTACGTGGTGTTGTCCTATGATCTTTCCCTTCGGGCTTGATCCCGGACCTTCGCCAATAGCCCATTGTGTTGCCACCAGTGTGACGTTAATTAATACCTACCTCGACTTCGAGAAACACGTAGTTGGTAGAATTTTTTCTCCTTCAGTTTTTTCTGAACTGTTTTTCGATTTAGTATATTTCATTTATAAGCCGACGATATAATAGAAAAACAAGGTATTTCATATTTACTCAGTCAACGTTGAAATTTTAGCGGATAATAAAGTATATAAATCTTGAGTTAGAAGTAGTTTCTTTATCAGTTCCAGTTTTAAACCTTTTACTATAAATTCTACAAGGCACTGAAGATAGGAAGAAAACAATAACAAGCTACTTCGAAAATTCGATCTTTTATATATGAATATCAGAAAGTTCAAAATTTGAGTAAATGAAACCTAACCTAAACTGTATTTAAATTATTTAATATAAGCCGTTCGGAATATTTAAACCAGGATAATATCAACTGACTTCTAAATTTAGTACGATATAAGAAATGTCACTAGGAAAAGAAGAAAAAAACAAATATATCTAGATACAAATGCTGTACTACACTAAACGCTTTAGAGATGACTTATATTTCTAGATGCGAAGTGCTATAATATAACTGTAAATAAATAAAAATATAACGCCCCAAACTATTTCCCAGATCACTACAGTTTTACTCTTGTTTAAATATCAGGTTATCTATAAAATGTTCCATCCCTAGAAATGTCAACTATTTTTATTTATAAAACTTTGAAATACGCATAAAGTGAAATAATATTTAGAAGATATTAAGAATTCGAATGTAAAAATTATTAGAACTACAGCTATATTACTGTTAGAAGACACCAATGCAGTAAAATTTTAGCAAAACGTAAAACTCGTCGTTGGAAAAATTGGTTATATTTTAAGAATATAGCAAAATGTAGCAAGGATGAAAAATGCTTATTCTTTGTTAAAAAAGTTCACTAAATCATCTCCATTTCCCATTTTTTTAATTTTAAATGGCAAAACCCACGAGTACTTTTTGAAAAGGAAATAATTCTTACAATAAATCTCTCTCTATATATATTTCACTAACGTACAGAAACGGGACTTATTTGTATCGTGGCAAATGGCAACAAGGGAATCTATATATATAAAATAGGATGTGTGTGTGTATATATGTATATTTTCTATACAAATCTACACCGTTTGACCAATCCACACCAAATTTGGTACACTTATACTTTAGAACACTGCGGTCAGCATAGGCTAACTCTTAACCCCCGTTCTATTAGCCCTGGGGGCTAAAAACTATTCGAAATCGCAATAGAAATAACATTGAGCATAGATTGATTGCTTTAGGCAGCGATGGTTGCTTTACCAGTGTTGATCAAAAAACAATTTTTTTCGAAACAAATTAAATTACAGTATTTATGTTTGAACTGACCTTTTAGTTCTTCCCATGATGTAAATAAATTATAGATATTTTATTGATAAAGGGAAAGAATATTTTAAAATATTTATTTTTGCAAGGAAATTCAAGGAAAAGTTTTCAGGAGTTCAAGGATTATTTTCAAGGAAAGTTGGTGTATATTTCGACCAACTTTCCTTAAATAATTTATTGAATACGTAATGATTTGTAGAATTCTGTTTCACAAGGCTTTTCAGGTAAGGCGTGTAACTTATTTTAAAATGTCCGGAATAGTTACATGTGAATCCTCCGTTGAAGCAGTGATTTTCTTTCTGAAAAATAATTCTGTAAAATCGACCTTCTGCTTTTTGAAAATATTTTATCTATTCAGTTTAATTTGTCTACACCGATTACATTTATTTCTAACCCAAGCATCGTTATTCTGAAAAGCACAAACGAAAAACTCATTGATCATAAAAGCGTAATTTTGCTACTCGGTATCTGGCAGCACCAAAATTAATGCTTACTTTTTTTTATAAAACTTTGTAGAACTTTCTAGAAAGTTGGGGAAACGGAAACTTCCTTGGACTCATGGTGGAGAACATTCCAGCACCCACTCGATTCTTAGCTGGTCGTATTTAAAGGAAGCTAGCTCGGTAAGTCTTCCAGTTTATCATCTTTCAGTGAATCTGGCAGTTTTATTTCGCTCTTTTGATTGTATAAGTGTTTCCTACCTTATTCGACAGTGATAGTGTACATTTTGGATTTATATTTCTAAACTGATGTAAGTACTACATAATTTTAAATTCGTTTTTTCGTTAATTTTAGCATTTTATTGTATTCTATAATAGATTTCATTGCTCAGTGAGAGTGTGCCTTTTGCTTATTTTATGAAATAGCATTCTTTTACAGATTTCTTTGCTGTAGCAATGCCTCCAAGGAAGCGAAAGGCGATCGGCCAAGTACAGTCAACGGCTAAGACGATGAAAGATTCGCGTTGTCAAGAAACTTCCGAGGAGAGGAATAGAAGACTTGCGATTGCGAGAGAGAGAGAGCTACTACATTTAGAACAACAGAAATGGCACAGCAGCGTGAGGTTCGACTACAGGATAAGAGATATAGAGTCAAACGATCACGGACTGCGCACCATTTTAGCTTAGCATTGGAAGGATTCCACTACAATTCACATAAAGACTACTCGCTGCATGCAAGTGTTACCATCGGGAAAATGGAAATGGTTTATAGTTACTGTCAAGCCAAAAATGTTTAAATCAGAGTCTACCTGGTATTTGCTTCAAAAATGGAAAAATTAATCTCTGCCAACTGGAACCACCACCACACGAACTTTTGACTTACACATCAGGAGATACGTCAGAGTCGAAGCATTTTCTTAGTAACATCAGAAAATACAACTCATGTTTCCAAATGACATCATTCGGCGCCACATCAGTTGTTGGGCAGCCCGGATTTCCGTCGACTTCAAGGTGCAAGGGCAGATTTACCATAGAGCGGGATCGTTGCTTCCGCTGCCAAATCAACCACCAAAATTTCTACAACAAAATTTTATTCAAAACGAACAAATGGAAACTGATCAGAGGTGCGCCTACATCTCGGGAACAAGACGTCAGATTGTGTTAAACTTACAGAGGATATTTCATGAGCACAATAATCTTATTAAAACGTTTGAAACAGCATTGGAACGTATGCCAACAGATGAATTTAAAGTAGTCATAAGAGCTGACCGAAGACCAGCAGGCGAACACGAGCGGCGTTTTAACTCTCCTCAAGCAGATGAAGTCGCGGTGGTTATATCAGGCGATGAGTTCCATCAACGGGATATCGTTATTCAACGACGAGGTGAATCATTGCAGCGCATTTTGGAAACACATCGATCTTAGGATGCTCTGCAGTGATATTCCCCCATGGTGAAGATGGATATCATTTTAGTCTGAGGCAGATCAACCCAAGAACAGGTGAAACAACGAGCAAGAAAGTTTCAGCGATGGATTTCTATGCGTACAGATTAATGGTTCGAGATTCTGAGCAGAACCATGTATTGAACTGCAGGCAATTGTTTCATCAGTTCATCGTCGATATGTACGCTAAAGTCGAGAGTGAGCGTCTCCTTTACATTCGTCTAAATCAGCGTAAACTGAGAGTTGACGAATATATTCACCTGAGAGATACTGTGTCAAATGACGGGAACGTTGAAAACCTCGGTGCCTTGGTCAAACTACCAGCTACATTTACAGGCAGTCCCAGACACATGCACGAATACACGCAAGATGCTATGACGTACGTGAGGACGTACGGGAGACCAGACGTATTTATCTCCTTCACCTGCAATCCCACTTGAACGGAGATCAAGGAGGTTCTTACCAATGGTCAATTACCCAGTGAGCGCCACGACTTGATTGCGAGAGTATTTAAACAGAAGCAGTTGAAACTGATTGACGTTATAACAAAGGGCCATGTATTTGGAGTACCTAGGTGCTGGATGTATGCGATTGAATTATTATTTTATTTCTATGATTAGTTTTATATTTTTACATGAATATTATGTACATTTGATTGATAAAAATAGGATATTTAAAATATTTCATTATTCATAATTTATATTTTGTAATGGAACACGACAAACTTCAAGTCATTAATCATAAAAGCGTAATTTTGTTATTTTAGATTTAGCAAACCAGAATTAATGTTTTATTATTTTATAAATTTGATTTAGAATCCCGTGTTTGTCTATTTGAGTTAACACAGCTAAATGTTGCAGTCATATTTGAGCATTACTAAATTTCATAAATCATTATCGTCTTTATCAATATTTTCAAATGTCTTTTTTCGAATTGCTCTATTTCAGAATACACTCAGGCAGTCGAAATTCGACACTGCGCATCATTCGTTTTTTAGAATTCTGCATTTTTTCGTCGGAATTTCGTTTCTGTTCGTAGTTATGTCTTAATCTTTTACATATTGCAATATATTCAGGAATTAAATTCATATATTTGCGTCTGAAGTATATTGTAGAAGCTATGAAAAAGTTAAAACGTATTTTTCGTACAACTTAAATGATTGCATTTTTCTGTGAAAGAAAAATGATTATTCTAATTCACTTTTCAAGCAACATTTAACCATTTCAAGCAGAGCAACGCCGGGTAATTCAGCTAGTATAAATATAAAATCGATCGCTACGAGACTTATGTAGCAATTTTGCTGCTTCGAGATTTAATCAATGCGAATTAAAACAAAAAGCAATTGCTACCAGTTGCTTTATATTTTATTTCATTAGGTAGGAAGGTATTTAATTAACGTCTCATTGGAGCAGCACAGCGGGCTATTGGTGACGGTCCGGGAACAAACCCGAAGGGAAAGAGCGAGAATATCAAGTCATTTTGAACCACTGTCAGATGACGAGGTCACATCTGAGCTGGCATCCCACTCTCCAAACTTCCACACCACGCCAACGTGAGGACATTTGAGGCCACGACAGGTTTAACGTGCACCATCCCCCTTTGTACATGACGGTGTTTGGTTAGAACTCGCAACCCTCCAGTTGTTATTCCGTTACTCTTCCAACCATGCTAACGCGGCCCTTTATTTCATTTGGAAATACGGAATAAGCATCTCTCAAAGCTTATATTAACAAAAACGAACAAGGTACTGGTTACAAACCAAATTAGCGACAAAAATATATGTCGCCACATGACTGGATAGGCCGCTATATTGGATGCCTTTCGTATGCGGAAGTGCTTATATTAAACCTATGACGGGTTATTATAACCGAAATTTATCGCCAATTCGCGATGGTAATAATTGCCAGTTGGTGATGATACCGTGTTTTTTGAGCCTAACCCTATTAAAACGAATAAAAATAAAGTAAACTAGGTAACGACACTACCATCAATAAATATAAACCATTAAGAAAACAGGTATGTAGGTAGGTATTTTTAATTAACGTCACACTGGAGAAATTCAACGGGCTATTGGCGACGGTCCGGCATCCATATCCAAAATTAAGTAAACAAATGCTATGTGCGAGTCTGCTAGCTTGTATAAAATTGAAGAACTCGGAATAACAGAATATACTCTTCAAAGAAATACTCTATTAACATCAATCATCATAACCAAAGTCTTATAGTATTTAAGAACCAATTTATGTGTCCATAAAGCTGGATGGGACAACATTTCTATATTCATGTGTTAGTTCCAACCAAAGACCGTCGTATACGTAAGGGCTAGTGCACGTTAAATCTGTCAAGACCTCAAATGTCCTCACGTTGGCGTTGCGTGGAAGTCTGGAGAGTTTGGGTGTTGACTTCGCGTCTTCTGACCGTGGTTCAAAATTACGAAATCTTGTCCTCGGATCTTTCCAATCGGGATTAATCCCGGACCGTAGCCAATAGCCCGTTGTGTTTGCTCCAGTGCGACGTAAATTCAAACACCCCTCCTCATGCTGGTGTAAATAATGTTTATAGAATACGTGAAAATTTTATGAAACTAAAAATACTGAATGTTTGTGATTTATTTGAAGTAAAATTTTAATAGCCGCTTTTTGAAAATGGTACACAAAACAAATGGTTCTGTTTTTGTGTCTATTTCCGGACGAGAAGTTCTGGGAAACTTGTAGGAATAGAATCTCTAAGAAATGCATTTCTTAGAAATCTTTCCGTTCGTAAAAATTTGCCATCGCCTTCTGTCAACAAACATGCTTTCCCGATGCTAAATGGTTTGGGAAGAAAATCAATAAAAGATATTTACACAATAGTGTTTGTGATGTACTTGTTCGAGATCAATCCATCAAATATTCAAACAATCTTTATTTTTTAAGTAGAAAAAATATTCAAGTACTACTCTTATTATACTCTTTCAATTTTTAACTTTAATATCAATAAAAATTTGTCAACTGGAATAGATGAATCCAAAACATGTTATCTCCGCTACATCAGTGGCTGCGGTAGCCCGTTTGGAAGAGTAAAGGATTAGCAACCGGAAGGTTGCGAGTTTGAAGACCGTCGTGTACAAAAGGGGGCTGGTGCACGTTAAATTTGTCGTGACCTCGAATGTCCTCATGTTGGCGTGGAAATTTGGAGAGTGGAGTGGCAGCTCAGGTGTGACCTCGTCATCTGACCATGATTCAAAATTACTTGGTGTTGTGCTCGGTCTTTCCCTTCGGGTTTGATCCCGGACCGTCGACAATAGACCGTTGTGTTGTTCCAGTGGGACGTTAATTAAATACCTACTTCTGCTACATCAGAACTTTCTGGAAGCTAAAAGCGGTATTTTGATTTATTTTGCTGCTTTTGAAATATTCTGAAATGTATTTAAAAACACTAGTCTTTCAAATATTTGTTATATCGGATTCCTCATTTTTAGCTAAATATTAAAAAGATATTTTCATATATAAAATTTTGGGCATGTTTTTGAAATATAATCAAATATTTTCTCGAAACTCAAAACCGATTCGACCTGAAAATTTAATTTGTGAAATGCCTTTAATATTCAGTGCCGTTATTCGGAATTTAACACACATTTTACATTTTAAATATTTAAAAAAAGCATTTTATCATTGCTTTAAAATATTTTACATTAATTTGAGTAAAATTTCATTTGGCAGCTAATGTATCCGTAAAACTCATTTATTCACTGAATGTCTCAAAATTGCCTATTGAAAATTGATATTTTTTTAAAGAAATCAAGACAGTTTTGAATTTACCATCCTCAATTTCGCTTAACACATTTCAAAAAGGTACATACAATTTCAGAGCTTTATGTAAACTACACTGCTGGCCACCGTAAATGCAACACCCTGAAGGAAGCATGCAAATAATATGAAATTTACAACATGCATTAGCGGAGGTGAGATATGCAAATGATTAGAATTTCAGCGCAGTCGCACATCACGCGCGCCTGTGGCGCCACTTCAAAGCGCTATTTAAGGCTTGGAGACTTCGACGATTTCAAGTACGGCAATTGTGTTTTTCTTGTGGTTTTTTCAAAAAAACGATCAATTATGCCTCGTAGAAAACAGCGATCATCTTTTGATCAAGTATCCGAGTTCGACAGAGGAAGGATAGTGGCCTACCGAGATTGTGGATTATCTTTCAGGGAAATCGGTAGTCGTGTTGAAGGAAACCAAACAACTGTAATGCGGATATGTGATCGTTGGATGCAGGAGGGTACGACGGACCGACGTGTTCGATCGCATCCACCTCAGTGCACCACTTCACGTGATGACAGGCATATTGTGCGTATGGCAGTGACGGATCGCTCAGCCACATCACGAGCACAGCACATTCAGTCTGTACCGCATCATCCAGTGTCTGCGCGTACCATTCGACGCCGTTTACAGCAGAGTGGTCTGTCCGCAAGACGTCCATTGCTTCGTCTACCCTTGACGCAGAACCACAGACGTTTCCGCCGCCAATGGTGCGATGAAAGAAGGATGTGGACGGCAGAATGGAATGAAATTGTCTTTACTGACGAGTCACGCTTCTGTCTGCAACACCACGATGGTCGGATTCGAGTCTGGAGACACCGTGGAGAGAGGATGCTGAACAGTTGCGTTATGCACCGCCACACCGGTCCTGTACCGGGTATTATGGTATGGGGCGGTATTGGATATCACTCTCGCACTCCTCTAGTACGCATTGCCGGTACTTTAAACAGCCAGCGCTACATCTCCGAGGTGTTGGAGCCAGTTGTCCTTCCCTACCTTCAGGGCTTGCCCACAGCCATATTTCAACAGGATAATGCGCGACCACACGTGGCACGCATTGTCCAAGGGTTCTTCGTCAATCGCCAGATTGAATTGCTTCCCTGGCCAGCTCGCTCTCCGGATCTTTCGCCGATAGAAAACATGTGGTCCATGGTTGCTCAACGATTGACCCAGAATACATCCCCAGCTGCCACACCAGATCAACTTTGGCAACGTGTGGAAGCTGCTTGGTCTGCTGTACCCCAAGAATACATCCAAAGTCTCTTTGAATCAATGCCGAGGCGTGTGGCAGCGGTGATCTCCAACAATGGCGGCTACTCTGGCTACTGATTTTGGCAGGAACCACACTTCACAGAAGTCTATAAATTGAATCTTTTGATACTTGGTCAACATGTTATCTACAAAATAAATTTTGTTGTGATATCTCTTGTCTTTCTTGGTGTTGCAATTTGGGTGGCCAGCAGTGTATTAAAAGCTTAGAAATTTACACTGATGTTCAAAATTAAGAGAATTTTCACTTTTGGGCGATTATCTCTAGAACTACTGGGCATACTTTAATGAAATGAGTTATTATTTCAGCCTATGTACATAGGTTGAATTGAAAATAATAACCATACAACAGTTATAGTAAACAAGTATGATCCTGCGTAAGACATATCAGAACAGGAAGATTTAAAAGAGGTTACAATATCAACACGAAAAGTGGGTTAATAGGGGATAAGTGTAACTGTAAGAGGGGTATGCTCCCCTCTTACAGTTATACAGCTCTAACAACGTGAATTCATACTGGAAATGAGGCAGTTTATGAGTCCCTGAGGCACTTGGTCCCACTCCTCCAGAAACGCTGTTTCAGGTCCTGGATGATTCTGGGAGGCGGGAGGCGAATTGTAATTGTCCTCCCAATAGCGTCCTAGATATCTCTATAGCAGGGGTAGTCAACCTTTTTATATCTACCGCCCACTTTTGTATCTTTGTTGGTAGTAAAATTTTCTTACCGGACACCGGTTCCGCAATAACTTAATTTAGCGCAACTGAAAAGTACTCGTAATTTTTGAGTGGAGGTTCAGTAAAAATATGTAGTTAAATTTATCTTTTTATTTATACTTTGTGTGCATATGTTTATAATACACTGAAAATTTTAATTTGATGCTGCATTTCTGCATCTCTATAGATACAGCGCCTACTAGTACGGAAGCTGCTTAAATCGAAGAAAAAGAAAATTAAATATAAAAACTATAAAAGTTTAAAGTTTATTAAATGACTTTTAATTAATTATTAATGAGATCCTTGAGGCTGATGCTGCGAAACTAAATATTTGATATCTGATTCAATTTTCGTAAGGAACAAACGAAGGTCTCTTTCGGAAATATTCAGACGCTTCCTCTGTTTGGTGATTTGATTAACATCACTAAAGCCTGATTTTACAAGATATGAGGTAGGGAAAGGGTATCAATAAATTTAATATCATTTCCCACATATTTGGATATATTCCACATATTTGGACGCAGGATTTTTTTTTATTTAGCCATAGGTTTTCATATCCTCCACTATCGAAATTATATTTACTCTCTTCATCATATCTATGTTCTAACAGTTCTTGGCAAGTTGTACCAGCCTCCTCAATATTTGCAGTAAAAGGATTTTTCTTCCAGTAATACCACCTCTAAGTTAAAAATATCTTCAAATCGTTTTTCCATATCCAATTTAAGTTCGTTAAGGTGGCTACTGAATATTTCAATCTCCTCTAGAGTTACATCATCTTTTATAGATAATTCGGGAAACTGATGAAATTCTCTCTTCAATAGATTGTAACGAAGATCAAGTTTGTCGATAAATAATGACACAATATTTTGACAATTGATAAGAGTTTTATTAGCTCTTTGAAGCTGCAAATTGATTTAATTAAATCTCTTGAAATATCTGCCTAATAAAAGGCATCATTCTTAACTGTTTTTAATTGTTGAGAGAGATTGGTATCATTAATACTTTAAAAAAATGTATGACACTATCATATGTTACAAAGCGAGACAAACATGCATCCTTTGACAGCCACGGAACTTCTGTGTGTAAAAGTAACCTAATAAATTCCTCATTATTGCACTGGAACAGCTGTTGAAACATTCTATCATGTTTGGCATTGGATTTGATCTTATTTACAACTCCAATTATTATAGTTAATGATGAATGGACACTTGTACTAAAATGTTTTCGCACAAGTTGTTGTTTGTGCACCACACAATGAATACATAAAACACTTCTTCCTTCAAATAAGCAACAAATCCACGATAGCGACCTACCATTGATGGTGCTCCATCAGTAGCGCATGCTACAATATTGTTCAAAGGTATATTATTTTTTGCAAAGTATGATTTCACAGCATTAAATAATGATAATCCTCTTGTATCTGTAATAATTATTAGTGGGCTGTAGGGACCAGGTTGACTACCCCTGCTTTATAGGGTTTAGGTCTGGAGACCTAGCTGGCCAATCCATCCGGCCAATATCCTTACTTTCCAGATATTCGTCGACCAGATGAGTCCTATGTGGACGACCGTTGTCGTCCATAAAAATGAAATAAAATGCAAATTCTCTTATTTTTGAACTCCTGTGTAATTAGAACCAGATCGTGGATGGATAAAATTTTGTAGTGATTTTAGGACTTTTTAGATAAATTGCCGTCCTCTTACATAAAAGTATAAGTACAGCATTTACAAGTCCGAGTATCTACGATGAATTTCTAACAGCACTGAATAGCAGTACTATCAATCAACCAACTGTTTATTTGCTGTTTTTGTTTATATAATTTGGTATGAATGATTTTGCACCAACTATATTTATTCAGTGACCTTTAAAGCTCTCAAGAGCCAGCCAGGATGGTGAATAAACTGGCCTGGTTACGAACCAAACAACGAGACAATGTGTTGATCAAGCTGTCATGTTTCTAGTTACTGTCATGGAACCTAGTGTTTGGGAACATGATCTAGATTTCAAATATTCGCTGTTTCATCCTAGACTCCTGAGAAACGGTTCGTAAATTATGTGATTCTTATGGATACCAGATCGTAGGTGGTCAACATTTTGTAATAAGTAGTGATTTTAGAGGAGTTTGGGCTATAATACAGTCGTGTCATTCAAAAGTGACACTAAGTTTGATCCTTGGAACTTGACGATTGCTGAATTTTGCGTATAAACGTATCTTATTCTTAACATTACTGGTTCGTTGGTTGGACTCCATGCCGCAAAGGCCAGATTTGTGCCAAGCTCAAGATAAACATTACATGAAAAGCAATGGATATACAGACACTGAAAGTTTTTTGAAACGAAACAAGGGGAATATAAATGAGACGTGAATTGAAGCTATGGATGTGCCTTTATGATTCAAAGTCAACAAATCCAAGTTTATCTCGAGGTTCATCTGTTGCTTTGTTTTCGTTTTCTTATCGGAAACAATTACCTTGAAAGCCAATTTACTTAGAATTTGACTGAGGAATTTAGGAACTTGTATTTTATGTACTTCTGGACGACCAATGTGAGCATCGATCAATTGAACACGTGTACTATACTTTATCCCCCACTTGATCGACGAGATATCTCGTCCATCAAGTTCTGGCCAATTTTGTAATGACGAGATATCGCGTCGAGACAAAACTGTCCTATTACTCAAAGGGAATAAAAATCCGAGTAGGAAAAACAAATGGTGCCTTTCCCAGAACAAGTGTCAGATTGGAACAGTTTTTTGTATCAGATGCTAGCCATAATAAGACAGTTTATGACACCAAGATAAACCAATAGGTTGGTAGATTGGATTGAATTTTATGGCGGAAGGGCCATATTTGGCCATGCTGCGCCAGATAGAAGACATACAATATCAAGTAATAGACACACACAATGAAAGTTTTACTGAAATATAAGAGAGAATTACACCCAGGGAGGAATGCACCAGACAGGAATCGAACCTGCGCCGCCTACAACTCGAAGGCTGCTAGCGCAGTGGGAATACCCACTATGCGAGGTCGGCCCCGATTAACCACTAGGAGTGTTCATCATTTGATTGTATTGTTGAAACATATCGGAAAGAAAAAGGCTACAGTAAAACACCTGCCATTTATAAATTATAAAACTTCATCAAAAAGACTGTCATGTTGGGAGCAAAAAGAACTCCTTATAACAATGAAAAGTGACTTTGTTGTTACCTGTTAACAACAAAGAAAAAACGGACTTACTGGAACAAAAACTACTACGACCAGTAAGAGAGAGCCACTGTTGTCTCCTCCAACAATGAAAGAAATCAACAATGATACTGGAGAACAAAAGAAAATAGTGATTACGTTGTTTATACGAAATATTTTTATCTTGAAAGTGACTTTGTGTGTGCGATTACCTTATACACAGGACGAATTTTTGAGATAAAAGCGATTTATTTTTACTCAAAGTGATGAAAGGATCAATTGCTTTGGCACTTTGCGTGATTTTTATGCAAGGCGTGGCAACAGCTCCGATTCGAGGGCTCTCAACCAATAACAGCGAGGTAAGTAGGCTTAATTCTAAATGCATCAGAAAAGAGTATATATGCATTTTATTATGTGAAATTTTATATCAAACAAGATTCAGTACTATAACATTTTAAATATCTTAATCTATTATGAGCACTAGTGTTAGATATGAGAAAGCAGCAGGTATAAATCGAAATGATTGCCATTTGTAGGTTGACAAGTTGTCGAAAGTTTTGCAATCTGAAATACCGATGAAGCCTTCAGACAATCATATGGTTAGTAATTTATTAATAAGACTATTGAATTCCATTTATATTTATTATACGCATAACTGTGTTAAATATGATACTCAATAAGGTTTGGTATGAATGATGATTCAAATATTTAGCAATTATATATTTTCCTATTATAGTAGTGTTGACTAATTTATTTATTTTCCGTAATTATTCTTAGCGATAAGAATTCACTGGTTTGTATTAAAATGAATGTCATTTACAGATTGAAAATATGGCTGAGTTGACTGAAGGGATACAGAAGATACCAGAAAATCAGGTGATGATGTATAGGGTGTTTTATAATTCATGAACAGGACTTTATCTCGTTTATGGTTGCTTCAGGGGAACCCCTACTTCCATTTGAAAAATCATCAGATAGGAAATTAGTATTATATCGTGAATTTTATACAAATTAATATTTCTGCTCATGATTGCCATATACTAATGGCCAATTAACCGAAATCGATTAGGTCAACTGGATAAATTTTCAATCGATAAATAAGCTGATAAGTAAAGTAAACATTCGACAATCTTGAAATGCTAAATTTAATTAATATAATTTCCTAAAATCTCAACGTAATGTGGTGTTGGTTTTGTTGTTCAGAAATGTTTAAGATAAAACGTAATGGAATTGGTATTTTGCTGGTTGGACCGTCTAAACGTAGAGTTTACTGATGCCACACCCTTGTAACAAAAAGTGACAGGAATTTATTGTTTTTCTGTTTTCTCTGAGTGGGAGATGGAGAATGCGCGTGAAACCATAAACGAGGAAGACCTGTTTATAAATTATAAAACATACTGTACATCAAAATATGTATACATTATTTTAACATTTTATTCATGATGATTTATTGTTCATTACGTTAAGTGTTACCAATAAGAATGTATGAGTATTTATTGAAATTCATGTGATTTACAGGATGACGACTTGATAAAAGATTTGCTTCATGGAAAACAGACGAGACCATTCAATCAGGTGAAGCTTATGTACGGCTTCAATAAAGAAACGACAAAAGAAAATCCTAAAACAGTCATCGCCGAGCCGAAAGTTGGTTACCTAACACTTAACACAGGAATAAAAGAGCATCAGAAGACAAAGGACGACATTTTCAAACATCCCAGAAGTGTATTTTCTGGCCCAAAGAATCAATTTATTCCAAAAGTTGGTTTTAAAATCACCGTACTAGTGGTATATGCAGTGGTTGGAATACTTTTCGGAGTGATACTATTTATTTACTTCCATAACCGATTCCCAAAGGCGGCACCAATTCCTGAAATAGCCCTGAACACTTCACCAAGAAACGTAGTCCAGAAGACTCAAATACATCTGGATATTCCTCACACTTGTTCCAGGGGGAATCGAGATCCTTACATACAACTGATAACCGACATAGATGAGAACAGTTCACTAAGGAACTTAGTCAATAAAACGCCCTCGATTCTTCACATGGCAAAGAACAATTTACTAAGCAACCTACTCTTAAAGGCGTCTCAAAACATTTCACATACCATTTCACTGGAGAATCTGGATTCTAACACACCAACACCTGACAAAGTGAAGAACAGTTCAACAGCGAACGCAGTCCTGAACAGCCTTCAAAATTTAGACATTTCACCTACCTGTTCAATAGCTGATCTAGACCCTAAGTCGCTACCAATGCATGCCTTTCCTCAGAGAAGTTCAATGGCAAGATGCAAGACGAGGTATGAATATCTCTATCTGTTTGGTGAACCTCCAACGTTGAAAGAGGAAGAAAGCGAAGATTCTGATGTAGAAAATCGTCTTGAAAGTGGAGGTTTTGAGTCATCCGTCAGAAGTGGTCTTACAAAAACAGAAGACACCGATATGGGAGAAAACATTACTAATGAACGAAAGGTGAGATTCAATAAAGTAGTTCCTGTGAAACCAAACATAGTTGGGAAATCGATATCCTGTTTTGAAAAGACCCCATGGAAAGGAAAGTGCCAAAAGAAGACACTCATACGTGAAATTACAGAAACGCACTCACTAAATGAAACCAGCAGTAGAAAGGTGGATAGAAATCGGAAAAGAACAGTTAAAATCAGAAAAGATGTCCCCAAAGTTGACACGCGGAAACAGAAATCAATATCTCGCCTCCCAACTCTTCGGACAATTAAGAAGCTGTTCAGTTCACGAAAAGTATCAGATTGTTCAGACAAAAGATATACATGATTTATGTAAAAATATTCTCTGATACACATCGAAGATCATCTGAATAATCTGGTTTTGAATCATCTTTGAAATATTTTTATTTGTATCAGCACTTTTAAAACGAATTTTTTGTTACGCGTCTGTTTAAAAAGATTGTATATAATTTGTGAAATTATTTTTCTCTTAGGAAGTCAATCTCTGAATTCTGAGTATCTGATAAAAATTGAAGGTTTTTTAAGTTCGCGGATAATTTATAAGATCTATTATATCTGCAAATAAAGATATTTTTTTACCTTCACGCTGTTTTGGTATCACTAAAAAAACGCTTTAATTTTCTTATGAATTATATCACGAAATAATGGTTGATTGGTTTAGGTTTTACGGCGTAATATCCAAAATGTTAATCAAATAATGATGTCGTTACCACCACGCCAAAGGCACCAATCTGCGTTTTGGCGATTTTCACCTAACTCCATTTTTCGAATCGCCATTTCATGTTTTATACTATAACAAAGCCACGGATCATCTTGATTCTTAGTGGAAATGGCGATTTTCATGGGAAAACAACCTTTGAGTCGTAACTCGAATTTTTCCGAAGCATCAACACTTTGAACGCGTGTTTTCGTAGAAACATCAATTTTGCAGAATGGTGCCTTTGGCGTGGTGGTAACGATATATATATTTAAATCTGTGCCACCTCTCCCAAAATATACGTAATAATTAGTTGTACGAGACTGATTTGAATAATTAGCTTTAGGTATTGTTTAACTCTCATGGTGATTGTCAAAGAAATATCGCATCATTAGATGGTAATGGTAATTAATTATAATTATTTAACGTCGCACTAGAGCAAAACTACGGACTATTGACGACGGTCCGGGATCAATACCTAAGAAAGTATTACTAAGGGAAACGTCCGAGGACAAAACCACTTACCACCGCCCACTTTTATAACTTTGTTGGAAGTAAAATTTTCTTACTGTCCACCGGTGTTCCGCAGTAACTTAATTTAGCGTAACTGTAAAGTACTCGTAAGTTTTGAGTGGAGGTTCAGTAAAAATATGTAGTTAAATTTATCTTTTTATTTATACTTTGCATATGTTTATAATACACTGAAAATTTAATTTGATGTTGCATTTCTGCATCCCTATCGATACAGCGCCTACTAGTGCGGAAGCTGCTTAAATTGAAGAAAGAGAAAATTGAATATAAAAACTATAAAAGTTTAAAGTCTATTAAATGGCCTTTAATTAATTATTAATGAGATCCTTGAGGCTGATGATGCGAAACTAAGTATTTGATATCTGGTTCAATTTTCGTAAGCAACAAACGAAGGTCTCTTTCGGAAATATTCAGACGCTTCCTCTGTTTGGTGATTTGATTAACATCACTAAAGCCTGATTTTACAAGATATGAGGTAGGGAAAGGGTATCAATAAATTTAATATCATTTCCCACATATTTGGATATAACGCAGGCATATTTTTATTTAGCCATAGGTTTTGATATTCACCACTATCGAAATTATATTTACTCTTCATATCTAAGTTCTAACAGTTCTTGGCAAGTTGTACCAGCCTCCTCAATATTTGCAGTAAAAGGATTTTTCATCCAGTAATACACCTCTAAATTAAAAATATCTTCAAATCGTTTTTCCACATCCAATTTAAGTTCGTTAAGGTGGATACTAAATCTTTCAATCTCCTCTAGAGTTGCATCATCTTTTATAGATGATAATTCGGGAAACTGATGAAATTCTCTCTTCAATAGATTATAACGAAGATCAAGTTTGTTGATAAATAATGACACAATATTTTGACAATTGATAAGAGTTTTATTAGCTCTTTGAAGCTGCAAATTAATTTCATTGAATCTCTTGAAAATATATGCGAAATAAAAGGCATCATTCTTTACTCTTTTTAATTGTTGACAGATTGGTATCATTAAAACTTTCAAAAAAAATGTATGATACTATCATATAATGTTACAAAAAGAGATAAACATGTATCCTTTGACAGCCACCGAACTTCTGTGTGTAAAAATAACCTAAAAAATTCCTCATTATTGTCCTGGCACAGCTGTTGAAACATTCTATCATGTTTGGCATTGGATTTGATCTTATTTACAGCTTTAATTATTATAGTTAATGATGAGTGGATACTTATACTTAAATGTTTTCGTACAAGCTGTTGTTTGTGCACCACACAATGAATACATAAAACATTTGGTACTTTTTTCTTCAAATAAGTGGTGCTCCATCAGTAGCGCATGCTACAATATTGTTTAAGAGTATAGTAATTTTTGCAAAGTATGAATTGACAAGATTAAATATTGATAATCCCTTGTATCTGTAATGAGATTTATTACTGGGCGGTAGGAACCAGGTTGACTACCACTGCTTTATAGAGTTTAGGTCTGGAGACCTAGCTGGCCAATCCATCCGGCCAATATCCTCACTTTCCAGATATTCGTCGACGGATGAGCTCTATGTGGACGAGCATTGTCGTCGATAAAAATGAAATCAGGGTCAACTGCACCCCTGAAAAGGCGAACATAGGGCTCAAAGGTCTCATCCCCATACCTCACAGCAGACACCTCGCTGTAATGGACAAATATCGATCTTCATTGGCTGTCGTGGCTATTGGATGACCTTACCTAGTCTTTCTCTACGGATCCGCTATCCTTAAACAGTTTCCATAAGTTGGACACGACGCTGGGCGTTACATTCAAGTCTCTAAAAATCTGCACTTGAGACTCCCCTGCTTCCAGTTTCCCGACGATTCGCAACCTCATTCCATGAACCACGAAAAACACCACGAAATTCGCCTAGGTGTGCGAGCGAACGAAGCGCGGAAATTGTCACGTGTGCTTAGAAAGCCTATTTCTCTAAATGCACCGCCCACACGCACGTGTACGCTTACGTATTCGACACTTAAGATTTGCATCTTTGCTTTAAGGCATACGTTTTACCTTTCATTCAGTACTTTTCGAGAAATTCGACAAAATATGCAAATTCTTTTAATTTTGAACACCAGTAAAGTTACATGATATTAGAGAAAAAGTAACAAGAAATAATCGTTTAAAATACCATTGTATGCTAGAAACATTTGGCTGGCCAAATCAAAAGGACTTCATCAAAATATCTCTGATATTTGTCCCTTCGTTTTCTTGAATCTGATGGCTTTTTTGTGTATTTATTAGAGCAGTAGTTCACACTGATTTTCGCTACACGAGTTTTTGTAATTTAAACAGAAATGATACTTATGTTATTCCAAAAATAATCTGAAATCAAATTTTAGGAAGTTTCTTGAAGCTATTGCTTAAGTACCGTTCTCTGAATAGTGATCAAAGTTATAAAAAATTAATATAAATCTAAAGCAAACATGAAATGGATACAAGAACTTTACTAAAATGTATTTTGTAAACATAAAATCAGGAGAAAGCAACAGCTATTCATGATAAACACATGATTTTTTACTGACATAACGATTCACAGCATTAAATTTTACTCTCATGTTTTAGTCTAAAGATTAGTGACAAAGAATCCATTACCGTCAACCGGGGTGGATTTGCCCACTTTTCAACTTTACACTTAAATTACTAGTATCTCCAGACTTAATTTCGTGTCCCATTGTGCGAAACAAATTGTCCCATTTGTGCGACGAATAGTGGATGCCATTTGTGATTTTAAATTTTATTTACATGTATTACTCAGTCCGTAAAAAATTAAAAATTGGGTAGGCAAAGTAACCTCTATAAAAGGGGCAGCTTTGCTCACCCACGATTCTTCTGTATTCCAGGGCAGAAAAATAATTTTTTTTTGTAATCACACCCCACTGGGGGTTAAAAGGACCATTATAGAAGAGTAAAAGTTTTTTCAAACAAGAAACATTTATTTTTCACAGAAACATGAATGAAACAGTAATATTCTAGTAAACTCAATATAAAAAAATAATTCAGACTAGGAATTGACACAGAAATGAACAATTAAGGAACTTGAATAATAGATATTAAAATGCAAACCACCTAAAAAAAACGAAAAACCATGAGAAAAATGAAACACCCCTTCTTTCCCGTGGAGGTTCAACTTCAGTAACGACGTCCTGACTTTGGACACTTGCCTCGTCCGGTCTTTGGGAATCTGAATGTCCTCCCTTTGTCTGATGTCGGCAAATAGGAGACTTCTAAGTCGTCGTCGCAATTGTTGAGAATTTTCGCCATATAATATTTCACCGACTTCTTCCCCAGAAATTGCACAATAATAAAGTCTCCAACATTATATGTAACATTGGAGAGTTCAACAGAACGATCTTGTTTGGTGGTTTCTTCATTTTCTCCCTAAATTATAGGTGGGCAAAGTGGCCCCAACTTTTTCACAAATCACGGGTCGACTTTGCCCATCTTTTTTTCCCCTTAAATTTACATTTACAAAATAATAACAACATGTCGTTAACCCTCATTACATGCCTCACAAGATGAAATAGCATTTTTGACTTACCTTAAGTTTTAGAAGGCTGCACAAAAACAAAAAGTTTCAACACAAACAAATTCAGCCATTTGGAGTTATTATTAAAAAGTAACACATGTATGAACTGATAAAATATCTCTGTGGAGCCATAACTTCAGTGTTGCCAACGTTGCATCTTATAAAGTTGAATAAAATGCTCCAGGGGCTCTGGCGGCACTTTAGCTAATTCTTTTACCTGGTGATTCTTTTTTACAAAAATTGGACAAAGCCACACCGGAGGGCAAAGCCACCCCAGTTGACGGTAGTGGGAAGGTATCGCTTTACATCGTTAACTTATTCAAAATAAATTCTCAATCATGTATCCATTTGCTTTATGTTTTTACTAAAATTATTCATTATCAATAAATACAATTTTTAATATGAAACATTATTGTGCATAAGATAAATATAATATCTTAAATCGTGGTCTTTTTATTTGATTTTATAAAAAGCAAGCATTTGAGCAAACTTATATATGTAAATGCAACTTTATCGCCGGGGGATTCAAAACTGAAGAAATTTATATTACTTTAGAAGAGACATTGATTTTTAGAATCAATTGCTTTTAATAAAAATGCTAGAGGTTATCAAAATACATTTTCTAAACAGAATTACATGGAAAAATGTTACCTTTATTTTAGAATATTGCTGTAATCGCATTTAAAAATGCCACTAAAGGCCTCGTAGATAATAATATGAATCTATTTTAATGTATCATTATTTGAAAATTTTATAGCATTTCAAATAAAGTAAGTTTTTAATTTTTGTAAAACTTAGGCCCCGTTCACAGGGACTTTTTCTAACGCACGTTTGATAAGAATTTTCGAGTGTTACCATATGAACACCACTTGGGCGTTTTTCGAGGTCAGTTTTCATTATGCATTAAATTATGTTTTTTATTCCCCTAATACAAGTTTCTATCTTTTGAATGGTTAAAGATAGAGTCAAAATTTCAACGGATTTCAAATCAGCGTAAATTTTGATTGATACCAAAACCATGATTTTCTTTGACAAAATTATTTTTTTATCAATAGTCGCAACTAATCTTTTAGCAGATATTCCTTTTATACTAAGCGTAAGCGGAAGTATTGCCTTGTTTTTAAAGGGAATACACTTTAATCAGATATTCTGTTCTTCCTTATCAACTGTTTTAATTTTACAGCCATTAAAAATAGGATGAAAATCTTTCCCAACCTAAAATTAATTTCCTTGTGTTTACAAGAGTATGGATTTGGTTAACTTAGAAATGAATGAAAATGAACAACAAAATGGCTAAAATAATCTAAAAAATATTCAAAATGACGTAAAAATGTGATGTTTCGATTTGTAAAACAGCCGTTCCCTAACTGCCTGTGAATAAAGTGTTTTTGAACTTAAAACTTTATACATAAATAAATGCAATATACTCGAATTGATGACCAGAAGTGACCACCTAAACAGGTGAATCTTCGCAAGGTATAGTATACGATGCGTTCCGGTGCAATGCCATGCCATCAACCTCGATTGTAAATTTTTGCACGTTAGGTTTTCATGTTTTTCCTAATTTTTCGAATGAATGGATTATTTTGGACCTAGGAATCGGTATGAGCCAGCGGATGACAGAAACAGTGCATTTTGTATTTCAAATTGTGGCATTAAACATTTTCATTAACTCTAAAATCCCAAAGTATTTGTTTTTTACTGTCAAGACAAGAAAAACCCTATAACCTTCACTCTCCAGTGTCGAGGATTCACCCACCAATAAAAAATATTAAGAAAGATTTGCTTTGTGTTAAGGGGTGATCACGGAATTTTTGAGCTCAAGAAGCTAGCAGATGAGTCATTTGTATGTGTTTTATCGTAAAAGCGAAACTGCGTATGAAAAATTGCAATATTTCTATAAAACTTTGATTAGAACAAAACTAACTGGAAAATAACCAATTTCTTTAAAATTTTAAAATTGACAGTATAAAGTAAAAATATATTCCCAAAAAACTACATTTCTAGAACCAGGAAATTGGAAACGGAATTTCTGTTTTTCTAGCATTGTCTACGAAGTACTATCAAAAAGATGACACGCAAACAAAATCCGCCACTGGCGATAACCTTTCTTTTTTGTTATTTTTGCAGGATCTGTCGTGTTTCCTACGATCTATAGCAAATTTTTATTTAATTTTCCTTCAAATAAATCTCTATACTTTTTAAAACCTATCTCATCATTTTAATGTATCAGCACAAATAACACATATATAACAATAATTAGTTTTTTAATTTTTAAACACAATTTTCCCTGAGTTCTGACTATCCGAAACGAAAACTAACCCTCCAACCTACCCTCTTTCAGGGGTTTTGTAGCACAACTAGGATAACGAATGGGAAATATTTAAAATAAAATTTTATTTAAACCCACGATGAAACAAGAAAATTATGTTAAAACTAAAAAAATCTCAAAGGAAAACCAAAAAACAGTGCATAACGAAAACCAGGTGATTGCTAATAGAATTTGCCTCTACACGTACATATTCCATAAAAATTTCGATTAAAGTAGTAATTACATTAATTGCAAGATTAAAATATAAATTCTATGAAAAATAAGCTCACTGTAAATTAAGTTCAGCAAATCAAAAGTTCATTTTCAAAAGTGATATCGAGTTCAATGTAACACGAGGATGTGAAAAATGAATGGAAATTGAAACTTATCTTACGCATTTCACATTGAGGACAAATAAAAAAATAACTAAAGTTTAGCTCTCTTTCCAATTGAATATTTAATTTTAGCTTTATTTTAAAGACGTTTGCCGCGCATGAAAACTAGAGAACGGACAGTGTCGGTATACGTTATTCTCAGAAATAAAATTACCCACTATCATCTTTAGTTATAAACTATCACATTTTTACAAGTTTTGTGTGAAAGCAGGGTAAATTTCTTCAATAAATAGAATACGATTAAATTTTCTGATCCTATTTTTAATGGCCATAAATATAAAGCAGTGGATTAAGATAAAATAACTCCAAACAAGTTATATCTTTTCTATAAAAACGAGATGAATACTCCCTTTTGTGTTCGTAATGAATATATTCGTCAATCTGTGAAGTGGCGAATTATCGGCAGTGTAGAAGCAGGGCAGAAAATCATGGAAGCAGCGAGATGTGTGAATATTTCAAGACAGTCTCTACGTTATGGAAACAATTTCAGAAGTCTGGGACTTTTGTAAGGAGGCCTGGACAAGGTCGTAAACGAATAACAACTGCTTCTGAAGATCGATATCTGGCAATAACTGCCCGTCGTAACAGGAAGTCTACTACTCGGCAGTAAAGTTCAGAGGTTGCAGCCGCCACTGGAACTGTTGTATCACGGCAAACTGTAAACAGAAGGCTTAATTAAAAAGGCCTTTATGCCAGAAAACCAAGGGAATGTGTTTCATTGTCTTCACAAGAAAAGAGGAATCGCTTTAATTGGTGCAAGAACGCCAGAACTGGAGTGAACACCATTGGACCCATGTTCTCTTTACAGATGAGTTGAGGTTTAGTTTAACATCTGATTCTAAACGTGTTTACATCTGGAGGGAGTCAAAAACACTAAATCTTCCTTCGAACATTATGGAACTAGACCGTTTCGGTAGTGCAGGTGTGATGGTATGGGGAGGAATAATGATCGATGGACGTACGCTCCTACACGTTTTCAACAGCAGATCTGTGACCGGCCAGAGATATCGGGATGAGGTCTTAGAACCTTATGTAAGACTTTTCAGAGGTGCATATGGATCTGACATTTTATTTATGAACGATAATGCTCGTCCACATCGAGCAAACCTCGTTGACGAATTCCTTGAAAGTGAAGCCATTGAGCGAATACCCTGGCCTGCAAAATTTCCTGATCTGAACCCGATAGAGAATTTATGGGGCTACCTTGGAAAAGCAGTTGCACGGAGACATCTTCCTCCTAGAGATATAAATGCCCTGAAGACCGCATTGTTGGAGGAGTGGAACTTAATTCACCAAATTATGGCTAACAACATTATCGCCAGCATTAAAACACGTTGTGATATGTGGGTACACGTCAGGGGAGATCACATTTCAAATAAAATTCATAAGCCTTAATTTTTTTCTGAGTTATTTTTTTTCTTAACTCTCCTTGTCCACATATTATTGCCATTTTTATTGTTTCATGCTACAGTTTTACATCATATGCAGTGCTTTTAAATTTTTTCCTTTGTATTTATGTGTTATGATGTTATATATCATTTCACACAAATTTATAAAATCATAGTTCACAGTTTCTGAGAAATCCGTGATTTTATGCATGTAAAGATAATTTTGGACATGATTGTATTAAAGTTGCAGTTGAAAAATTATTTATTTAAAGAAAATGACATTTTGGGTATCGATCTAAGTGTAAAATTTTCCGCAGATGTCAAATCCATTGATATTTTCACTCTATCTTTAACGATCGCGAAGATAACAACTTGGACTAGGGAAATTAAAAAGCCGTAACGTGCGTCAAGAAGCGTGTCATGTGAAAGGTGCAGTACACACCTATGTATCTCCACGTGCTTTCTAATCGCTAGATCGACCGGAGATTGTTGAATCGCCGAAGCTATCTGGCTCGTGGATTCTCGCGATTTCTGCATGTGAACATTCCAGTAGAACCCAATGTACACTGCTGGCCACCGTAAATGCAACACCCTGAAGGAAGCATGCAAATAATATGAAATTTACAACATGCATTAGCGGAGGTGAGATATGCAAATGATTAGAATTTCAGCGCAGACGCACATCACACGCGCCTGTGGCGCCACTTCAAAGCGCTATTTAAGGCTTGGAGATTTCGACGATTTCAAGTACGGCAATTGTGTTTTTCTTGTGGTTTTTTCAAAAAAAAACGATCAATTATGCCTCGTAGAAAACAGCGATCATCTTTTGATCAAGTATCCGAGTTCGACAGAGGAAGGATAGTGGCCTACCGAGATTGTGGATTATCTTTCAGGGAAATCGGTAGTCGTGTTGGACGAAACCAAACAACTGTAATGCGGATATGTGATCGTTGGATGCAAGAGGGTACGACGGACCGACTAGTTCGATCGCATCCACCTCAGTGCACCACTTCACGTGATGACAGGCATATTGTGCGTATGGCAGTGACGGATCGCTCAGCCACATCACGAACCATAGCACAGCACATTCAGTCTGTACCGCATCATCCAGTGTCTGCGCGTACCATTCGACGCCGTTTACAGCAGAGTGGTCTGTCCGCAAGACGTCCATTGCTTCGTCTACCCTTGACGCAGAACCACAGACGTTTCCGCCGCCAATGGTGCGATGAAAGAAGGATGTGGACGGCAGAATGGAATGAAATTGTCTTTACTGACGAGTCACGCTTCTGTCTGCAACACCACGATGGTCGGATTCGAGTCTGGAGACACCGTGGAGAGAGGATGCTGAACAGCTGCGTTATGCACCGCCACACTGGTCCTGTACCGGGTATTATGGTATGGGGCGGTATTGGATATCACTCTCGCACTCCTCTAGTACGCATTGCCGGTACTTTAAACAGCCAGCGCTACATCTCCGAGGTGTTGGAGCCAGTTGTCCTTCCTTACCTTCAGGGCTTGCCCACAGCCATATTTCAACAGGATAATGCGCGACCACACGTGGCACGCATTGTCCAAGGGTTCTTCGTCAATCGCCAGATTGAATTGCTTCCCTGGCCAGCTCGCTCTCCGGATCTTTCGCCGATAGAAAACATGTGGTCTATGGTTGCTCAACGATTGACCCAGAATACATCCCCAGCTGCCACACCAGATCAACTTTGGCAACGTGTGGAAGCTGCTTGGTCTGCTGTACCCCAAGAACACATCCAAAGTCTCTTTGAATCAATGCCGAGGCGTGTGGCAGCGGTGATCTCCAACAATGGCGGCTACTCTGGCTACTGATTTTGGCAGGAACCACACTTCACAGAAGTCTATAAATTTAATCATTTGATATACTTGGTCAACATGTTATCTACAAAATAAATTTTGTTGTGATATCTCTTGTCTTTCTTGGTGTTGCAATTTGGGTGGCCAGCAGTGTACTTTGGCTACCCGCATTTTGTTTTGACGTAAAACTCGCGTTAGAAAACGCCTCATGTGAACGAGGCTTAAATAGAAAATATTATGTATAAAAGGATTATTTTATGATGTAACTTATGCACTGTCCGTCGGTATCAAAAGAAAAAACTTTACACCTGTTTAGTCTACAATGTAACTACGGCAAGGAACTGTTAAATAGTTTTGTGATTCATTCAAAACCATTCGCATGAAACACTTCAAAGATTAACGAGAGTAAAGCACGTAACATTATAGTAAAAATAATGACCCAGGCTGTGAAAACATAACTACTCTTTGCGCGCTTAAATTTTATTTCGTTTTAGTTACATCACGTTTGAATTCCACAATCGAATGGGGGAATGTCTTTTTTAAAAGGAAGATGACGTACTTTTTAAACATTCTACAAACCTAAATATATTACATCTTAAACGAACTCCGAAGTGGTGTCTTTTCAACATATTCTTATGAGTCTCAAATTAAAGCGTGGTTCAAAATTACGTGGTGTTGTCCTCGGATCCTTCCCTTTGGGATTGATCCCGGACCGTCGCCAATAGCCCGTTGTGTTGCTCCAGTGTGACGTTAATTGAAATACCCCCCCCCACCCTCAAATTAAAGCATAATTTTAATATCAACGTAAAATAACGCAAAGTATAATTAACAAATGTCGGAGAATTATATCTATGCTCAGTTCCCCAAAAGTAGAAACCGAAAGTAAATTAACACAGCGCGGGAATTGACGAAGTTATTCACTAGATAGCACAAATGGATATAAATGTCCCGGCCGCCAATCAGGGGCTGCGGTAGCCCGGATGGAAGGGTGAAAGATTAGCAACCGGAGAGTTGCGAGTTCGAATCCATCCAAAGACCGTCGTGTGCAAAGGGAGCTGTTGCACGTTAAATCTGTCGGTGCCTCATATGTCCTCATGTTGGCATGGCGTGGAAGTTTGGAGAGTGGGGTGCCAGCTCAGGTGTGACCTCGTCATCTGACCGTGATTCAAAATTACGTGGTGTTGTCCTCGGATCTTTCCCCTCGGTTTTGATTCCGGACTGTCGCTAATAGCACGTTGTTTTTGCTCCAGTGCAATGTTAGTTCAAATACCAACCTGAGTTATTTTTAATCACAGTTGGGTAGCTATTTTCAATTAATATCACACTGGAACAACTCATCGGGCTATATGCGACGGTCTGGGATCAAACCCGAAGGGAAAGATCCAAGGACAGCAACAAGTAATTTTTGAATCACGGTCAGATATCGCGGTCACACTTGAGCTGGCACCCTACTCTCCATATAATCAGTTGGGAGTGTTTGGTTTGTTTTGGATTGTGCAATGTGTGTGTGTGTGGCCATATTTGGCGAAGCTGTGCCAATCGCAAGGCTGACAAAGTCAAGTATTGAATATACGTACAATGAAAGCTTTTAGTAACACAGAAGGGAGAGAAATACACCCATTGTTAGTTGTAAGCCCGCCGTGTTGCTCCAGTGCGATGTTAATTTAAACACCCGTCCTCATTTGTTGGTGTAAATAACATTTACAGAATTCGCTAAAAGGTTTCAATTTTAATTTCAGATTAACGAATCGTAAAAATACCGAATGTTAGTAATTTATTTGAAATAAAATTGAAGTAGCTTCATTTTGAAAATGGTACAAAACAAATGGTACTTTTTTGATGACTATTTTCGGTCGAGTAGTTCAGGGAAACTATATTAGGTATAAGAGAATCTTCCCATTCGTAAAAATTTGTGATGTACTTGTTTGAGATTAATCCATCAAGTATTCAAACAATTATTATTTGTTATGTAGAAAAAATATTCAGGTACTACTTTAATTATGCTCTTTCATTTTTAACTTTAATATCAATAAAAATTTGTCCTCTGGACTCGATGAGTCCAAAACATGTTATCTCCGCTGCATCAGGGGCCGCGGTAGCCCGGTTGGAGGATTAACGGATTAGCAGCCGGAGGAATGGGAGTTCGAATCCAACCAAAGACCTTCGTGTACAAAGGGGGCTGGTACACGTTAAACCTGTCGTTGCCTCATATGTCCTCATGTTGGCGTGGCGTAGAAGTTTGGAGTGGGGTGCCAGCTCAGGTTGTCATCTGACCGTCGTTCAAATTTACATGGTGTTGTCCTTGGATCTTATCCTTCGTGTTTGATCCCGGAACACCTACAGCTCGTTGTGTTGCTTTAGTGCGACGTTAATTAAAATACCATTCCTACCTACCCACTGTCTGAATCCAGTAGTATTTTAATTAAGGTCGCAATGGAAATGATCAAATATTTTCTCGAAATTCCAAACCAATTCTATCAGAAAATATAATTTGTGAAACGCTTTTAATATTCTGTACATAGTTCTTCAGAATTAAACACACATTTTACATATTGAATACTTTAAAAAGCCTTCTATCATTGCTTTAAAATATTTTACACTAATTTGAGTAAAATTTTATTTGGAAGTTAATGTATCGGTAAAACTCATTTGTGTTCACTGGATTTCTTTTAAAATTGCCTATTCGGAATTGATATTTCTTAAAGAAATCGAGCTTAATTTAGAATTTACCATCCACAATTTCGCATAACTGATTTCAAAAATACAAATACAATTTCAGAACTTTATGTAAACTACTAAAACTTTTATTAAAATTTATTAAACTTTTATTAGAAATTTGGTTGCATGATATTCAAGTAAAAGTAACAAAGAAATAACCGTTTAAAATACCATTGTATGCTAGAAACATTTGCCTGCTCAAATCAAAAGGACTTCATCCAAAAATCAATAAGGCTTCATCAAGTGAAAATATCTCTGATATTTGTCCCTTTTTTTCTCGAATTTGAATCTCAAGACATGGATTTTTTTATCGTGTATTTATTACTATTATTATTTTTTTTCTTGTTTAAGAACAGTAGTCCACACTGATTTTCGATACACGGTTTTTGTAATTTGAACAGAAATAATACATTATGTTATTCCGAAAATAATCTGAAATTAAATTTTAGGAAGTGATTCTTGAAGCTATTGCTTAAGTATCTTTAATTGAACAATGATCAATATTATTAAAAATTCACATAAATCTAAAGCAATCATAAGATGAATACAAGAATATTACTAAAATGCATTTTTGTAAACATAAGATCAGGGAAAACAACTTAGTTAATCATGATAGAAACATCACTTTTTACTGATATAACGATGCGCAGCATTAAATTTTCCTCTCGTTTTAGTCTAAAAATTAATGATAAAGAATCCAGTACTTATCGTTTTACATCGTTGACTTATTGAAAATAAATTCTCACTAATATATCTATTTTATTTATGCTTTTACTAAAATTATTCACTATCAATAAATAAAAAAATCAATATGAAACATCATTGGGCATCATATAAATATAATATCCAAAGTCTTGGTATATCTTTGGTTTAATTTTATAGAAAGCAAGTATTTAAGCACACGTATGTATGAGAATGCAACTTTAACGCTGGGGATTCAAAATTGGGGAGAATTTTATATTACTTTAGAAGGTTCATTGCTTTTTTGAATAAATTGCTTTTAATAAAAATGCTATAGGTTATCAAACTACACTTTTTAAACAGAATTAAATGGATAAATGTTATCTTTATTTTAGAACATTACGGTAATCGCATTTAGAAATGACACTAAAGCCTTGTAGATAATAATATGCCTCTAATTTAATGTACCATTATTTGAAAATTTTATAGCATTTCACACACACAAATAAAGTAAGTTTTTAATTTTTATAGAACTTAAGTAGCAAATATTTTATATGTATGAGGATTATTTTATGACGTAACTTATGCACTAAAAAATCAAAAGACAAAAACTTTAAACCTGCTTAGTCTAGAACAATGTAACTTTGGCAAGGAACTGTTAAATAGTTTTGTGATTTAGTTGAGATTCATTCAAAACCATTCGCATGAAACACTTCAAAGAATAACAAGAGTTAAGCACGTAACATTATAGTAAAAATAATGACCCAGTCTGTGAAAACATAACTACTCTTTGCACGCTTAAATTTTATTTCGTTTAGTTATGTCATGTTTGAATTCTACAAGCGAATGGGGAGAAAGTCTTTTTAAAAGGAAGATGACGCACTTTCTAAACATTATACAAACTTAAACATTGTACAAACTTAAACATTTTACAAACTTAAACATTTTACAAACTTAAACATTTTACAAACTTAAACATTTTACATCTAAAACGAACTCTGAAGTAATGTCTTTTCAACATATTATTATGAATCAAATTAAAGCATAATTTTAGTATCAACGGAAAATAACGAAAAATATAATTAACAAATATCAGAGAATTACCATCTATGCTCAGTTCTCCAAAAGTAAAAACCGAAAGTAAATTAACACAGCGCGGGAACTGACGAAGCTATTCACTAGATAGAACAAATGAAAATAAATGTCCCGACTGACCAATCAGGAGCGGGCCGCGATAGCCCGGTTGGAAGGCTGAAAGATTAGAAACCGGAGGGTTGCGAGTTCGAATCCAACCAAAGACTGTCGTGTACAAAGGGGGTTAGTGCATGTTAAATCCGTCGTGGCCTAAAATGTCCTCACGTTGGCGTGGTGTAGACGTTTGAAGAGTGGGGTGCCAGCTCAGTTATTGACCTCGTCATCTGACCTTTGTTAAAAATTACGTGGTGTTGTCCTTGGATGTTTCCCTTTGGGATTGATCCCGGACCGTCACCAATAGCCCGTTGTGTTCCACCAGTGTGCCATTAATTAAAATACCTAACTACCTATATATGAAATACTGACCATTAAAATGAGGGGTCGAGGTAGCCTGGTTTGAAGAGTAACGGATTAGCAACCGGATTGTTACGAGTTCGAATACAACCAAAGACCGTGTGTACAAGATCTTTCCCCACGGGTTCAATCCCGGACAGTCGCAACAGCCCGTTGTGTTGCTCCAGTGCGACGTTAATTAATTACCTACATACTTACCTGGTAGGTATTTTTAGGTCCGGGATTAATCCCAAAGGGAAATATTCGATTACAACACGTAATTTAGAACCACGGTCAGATGACGAGGTCGACACCTGAGCTGGCACCCCACTCTCCATACTTCCACACCACGTCATTGAGAGGACATTTGACGCCACGACTGATTTGACGTTCACCAGCCCCTTTTGTACTCGACAGGTTGGATTCCAACTCGCAACCCTCCGGTTGCTAATCCGTTACTCTTCCAACCGGGCTTCCGTGGCCCACCGACCTACCTGATTTTAAAGTCGTATTCACATCAAAAATCTAGATCTGCCCATTAGAATAAATGCTCAAAGCAGATAGTAATGACGGATATCTATTGCACACCATCCATATGAACACGCTTTGATTCCTCGGCTTGAAGTTCCGCACTGTTCGAAAGGCACCCTGGCGGAACTTTTATATTCTATTCTGAATTCCTTTGGAAGGACGTCTGATTGTACACGGTGCGTGAAAACTCCCCCGAAGCGCTTTCTCATTTAGTGCTTGTCGAATATGCGATCTGAAGTCTCATTCCCCATGCAATTGCCTTCGCATGCAAAGCGTCCGCATCACGCGTCAAAGGCAGCTGCCAGATTCCTCTGACAGATATATGATTTTACTTTTAGACCCTTCAGCCGATTTCTTTTCTGCCGTCCTTATTTTGGGAAATATTCAGCGGGACGCCGGTTTATTTCTGTCAATCCGTTTGCCGGATTTCGAAAATCAATCGGGGTCTTTTTATATACGGGGACGGACGAACAGGTGTGGGAATCTGTCTCTTCAGGAAAGGGGGAGAGGAATGAGATTTCTCGAGTCTCGGTTTCTTTAGTCAAATAATCTCTTAAGGCTTTTCGTGTCGGAACAAGTGGTTCAATTCCTTTTCGCTGATAAAACTCCTTACTACCAATTTGATGGAAATTTTCATGCACTTCCATATCATACTCATCTAATCTATTTACGTGCAACTTAACTAATAAGCTTCAAATTTAATCAAACTTATTTGTGAAATCTTTTCTATAAAATCGCAGCAATTAAAAGGCTCAAAATGACTCATTAGGTAACAATAGACTCTTGTAAACCCTAAACGGCCTTTATTACTCGGCTTTAACCGATAGTTTTAGCTGCTTCAGACAAGCCATGCCGCTCATGTTTCCTCACCAGTTTCGTCGCGTCATCGGACAGCTTTTTTTCACGTTCTTGTGTTGTTTCCTCTCTCGATTGCCTAGTGGTAACCCAGTTGATAGTCATGGATTAGCGACAACAGGGATGCGAGCTCGAAACATGTTCCAACCAAAGATCGTCGTGTTCGTGGGGATTGGAGCTCGTTAAATCCGTCTGAACTGTTAAGTTACATTCTGAACACCTATCGCATCCCATTCTCTTATTCAAAGGCGATTCGGCATTTTTGAGTCAAAACCTATTTTCGTTCATATTTTTTCTACGCTTATCTTTTATAGCTTTCTGTAATCAGGCTGAAGAATTTTATTAGAGTGGCGAACTCTTCCGTGTAGTTTTAGGAATAATATGCAGCTCCATAGCACGAATCAAGCATATTTAAACTAATGGCCGGTAGGTATAGTAGGTATTTTAATTAACGTCACACTGGAGCAACACAATGGGCTATTGGTAACGGTCCAGGATCAATCCCACAGGGAAAGATTCGAGGATAACCCCACGTAATTTTGAACCACGGCCAGATTACGAGGCAACACCTGAGCTGGCAACTCACTCTCCAAACTTCCATTCGACATTCGAGGCCCCGACGGATTTAACGTGCAACAGCCCCCTTATAAACGACGGTCTTTTGGATGGATTCGAACTCGCAACCTTCCCGTTGCTAATCCGTTACTCTTCCAACCGGGCCACCGCGGCCCAACTAAGGGGCGAAATTGACGAATACCTTAGCGGTCGATTTGATATTGTTTATATTCGTTGATGCCACTCAACAATAAGTGAATAAAATCTGTTTATGTTCCACGTAAATTAGTGGAATATATACGTAGATGTCAAGCCTATCAAGATTTCTGATACAGCATTGGTAGGTATTTTAACGTCGCACTGGAGCAACACAACGGGCTATTGATGACGGTCCGGGATGAATACCGAGGGGAAAGATCCGAGGACAACTCCTCGTCATTTTGAATCACGGTCAGTTGACGAGATCAACACCTGAGCTGGCCCATCTCATTCTCTAAACCTCCATACCACACGAACGTGAGGACATTTGAGGCTATTGCAGGTTCAACGTCACTAGCCTCCGCGTACACGACGGTCTTTTGTCGGACCGAGTTACAAACTCGCAATCCGCCGGTTGCTAATCCATTACTCTGCCAACTGGGCTACCGCGATCCATGGGGATGAGAAGAATAGGTATGAACTAATAAAATTTTTCTTAAACTCGATTAATTAAAGTCTTGATCTCACACCAATACGTGATTTTTTGAGTAGTTATTGCCATTGGAAATGCATGAAAAATTCTACTTGTATATAACTATAACCCCGAAATCAATGTAGAGGCAATCAATCCACCGAATTCAAATAATCTTCAGTAGCTTACAAACAATAGCCAATACCCTAATTTAGCCTGCTCTTTCAAACGCAGTTCCTGTCACCCATTCAAACTTTGTGGCTCCTTTACATGTCACGGAATATTCTAGTTCTAAATGGAAAACGTAATAAATTGCTTACAACTACTCCAACTTCGGTGTGCGCATTCGTTAAATTGATAAATGATGCCCTTGTCGAAGTCTGACAGACCATCGCCTCCTTGCATTAATGAGACAGATGCGGTGTTTACCGTGTCCCGAAGCCATACAACAGTTGCTCTTATCCATGCTTATGCTTTGGGGTGTAATCATATATCCCGCGATACGTGCTGGTAAATTAATTGACGGTTAAGGGAGATTTTTCTCATCAACACGAAGGATATTTAATCATAAAACAGGATTTCAGAATGATAAAATAGCGTTCTTGTTTTCGAGAGAGATCTCTGGGACAGTTGTGGGTCAGTGGGTATGGCCACTGTTCTAGCAACCTGCGAGTTCGATTCCTTCCTGTGTGTATTTATCACGTTGGCATGGTGTGGAAATTTGGAGTGTAGGGTGACAGCTGTTACCTCGTCATCTGACCGTGGTTCAAAGTTACGTGGTGTTGTCCTCGGGGATTGATCCCGGACCGTCGACAATAGCTCATTGTGTTGCTACAGTGAGACATTAATTAAAATACCTAGCATGGGTGTATTTCTGTTTTGTGTTAATAAAACTTTCCTCGTGTGTATGTCCATTACTCGATGTTGTATGTCTTGTGTTTGGCGCAGTATGACCAAATATGGCCCCTTGAGCCATAAAACCCAATCCGACCAACTATCGAGAGAGACCTGTTGTGATACAAGATTTGCATGTTAGGAACTCCACCCTTTCTCCATTAGCTATTGGCCATCTCCATAATTCTGTTACATCTTGACCTGTTATTGGCAATAATTTCTCCAGTTCGCAATTTTGAAAATTCCAAAGTCTTTATCTATAGTCAATCCATTTAAATTCTGATCCTCCCCTTGCCTTTACTTCAATTGACATGGTTTGCGAATTCGAAACTCGATCCAATCAAACACCATCGTGTACGTTAAATCTGTCTCGTGGGCTCAAATGTCCTCATGGTGTTGAAGTTTGGAGAGTGGAGAGACAGCTCAGGTGTTGATCTGACCATGATTCAAAATGACTAGGTGTTGTCCTCGGATCTTTCCCTTCAGGATTGATCCCAGACCGTTGCCAATAGTCCGTTGTATTACTCCAGTGCGACGTTAATTCAACTAACAATCCACCAATTGACGTGGCCAGAAAATTGTACTCATTACATCGGGGGGGGGGGGGGTATTTCAATTAACGTCACACTGGAGCAACACAATGGGCTATTGGTGACGGTCCGGGATCAATCCCAAAGGGAAAGATCCGAGGACAACACCACGTAATTTTGAACCACGGTCAGATGACGAGGCAACACCTGAGCTGGCACCCCACTCTCCAAACTTCCACACCACGCCAACGTGAGGACATTTGAGGCCACGACAGATTTAACGTACACCAACCCCCTTTGTACACGACGGTGTTTGGCTGGATTCGAACTCGCAACCCTTCGGTTGCTAGTCCGTTACTCTTCCAACCGGGCCACCGCTGCCCCATTACATCGGGAATTCGAATGATATACGAAGCCCAGCTCATCTGTATTTTTATGCATTTAGCAATTAATGGTTCTTTGTATAACTGGAAATTAAACTTTTGTTAATTGTGGAAATTAAACGAAGCACTATTTGTATACCATCAAATATGCGTCTCGAAAATCTTTCTCCAAAAGGTATGCAGTGCATTTCCGACACACAAGGTTCATGTTTCTGAGGCATAGGAGAGATCAATTAAAACCACTCCTTCCCATATCCATTATATTACATAAGCTTATAAAAGCTTTATGTACCCAAAGCGAAAATCATGTTTTGATGTTAAATGCCTTATATTGGCATAATCAATGCAATACACGCTTTATCATTACTTGATTTCTGCTGTGCGTTGCGTTATTTCCTAAGCCAATGAAGTATGATGCCATTCTAATAATTTGTATACGAAACATTTACATGTATACTAAATATGCTTAACTTTTGGGCACCAGGTTTGCTATAAATTCTAAACAGAGTATAATATGTATTTCGCAACTAATCAAATTAAGATAATGTATATTTGTAAATTGATGAATGATGCCCTAGTCGAAGGCTGACAAATAACCTCCTCTTTGAATTAATGAGATAGCTGGCACATTTGTGAAGCCACCACATACAGTAGTGCCTTTGTCTGCGTTTCGGTTTAATTTTTGATATAAAACTACGATAGGAATTCAGAGACTGGTGAATAATTTATGGGTTTAAAAATAAGTCAAAAGACACGCTCTTTATGGTCGTTTCGATGAGGTATGTCGCCATTAGCAAAAGCGAACATATCTTTATGGACGAGATATCTCGTCACTGTAAGATCTGTATTTCATCATCATAAAAAAATCAGCAATATATATCTTGATGAGGAGATTTCTCGTCATTAGCAAAATTGTTCAGATATTGATGGACGAGATATCCCGTCAAAACCACTTGAAAGGTTAAGTGCAAAGTTGTATACAAAATGGAACCAAAGTGTATTTCTAGGAAGCTACGTGAGATGATATTCGTGAGTAGTATTCTTCGAATTGGTAGGCGGCGCAGGTTCGAGTCCTGTCAGGTGTATTCCTCCCTGGGTGTATTTCTCTCTTATGTGTCTGTAAAACTTTCATTGTGTGTGTATTTCTATTACTTGATATTGTATGTCTTGTGTCTGGCGCAGCAGGGCTAAATATGCTCTTTGCGCCATAAAACCCCAAAACAACCAACCAACCGTGAGTAGTAATAACCGTTGTTTGTCGAATCAAGAAGTTCCTGGATAATGGTACTGTTATTTTGCTTTTCTATCACTATTTGGGGAATTCTCGAGGTATCTTTATTTACATTTTTTGATGGTCACGTTCCAACCCTTCGAAGGTAGTTGAGACATCACTTCGTCTTTCTAGCATTGGATTTAGATCGGATGAGCCCGCAGTTCAGTTCATGCGTTGTTCTCTCTCATCTGTATTTAGCAGTACTCTGTGTGGAGGAACCCTAACATCCTCTTCAAACACCCACATAAATAGACGAGCACTTTTTGTGTACTAAGTGTACCAGAAGTTCGGAAACTAACAAATATCACGAAACCAGAAAAATTGGTATTCAAGTGCGGTTTGCTCAAAAACGTATCAAAAGTAGGAAGGGTTTCTTTGGAGGTGATCAGAATTTAGTTCAAATTTTTAACGATAGAGGGCGAGGGCCGTAGTTATTATCAGCGTGACATTGGAAACGAATTATTTTTATTTCTGGTAGGTAGGTAGATATTTTAATAACGTCACACCGGGGGAGCAATACAATGGGCTATTAGTGACAGTCGAAGATCAATTCCAAAGGAAAAGATCCAAGGATACGTAATTTTGAACCATGATCAGATAACGAGGTAATACCTGAGCTGGCACCCCACTCTCCAAACTTCCACACCACTCCAACATGAGTACATTTGAGGCTACGACGGATTTGACGTGCACCAGCCCCCTTTGTTCACGACGGTGTTTGGCTGAATTCGAACCCGCAACCCTCCGATTGTTAATTCTGTACTCTTCCAACCAGGCCACCGCTGCCCAAATTTATTTCTGGATAAACCTTAACGATTTGTAAATGTTTGAAATATTTAAAAGTTTTAGGGGGATTATAAAGAAGATAACTAAATAATTTACGACTGACACTATAACAAAAGATCTTCCTATTGAACCTCTAAGTTTTGGGCGAGATATCTCGTCTAAGGTCTGGTCTATTTTTCTAAGGACGAGATATCTCGTCGAGACAAAATTGCCCTATTACTCCAAAGGGAATAAAGATCCAAGTAGGAAATGAAATTGCCTACCCAGAACTGGTGACAGTTTGGAACAGGTTTTTGCACCAGGTTATGCACTTCAAGGCTGTTTCCGAAGCAAAGATAAACCACCAGGAAGGTTAAGGAACAAAATCAGAAATACTTTTCCTCACCTTACAGTCAATGATTATTTAAAGATAAGTACGACTACCAATAGGTTATTCATAGCCTTAACCTCTAATCAGTGATTCCAAACCTTTTTATACTTGAGTACCACCTGAGAATTTTGTAGGGTCGAGGCGTACCACTGGTTATGTTATAACTTTTGGAGGGGGTCAGATAAATTCTATACACATATGAATCACTTTACAAAATGTATTTAAGTATAAATAAAACAAAATACAGAAAATAAATCCATAAAACTAGAAAAAGCCATTTATATATAATTGTTATTAACAAATGGCAAATACAATTTCCAAAATACTAAAATGTCTTTATAAGGAGGCTTAACGAGAAACTTGCTGTTGCTTACGCTTATTTCTTATTAGAGCATCTATGTCAGGTTCAATAGTGCTTAGCTTTAATCTTAAGTCGTTTTTCCCGCACATTCTATTCCTGTACTTGTTTTTCACATACACTAGCTCTGAAAACCCACGTTCACAAAAATACTTTGTTACAAATAGAGTTAAAAATTTTAGTGCTTGACTAAAAAGAGGATACCCATTTCTTGTAGACATCCAGAAAGAAACAAAACTTTTCTCCTTGAAAGAGTCTTTCATTGAACTGTCACTGATTAGTTCTATGAAACATTCATTAAGTTTTAACCCAGTACGTTTGGTTTGTATTATTATTGAACCCTTCTGCGTACCACCCCAAATGCTCTCGCGAACCACCAGTTGGGAACCACTGTGTGCTTTAAGTGGTTTCTGCAAGACCTCTTCCATCAAGAACTGACCAATTTTGCTAATGACGAGATATCTCGTCTTCAAGACAATGCCGTTTTAATATGATGACAAGATCAAGACCTTGTCAGTGTTCTGATGACACGATATATCGTTACTACCATGCACGAATCTCCATTTAGGCGATTTTCACCTAATTTTCGATCACCATTTCATGTTTTATACCACGACAAAGCCACGAATCATCTCGATTCTTAGTGGAAATGTCGATTTTCATGAGAAAACAGTCTTTGATTCGCAACTCGATAAATCCGGAAGGTAGGTAGGTATTTTAATTACCGTCACACTGGAGCAACACAACGGGCTATTAGTTATGGTCCGGGATCAATCCCAAAGGGAAAGATCGAGAACACCACCACGGTCAGATGACGTCGCACCTGAGCTGTCATCCCATTCTCCAAACTTCCACATCACGCCAACGGGAGGGCATTTCAGGCCACTAAAGATTTAACGTGCACCAGCCCCTTTTGTACACGACGGTCTGTGGTTGGATTCGAACAAGCAACACTCCGGTTGCTAGTCCGCTGCTCTTCCAACCGGGCTACCGCGGTCCCTTTAGGTATTTAATTAACGTCGCATCGGGCCATTGGCGACGGTCCGAGATCATCCCCCGAAGAGAAAGATCCGAGGACAACACCACGTAATTGTGAACCACGGTCAGGTGACGAGGCAACACTTGATCTGGCCCCACACTCTCCAAACTTCCACACCACCCCAGCGTTCGATTTTTTTTCCCGAAGCATCAAAACTTTGAACGCGTTTTTGTAGAAACGTCAATTTTGCAGATCCGTGCCTTTGGCTCGTGGTAACGATATGACGCCCATCAAGATCTGGTCAGTTTTGCTAATGAGGAGATCAAGAGAATTACCGGGAGAGTTAACTAACGATTTTCCTCAGTCACGTCTAGGGAAAGAGTTACTGTTGGTTCTTCTATCACGAAAACTCTGATGAAACGACTGTAAGCTCAGTCTTATCTCCTGTGACCTGAACTGATATCCCATTCCTTCTCTACTGAGTGCTGTGTCTCGGTCCATGATCATCACAGTGAATGGTTCGAGGCTGCAAGCAACTGTCCTCCTACCCATTGGAGCTTTGTGGAATCTATTCCACGATTTCGAAGAGCAGATAGGAGTAAATAGCAGGGGGCGTTATTCATCTACGACCGGCGTCTGGTCTTTAGTGTACTCACTGCATTTTGAAATCAAACATTACTGCAGGATAACATTCGGGTCCTTTTGTAACGGCCTTGGTTTATGTTTATCATAGAAATGTTGATTAGACATGCCTAAGCATTGTATGAAAGATACATTTCTTTTGAAGATAAGGGCGATTTCTACAAATTTCTACCACACACGGGGATGAAACGAGTAATGAACGTACATTTTCGAACATTATAATGTTTTTTGATGTTCGTGCATTTTATTATCTTTCAAACTGAATTTTAAGGCAATAACTAAAGAACCTTAAGGTAGAAAGTAATATATACAAACAGATGTTTTATAACATGGAGCTGGTGAACGTTAAATCTGACTTGGTCTCAGATGTCCTCACGTTGGCGTGGTATGGAAGTCTGGAGAGTGGGGTCCTCGGATCTTTCCCTTGGTGATTGACCACTGACCGTCGCCAATAGCCCGATGCATTGTTCCAGTATGACGTTAATTAGAAAGTACCTAATGCCTTATAACATGAATTAAATGATGACAGAACCAATAAAAATTTATGTAATTATTTTAGCTTTGTTGGTAGGCAGGTAGTTGAATCAACGTAGCACTGGCGCAATACAGCGGGGTATTGGCGAGGGTCCGGGATTAATTCCGAAGGGAGAGATCCGACCACAGAATCTCGCAATTTTGAACCACGGTGAGATGACGAGGTCAACACCTGAGCTGGCATCGTTTGAAATTCCAAACAGAATAAGCAATGTTCAAAAGTTTTTGCTGCTTCAGGAAAACAGATTTTTTGTTATATAGAAGATTAAACATTACTTCTTTATAATTTTGTGCACTTGTTTTCAGTTTAAACCACAAAACCCTTCCAGAATGAAATTTCGAAATAATTCAGCGAAAATTAGCCCCTGAGTCCAACATGTATTGTATCGTATTAATATTTCTTGCGTTCAATTACAGGTTGTTTTGGGTTATTTTGGCGTTTTATGGCTCAAGGACCATATTTGATCAAGTTGCTCCAAACACAACGAAACACCCAGTAAAAAATGTGAAAAGAAAAGAGAGGTATTTTGTATCAGGGCAGTGGGATGAAAGCAGGAAAAGATGGCTTGTGAATCCCAGAAGCGCGACTCCCGTGTTTACTAAAGAAAGTAAACCCCATGTGGAAAAAAGAGATAATTAGAGTACCTCGGGACCGTGAAGCCCTTACACAACAACTGGAGATGTTCCCCTGAGGAATAGGAATCCCACAATATGAAAATACATCCCAAAAGGCACTTTTATTATCCAAAGGCAAAAAAAAAAACCGCAGCCACGAAAGCTCCTTCATCACGTCAAAGCCGGGTCCGATCGCAACGTCTTTTAAGCTAACATTTCAAAGAGATACTCGAGATAAAGCTCCCCACGCAAACAAAACATTCTTATTCGAACGCAAAAATAGGAGAAAATACCTTCCCGCGAGCTTCCAGGAATAGAAATCGAACGCTTCTGGCGTGGTGTATCTAGGGAAGAAAAACCGTTCTTGCATGAGGGTGGTATTTAGGCATCAACGTAATGAACAGTCACAAAGAATAAGATGCGATTTCGGCATTCGACAATGCAAAGTAATGCGTCAAGATGGGTTTCTTCCCTAAGCGGAAATGGAGGTTCTGTTTACGGTTCTAAGAGCCGGTGTTTGTGCATCCCTGTAGAGCAAGAGGAAACAAAGTCGGTGAGGACTTGGTGGGAAAGGGGAAGATTAGTGTGGACGTGAATATTAAACATTGAGTATATAGAATTACTTTTGTGGATGGTAAAAGTTTTGTTATTGGGATGTTTTGGTTCTCGAGTTCTGTGAAAATAAAGGAAGGGTGGTTTGTTTCGCGTCGGTGTACAGATGTTTGTTAAAAAAGGGATTGCTTTCATAATTCAGTAAGTAATGTGGTCTGTTGTATCCGTTAGTATTTCTCATCTCATTCGGTATAGACAAGCTAGATCAAGTCGGAGAGTACATTCACCTTCAAAAAGTCAGGTAGGTAAGGGGCTGTGGTAGCCCGGTTGGTAGAGTAACGGATTAGCAATCGGAGGGTTGCGAGTCTGTCGTGGTCTCAAATGTCCTCACGTTGGCGTGGTTGCCAGCTCAGGTGTGCCTTCCTCATCTGACCGTGGTTCAAAATTACGTGGTGTTATGCTCGGATCTTTCCCTTCGGGTTTGATCCTGGACCTTCGCAAATAGCCCGTTGCGTTGTTTCAGTACGACGTTAATTCAAATACCTACCTACCAATGTAGGTAGGTAGTTGAATTTACGTCGTACTGAAGCAACCGTAGACGTAAAAAATAAATTGAAAGAAGCATCAAAAATTGAGGTCAACCTCTACTAGTAGTCAAATGACTGCTCTGATAAAAAATAGACTTGGTTGGCCGATTTATCATCTTATCGCCTTGTTTGGTGACAGGGGTAGGCGTGTAAAGAGTGGCCTATAGAGTCTATAGAGTGGCAACAAAAGGAGTGAAATAGCCATTCTACTACTATGTCTCACGGACCAATCAGATGATGAATCAATGGACGGGTGTATTCTCCCTTCCCGTAGACTAATCAGATGATGAATGTTCATTTCCAACTGGCAGACGAAAGTAGTCTGAGGGTCACGTAACTACTAGTTTTGTTCACATGAACCTGGGCACATAAAGAGGTTACCATTGCTCACTCTACTTTGTTTTCGTCTGTGACGTTTATCTGCCACCCAATAGGCTCCGGGTTTGAATCCCGGATTGTGAGTATGTGGCTTGTTAAGAGTAACGGTACCCACTGGGTACTCCGTCACAAATAGTTTTCCCCTTGTAGTGATGATGTGGTCAGTGGTCGGGCATTAGGAAAAAAAGTATCGGAGACATAAAATTATGAAGTATTTTTTTCCAAATCACTTAACTTTCTTCAGTGCATTTTTATTCTTTTATCGTATCGAGGCTTAAATTAACCAATTAATATTTTGAGGCATTTATTCACTACAGCTAAACAACACATTTTAAAATTTGTAAGATTTATCATCCAACCTCGCAAGTAGATTTTTCTCAATACCGCTTAATTATTTCGTCACACCCCTGAACAAATTTTAAATTTACAAATTTAACTTTCATCTCCACAGCATTACTAATTGAGAATAGAATACAATTTAAGATATCAAATACAGTTTTGGGGAAATGCATATTTGGGAACAAAAGGAGAAAAATCGAACCTTTGTTTTGAGATCACGGGGTCTTGGATTCAATTAGGACACACTGCAGTGCAATGTGGTAAAGACCATTCATACGACTGATTGCTTTCCCAAATGGGTGTTTAATGGGTTGTGTTTGTTTTTAGCGCCATTTGTTCATCGCTCTGAGTTCGCAGAAAGTTTGTGTACGTGTCTGCGAGGTATAAATATAATACACATTAGGGTAAGACGAGAGAAGTCATGTTGTTTGGGGAAGCATGCGTAATTAGTAGGTACTTATAGAAATACGGAGGGAAATAAGAATGGTTTTTTAAATACATCCAGGGCTGTACCGGGCAGCACCTGTAAAGGCTTCTAACCAAAAGTTAGAGTCGTAAAATATAAAATTTAAATGAAAAAATATATATTGCTGAAAATATTGCATATATATTGCATAGTAAATATATATTGCAAGTGAAGGAAGAAAATCGATTATTTGTTTTGGAGACAACAAGGAATAGATATTCTCACTTTCAGGACTTAGCTTCGTTTTGAACGTTAATCTCTGTTAAAAATGTTTGTGTGTACATTTTCAATAAAAAAAGTAAAAGTATAATGGTAAAAGTATAAAAGTAAAAGTGTAAAAGTTTAATGTGTACATTTCAAATTCAGTTGTGGCGCAATCTACCAGAAGAGTTGCTTCACCATTTCGTTGAATTGTTCTTTTTCTTAATGTAAAAATAAGTCAAGTATTTCCAGATAATTCTGCTTTGTTGAAAGTTTGTACCATTTGTTGAAAAGGTGAATTTAATCAGAATTCAGGAAGACATAAGCTTTCTTTTATAGCTATAAAAATTAGTCTTTGGAAGAAAATATGAGTTTTATTACTTTGATGGGGTCTTCGTTAGCCCTAATGACTATTAACGTTTTAACTCGGTAAGCAGTGCACATCCTTTGAAAAATTGATGCTGCTGCTCAAATTTTGAGTTTGTAGAAAAAATGAAAAAATATTTATTCGTTTTTTTTATTTTTAGGATGAAAATCCTATTGTATTCACAGAAAGTACGAAAGTCTTTTGTGTTTGTAAATGTGTTGCATAAAACATATAAACATAAAAATTATAAAAATGTATAATAAAAATTATAAAATGATTAGGGCCACATAATTTGGATTAGAAAAATTATTGCAAAGAAAATTACCTAAAGCAATCAAAGCCTTTTTATCACTATATATACCACTAGAACTGTTATCAACACAAAGTCTTCCCCTGTCTGTCACCATAGAAACGGACCTTATCTTGTTTTTCATAAGGGACGCTTCAAGAAACGATTCAAGTTTGTCACATTGACGCATTTGAAGAATAATTGGGAAAAAAATTGTCAAGATTTTTACTTGTCTGTTTTTACCTATACAAATAATTCTAGGTTTATACCAATAAACTCTCCTTCTACTATCAACATTCCCGAAAAACTAAATAAAATAAAGTCATCCCGGAGAGTCACCCCTACTCAAAATGAACGAACCCTGTTTCTATAGCGACCGCCAACTCTCAGACTTGGTGCCGAGAGAAGTTCTCGTGGTAGACACGAAAGTAATGATATTAACAGTAATGATATTAACAGTAATGATATTAACCTTCCTGGTGGTTTATCTTCGCATTGAAACTACCCTGTCGTGGCCAAGCCTCTAATGCAAATACCTGTTCTAAACTGTCACCACTTCTGGGCAAGGAACAATTAGTTTTTCCGACTCTTATCTTCAATCCTCCTTGGAGTAATAGGGCAGTTTTGTCTCGACGAGATATTTCGTCATTAATAAAATTGACCAAATTTTGGACGAGATGTCTCGTTAAACCACTTGGAGGGTTAACAAAGTTTAATTTAGTTCTGACACTTTTAAAGCTGTAAATTATGAATGCATTTTTGTCATAATTAAGAAAATAGTGAATTGTCTTTTTGAAATATTAACACACCGTTATAATGGTTTAACGACAAAACAAGGCAACTGTTTCAAACTGTTCTGATGCTTTACAATGTAACGAAAGCACACACATCAACTCGAAGCTTAATACGAAAGTTAATAAGTACATCAAGATCACATCTCTCATGTTTGATGGTTTGTTACTCATTGAATTAGTTTTTGTTTTTCTTTTCGGAGAAAGGAATTGTAGAAGAAAAACCTGTTCTCATAAAAGAATAACCCATTACCTTTCAGAACTTTGATTCCTGAACTTGTTTACTGTTCACTTATAATAGGTCTGCTGAGCCATCATTATTATTTTTCTATCGTACTTTTATTAGAAATCTTCGAACGCTCGCTCCAAATGGAGTCTCGGCCTAATAGCATCTATTATTTTCTTTGGAAGAACACTTTCTTATTTTTAAGCTTAAGAGGAGAGTCCCGTTTTTATATTTTTTTATCGGGTAATTTCTCATCTCGATTTTTGTTACGCTAAAGAAGAGAAAAATATTCCCCTTTATGTCGTACAGTTTTTAAAATCAATTTCTGGTTAAGATTTATTCGTGTGACAGATTGTTCGAGGAAAGTTTCCCATGTAATGACACACGTATGAAATTAGTACAGTATTCAACGGCTTTTACTTATGCGAACTTTGGTAGATAATTGAATTACCTCCACAATGGTGTAGGCGGCGCTGGTTCGATTCCGGCCAGGTGCATTCCACCCTGGGTGTATTTCTCTCTTCTGTGTCAGTAAAGCTTTCACTGTGTGTGTCCGTTACTTGATATTATATATCTAGTGTCAATAACTTGATATTGTGATGTCTGGCGCAGCATGTCTAAATATGGCCCTTGCGCCATAAAACCCCAAAACCAACCGCCTCAATGGTGTAACAAAACGAGGTATTGGTGACTGTTCAGGATAAATCCCGAAAGGAAAGATTCGAGGACAACACCTTGCAATTTTGAAGCACTATCAGATGCTGACACTTGAGCTGGTACCCCACTCTCCATTCTTCTGCAGCACTCCAACTTGAGGAATTTGAAGCCACGATAGATTTAATGTACATCAGCCCCAATTACACGACGGTCTTTGGTTGGATCGAGTTTCGAACTCGCAATCCTCTGCTCTACCAACCAGGCTACAACGAGCCTAAAGCTTTAATGATAAAATGATTATATTTCGAAACATTACTTTCAATAATAACAATCAGCTGAATGTTTTTTAAACGGAATTAAACTTCACGTTGCATTAAGTTAAATATTGTTTTCCTGTCTGTCTCATCCATTTAATATCAACTTCCGAAAGAAAAACAACTCATACTTAACGAGACATTGATTCAATTTACAACGAAAGTGGGAGAAGATTAAAAAATGACTATTCTAAAATAATTACCCGACAAATCGATACGCTATTCCGATCAATAGCTCCGGTGGTTAGAGTTCTGACATCTAGATCACATGTTTACTTGTTTAAATCAGGGTTAAGGCATAGATGTTTGTCCTGGAATGATCCAACCACAAACCGTCGTATACAAAGGGGGCTGGTACACGTTAAATCTGTCGAAGCCCCAATGTCCTCATACTGGCGTGGTGTGGATAGTGGGGTGCCAGCTCAGGTGTGACCTCGTCATCTGATCGTGGATCAAAATTACGTGTTTTCCTCGGATATTTCCCTTCGGGGGTTAATCCCGGACAATCGCCAATTGCCCGTTGTGCTGCTCCAGTGAGACGTTAATTAAAATACCAACCTATCATCTAGAATGAATACGGCCTGTCTATAAACGGTTGTTTCTAGAATATGCTGTTTGAAGTATGTGCGGTGTAACGTGAACCTACCACAATGGTGCACTAGGGTGGTACAAAAATCAAGGCAAAGTGGTTCACAAATCCGCCTTTGCATAGCCATAATTGAAATGTTCAATTAATTGTCGAGCCTTGGAAAAAATTAATAACAATCAGTTGAATACATTTTAAAGGAAAATAAACTTAATAAATATTTAAATCGTATAATATTGTTTTTCAGTCTGTCACCCCTCCCTTTCATGTGAGCTTTTAAAAAACGACCCATATTCAAAGTGATTGATTGAATTTTATGTTTATTGTTAGTCCTGACTCCCAGTCCGAGAAAAAGAATACCAACAGGTTGCCATTTTCGCCATTGAAGAAGTAGATTGAATATTATTAGATGCTCTTCTAAGCTTTTCAATAAACAGCATTGGATCTCTTGTGAAGTATTCTGTAAATGTTTTCGGTTGCATTGCTGAAAGTTCTGATAGAAACATTAACCACTATTAAGAGTTAAGGATATATTTTTAGCTGGGACAGTTTCAAGATTTAATAGAGATATATCCTGTAAAACATTATATTTATTTAGGAAGAAACTTTACTGAATTCAGCGTGGACCTTTTTGTCAAATCATGACACGAGTACCTTAGATAGCATCAGTGTTGACGTAAAGGCTCCAAGTGTGCCATTCATTATGTCAACGAAGAGTAGAAAATATTGTAGACGCTAAGTAGAAAATACTGTAATAGATACTAATGTTACAGTTTAACAAAATCATTTTTAAAATCCATTACAGTAATTTTGCACTTAAACGAAGTGTCAGAAAAAATTGCTTTTGACTATTTTATTCAACATATTTAATCACATTATGTCCAGTGCATTATGTAATAGAACTATCCCATTCGACAGGTATAGATAGGTAGGAAGGAAGGTATTTTAATTAACGTTGTACTGGAGCAACACAATGGGCTATTTCGACAGGTATCAAAGTCAAAAGAAATTACAAAGTTCCATTATGAAACAAATTAACTTTAACTATTTAATTCAAAATGTTTAATCACCGCCTAATATTCATCCCGTGCATTTTGTAATTGAACTATCCCAACAGACAGGTATAGGAAACATTCAATGTCAACAGAAATTTCCATTAGAAAGTTCCATCATTTAAGCCTACAAGTGGTTTCGACGAGATATCTCGTCCATCAAGATCTGATCAGTTTTGTTAATGACGAGACACCTCTTCGAGACCAGGAGGGTTAACAGGCACGCTAAGAAATATTTATTGTATGAGAGGTACTTTAAAATATTAAAGGATGTAGCAGAACACCAGTGTTTTCTTCTCTCCTCCCCGAACGGAACGAGGAATTATATCAGCTGTTTCCAAGGACGCATGATCGTGTTCTCTTCTGCGCATGTGCCCCGTTTGAAAGTGCTAGCGTCCGTTTCTATTAAGAAGCGAGAGGGCAATCGTTCTGTTGCCCGTTTGGACATGTGTACCGTTTTCGTTTCTTGTCTGTAAATAAATGTTGTGTCTCGTCCTGAGATTTGATTTTTATATAGCTGTACTGTACTGATTTTTATATAGCTGTTGCTATAAGTATCATTTGCAATAGTTCGCTTTGAGGAAAAGAAGGGTGTAAAACAATTTGTAAGACAATTCTGTCATTGATAATGACGAATTTGAATTCTCATTTATAAGAAAAGAGACAATGGTATAGAAAAGGGGTGTCAAACTGGCGGCCCACGGACCACATGTGGTCCAGAGGTAATTTTTTGTGGCCCACGATGCTCTGAAATAAAATGAAAACAGGACAATATGTTATGAAGAAAATAGCACTTGGGGAGATCGAGGCAATACCGTACACACAATCATGTTAAAAATGTGTGAGCAACTATTTTCGTCCATGAGATTAAATAAAACGGCCTACAGATCAAGATGAACTGATAAACATCTATCTGCCATAATGAAGATTGTCTGTTCTCAGTCTTTGAATCCAGATATTGGAAAACTAGAAGGAGGAAAGCGCTGGCAAGTTTCCGGTAAAAAAATTAATTTTAGTTTCATAAATACATTAAATTAAATAAACGTTTAAATAAAAGCAATTATATAGCAATATTATAAATTATTACCCTAAATTCACTTAATTACATAATGTGTTTTAATTATCCTATCTATATTCCTGAATCCTCACTTGAAAATATAATTTTAAGAAAATTTGTAAATTTGATGTGGTCCGCGTGAATCTTACCAGTTGCATTAAATGGACCGTTTTTAATTGAGTTTGACACCCCTGGTATAGAAATTTCATCTGAAGTACCAGGATTCAGCCTGTCTCTCAAAACTAATATTCTTAAGAGCTTTGCTACCACCAAAAAGGATAACGCCAACAATATTTTTCCAGTATTTGTTGAGTCACGTATAGTAGATTAGATTCTGTTTTACTAATACACGAATTTTCTTCAAATTATTATTTCTTGATTTTTTTTAGCTCTTTCATTGCTGATAAGATTTTGAGCAAAAATAAACATAATGCAAATTTGGTAGGTAGGTATTCTAATTAACGTCCCACTGGAGCAATACAACAGGCTATTGGCGACGGTTCGGGATCAATTCCCCAAGGGATAGATCCGAGGACAACACGTAATTTCAAATCATGGTCAGATGACGAGATAACACCTGAGCTGGCATCCCACTCTCCAAACTTCCACAGCACTCCAACATTGAGGCCACGACAGATTTAACATGCACCAGCCCCTTTGTACTCGACAGTCTTGGGTTGCGAGTTCGAATCCAACCATCTGATTGCTTTATCCGCTACTCTTCCAACCGGGCTACCGCGGCCCCCCAATGTAAATTTGGAATTTTTACTTTTGCAGTGAAGATGTCCCGTTCCGTCATACACTTTTTGGATTCTAGTAAAAGCAGTTTCTCAACTGATGACCTAAACCTTTTTATTCACTGCTTGCTATTTCTGTATGCACTGAGGATTTGAATAAGCAATACTCTGAAAAAAAGCTGTGAATATACCTTCAATTAATACATTTTCTTGAGTGGTGTGATTAAATTTTTGTGATTGGAATTTCCTTTCACAGCTCGAGTTGTGGTACTTTAATAAATAGATATTTTCCTCATTAAATTTAATTCCATCTTTAATTTAAACTACGCGGTTTCAAATGAGCCTACACATATAAAATATTTTTATTTTGTAAAAATATAACGTGTGCCTAAACTATTTACACCTGATAATTTTTTGTTTTAGTTTTTTTAATGAACTCATTTCATCTTATAAATATTCAGGTTCACTACCAATCCTATCACTTTAATGACACTAAACATCGAATTATTTTTATCTATCGTAAATTAAAAGTAGCCGTGGAATAGTTTATAAAAGCAGTGAATTATTTGGGTTATCACTGTTTCATGTACCACATAGATATTCATATAAATACTTGTTCCCTATTGTTTAAAGATAAAACTTTCAAGTAACCAAAAATTAATTAAAATGAATTATAAATGTCCAAAGGTAATTACAATAGAAAATTCTTCAGATTTGTAATATTGCATATTGCTTCGATAGTGTTAGATAGTTTGACAGATTTTAAAAGAGTGACAATATATCTCGGTTTGAAAGACAGACTGATATGTCGATCACGATCATTTTTGTTTCATGACAGGAATTAGGGCTATTAGTTTATATAATGTTGATTAAAAAACATTTTTGGGAAATTTGCATAAAACACCCATCTCAAATTATCCAGCTCGGAAGGGGATGATTTGACAAATATTAAACACTATATGAGAGGCATTTTCTGTCAAGCTAAACGTAGGTGGAGGTACTGTTTCTGCGGCGGAACGTGTTTCCCGTACATGACGTCACTAGGCTTGTTTTCTGAATATTTCAGCACTGCCAATAAAAATTCCAAATAATAAATTCGGAATTGATATAGGATAGTTGATTGGTCAACGCCTTTTAGATGGAACTCTAAACGTCAAAATTGCGATAAACTACATTTTAAGGTAATACCTTATGTTTATTATGTAAGGTATTTGATAACATTAGAGTAACAGGAAGTGAAATCTTCACTTTTCAACTGTTTGTTTTATATTGAAAATCTCTCAGATGAGGAACTATCTTTAGAGAGCATTATGTACGTTTTATGTAAATGCTTAAAGGAGTGCAACGTGTTTTTTTTTCAAAATAGATTTTATTGTAACCTGAATCGTTTTCGATTATGTAAAATTATTTTGGAAAAATTTTTACCATAGCGCAATCGGTCAGATCTTGATAGACGAAATATCTCGTCAAAACCACTTGGGGGGTTAATTAACACGTTGGACCATGAATACGCGACACATATGTACAGCTAATAATTTATGGTTAATGAGGAATATGAAATCGCAAATAATTTATTGTCTTTTAAGGACGCATAGTGGTAGGTAGGTAGTTTATTAAAGTAGCACTGGAGCAACACAACGACCTATTGATGACGATCCGGGATCAAACCTCTAAGGGAAAGATCTGAGGTCAACACCACGTAATTTTGAATCACGGTTAGATAGCGAATTCACACCTGAGCTGGCACCTCACTCTCCAAACTTCCACACCATGCCAACGTGAGGACCTTTGAGGCCACGACAGATTTAACGTGCATCAGCTCCCTTTGTACACGACGGTCTTTGGTTGGATTCGAACTCACAACTCTTCTGTTGGTATTCCGATGCTCTTCCAACTGGGTTACCTCTGCCCAATGATGCATACAGAAAACATCTAAATATATCATGCAAATCCATTTAGTTGGCTTGTCTCTATGGCTATTCTTTGCTCCACTAATTATACCGGAACCTATGGCTTAAAGTGGATTCCGAATTACTGAAAATATCTAGGTTTGGGATTCAAAGTAAATGTGATGCTTAGAAATAAGTATCACATTCATTTTGGGAAACGACGTGGAGGATTGAAACTTTCAATAAAAAACTGGGGTTCTTTAGAAAATGTGTGGTCAACGATTCCTTTTCTATGCATCAAATTCAGACAAGACTTTCTGGTCGTGAATGAATTGGAATTCCTGGCCCGTCTGGAATGGGCATAATGGATGACTGGACAATTGGATAAGTAATGTCCTTTCTATTTTTTGTGTCCTGCTCCATCACGTCGCAGAAGCAAAAAAAGCAGTCGCTTGTGTGGTCTGATTGCTCTCCCCATGCCATTGTCATTACAAAAGGTAATGGATTTCTCTTACCGCTAATGCATGTTTTGTAAGCTTTGAGTGGGACTAAAGTTCCCATACAAAATACACGGTACTGCTTTTTCACAGGTACGTTGCATTTTGTTCCTCCTTCACTGCATCGTGTATTCCGATTACAGTACAAAAATCAGCACGGGGATGGTTTATTGTCTGAGTGATAACACTTTTATTTTTATAAGGGGTCGTCTAACTTTAACTTAGTTTTGTTTGAATAGGGAAAGAATTGGTAGTCTCACTGACTCCCCTCAAAAATTGATTCTCTATGGAATCAGGACAGGATCTTGATTACATATCCTGTGCAGGTAGATGGGTAGATAATTGTATTGATGTCACACTGGAGCAGCACAACGGGCTATTGCCAACGGTCCGGCATCAATCCGGAAGGGAAAGATACGAGGACAACACCGTAATTTTGAACCACTGTCAGATGACGAGGTCAACACCTGAGCACCTCACTCTCCAAACTTCAACACCACGCCAACGTGAGGATATTTGAGGCAACGACAGATTTAACGTTCACTAGTCCCCGTGTATACGACGGTCTTGGTTGGATGGAGTTTCGAACTCGCAACCCTCCTTTTGCTAATTTGCTACTCTGGTCCCTTATCCTATACACAATCCTGAATCTTATAATTTGCGGATCTATGTGATAGAGGGTGTACATGAGTCGTTATAAGTTAAATATTAATTTGCTGATTCATTGCAAATTATGAATATATACAGTATGCTTACAAATATTAGATAGGTATTTAATTAACGTAATACAAAGGGCTATTGGTGACGGTCCGAGATCAAACCCCAAGGGAGAGATCCGAGGACAACACCACGTAATTTTGAACCACGGTCAGATGACGAGGTCAACACCTGAGCACCTCACTCTCCAAACTTCAACACCACGCCAACGTGAGGATATTTGAGGCAACGACAGATTTAACGTTCACTAGTCCCCGTGTATACGACGGTCTTGGTTGGATGGAGTTTCGAACTCGCAACCCTCCTTTTGCTAATTTGCTACTCTGGTCCCTTATCCTATACACAATCCTGAATCTTATAATTTGCGGATCTATGTGATAGAGGGTGTACATGAGTCGTTATAAGTTAAATATTAATTTGCTGATTCATTGCAAATTATGAATATATACAGTATGCTTACAAATATTAGATAGGTATTTAATTAACGTAATACAAAGGGCTATTGGTGACGGTCCGAGATCAAACCCCAAGGGAGAGATCCGAGGACAACACCACGTAATTTTGAACCACGGTCAGATGACGAGGTCAACACCTGAGCACCTCACTCTCCAAACTTCAACACCACGCCAACGTGAGGATATTTGAGGCAACGACAGATTTAACGTTCACTAGTCCCCGTGTATACGACGGTCTTGGTTGGATGGAGTTTCGAACTCGCAACCCTCCTTTTGCTAATTTGCTACTCTGGTCCCTTATCCTATACACAATCCTGAATCTTATAATTTGCGGATCTATGTGATAGAGGGTGTACATGAGTCGTTATAAGTTAAATATTAATTTGCTGATTCATTGCAAATTATGAATATATACAGTATGCTTACAAATATTAGATAGGTATTTAATTAACGTAATACAAAGGGCTATTGGTGACGGTCCGAGATCAAACCCCAAGGGAGAGATCCGAGGACAACACCACGTAATTTTGAACCACGGTCAGATGACGAGGTCAACACCTGAGCACCTCACTCTCCAAACTTCAACACCACGCCAACGTGAGGATATTTGAGGCAACGACAGATTTAACGTTCACTAGTCCCCGTGTATACGACGGTCTTGGTTGGATGGAGTTTCGAACTCGCAACCCTCCTTTTGCTAATTTGCTACTCTGGTCCCTTATCCTATACACAATCCTGAATCTTATAATTTGCGGATCTATGTGATAGAGGGTGTACATGAGTCGTTATAAGTTAAATATTAATTTGCTGATTCATTGCAAATTATGAATATATACAGTATGGTTACAAATATTAGATAGGTATTTAATTAACGTAATACAAAGGGCTATTGGTGACGGTCCGAGATCAAACCCCAAGGGAGAGATCCGAGGACAACACCACGTAATTTTGAACCACTGTCAGATGACGAGGTCAACACCTGAGCACCTCACTCTCCAAACTTCAACACCACGCCAACGTGAGGATATTTGAGGCAACGACAGATTTAACGTTCACTAGTCCCCGTGTATACGACGGTCTTGGTTGGATGGAGTTTCGAACTCGCAACCCTCCTTTTGCTAATTTGCTACTCTGGTCCCTTATCCTATACACAATCCTGAATCTTATAATTTGCGGATCTATGTGATAGAGGGTGTACATGAGTCGTTATAAGTTAAATATTAATTTGCTGATTCATTGCAAATTATGAATATATACAGTATGGTTACAAATATTAGATAGGTATTTAATTAACGTAATACAAAGGGCTATTGGTGACGGTCCGAGATCAAACCCCAAGGGAGAGATCCGAGGACAACACCACGTAATTTTGAACCACGGTCAGATGACGAGGTCAACACCTGAGCACCTCACTCTCCAAACTTCAACACCACGCCAACGTGAGGATATTTGAGGCAACGACAGATTTAACGTTCACTAGTCCCCGTGTATACGACGGTCTTGGTTGGATGGAGTTTCGAACTCGCAACCCTCCTTTTGCTAATTTGCTACTCTGGTCCCTTATCCTATACACAATCCTGAATCTTATAATTTGCGGATCTATGTGATAGAGGGTGTACATGAGTCGTTATAAGTTAAATATTAATTTGCTGATTCATTGCAAATTATGAATATATACAGTATGCTTACAAATATTAGATAGGTATTTAATTAACGTAATACAAAGGGCTATTGGTGACGGTCCGAGATCAAACCCCAAGGGAGAGATCCGAGGACAACACCACGTAATTTTGAACCACTGTCAGATGACGAGGTCAACACCTGAGCACCTCACTCTCCAAACTTCAACACCACGCCAACGTGAGGATATTTGAGGCAACGACAGATTTAACGTTCACTAGTCCCCGTGTATACGACGGTCTTGGTTGGATGGAGTTTCGAACTCGCAACCCTCCTTTTGCTAATTTGCTACTCTGGTCCCTTATCCTATACACAATCCTGAATCTTATAATTTGCGGATCTATGTGATAGAGGGTGTACATGAGTCGTTATAAGTTAAATATTAATTTGCTGATTCATTGCAAATTATGAATATATACAGTATGGTTACAAATATTAGATAGGTATTTAATTAACGTAATACAAAGGGCTATTGGTGACGGTCCGAGATCAAACCCCAAGGGAGAGATCCGAGGACAACACCACGTAATTTTGAACCACGGTCAGATGACGAGGTCAACACCTGAGCACCTCACTCTCCAAACTTCAACACCACGCCAACGTGAGGATATTTGAGGCAACGACAGATTTAACGTTCACTAGTCCCCGTGTATACGACGGTCTTGGTTGGATGGAGTTTCGAACTCGCAACCCTCCTTTTGCTAATTTGCTACTCTGGTCCCTTATCCTATACACAATCCTGAATCTTATAATTTGCGGATCTATGTGATAGAGGGTGTACATGAGTCGTTATAAGTTAAATATTAATTTGCTGATTCATTGCAAATTATGAATATATACAGTATGCTTACAAATATTAGATAGGTATTTAATTAACGTAATACAAAGGGCTATTGGTGACGGTCCGAGATCAAACCCCAAGGGAGAGATCCGAGGACAACACCACGTAATTTTGAACCACGGTCAGATGACGAGGTCAACACCTGAGCACCTCACTCTCCAAACTTCAACACCACGCCAACGTGAGGATATTTGAGGCAACGACAGATTTAACGTTCACTAGTCCCCGTGTATACGACGGTCTTGGTTGGATGGAGTTTCGAACTCGCAACCCTCCTTTTGCTAATTTGCTACTCTGGTCCCTTATCCTATACACAATCCTGAATCTTATAATTTGCGGATCTATGTGATAGAGGGTGTACATGAGTCGTTATAAGTTAAATATTAATTTGCTGATTCATTGCAAATTATGAATATATACAGTATGGTTACAAATATTAGATAGGTATTTAATTAACGTAATACAAAGGGCTATTGGTGACGGTCCGAGATCAAACCCCAAGGGAGAGATCCGAGGACAACACCACGTAATTTTGAACCACTGTCAGATGACGAGGTCAACACCTGAGCACCTCACTCTCCAAACTTCAACACCACGCCAACGTGAGGATATTTGAGGCAACGACAGATTTAACGTTCACTAGTCCCCGTGTATACGACGGTCTTGGTTGGATGGAGTTTCGAACTCGCAACCCTCCTTTTGCTAATTTGCTACTCTGGTCCCTTATCCTATACACAATCCTGAATCTTATAATTTGCGGATCTATGTGATAGAGGGTGTACATGAGTCGTTATAAGTTAAATATTAATTTGCTGATTCATTGCAAATTATGAATATATACAGTATGCTTACAAATATTAGATAGGTATTTAATTAACGTAATACAAAGGGCTATTGGTTACGGTCCGAGATCAAACCCCAAGGGAGAGATCCGAGGACAACACCACGTAATTTTGAACCACGGTCAGATGACGAGGTCAACACCTGAGCACCTCACTCTCCAAACTTCAACACCACGCCAACGTGAGGATATTTGAGGCAACGACAGATTTAACGTTCACTAGTCCCCGTGTATACGACGGTCTTGGTTGGATGGAGTTTCGAACTCGCAACCCTCCTTTTGCTAATTTGCTACTCTGGTCCCTTATCCTATACACAATCCTGAATCTTATAATTTGCGGATCTATGTGATAGAGGGTGTACATGAGTCGTTATAAGTTAAATATTAATTTGCTGATTCATTGCAAATTATGAATATATACAGTATGCTTACAAATATTAGATAGGTATTTAATTAACGTAATACAAAGGGCTATTGGTTACGGTCCGAGATCAAACCCCAAGGGAGAGATCCGAGGACAACACCACGTAATTTTGAACCACGGTCAGATGACGAGGTCAACACCTGAGCACCTCACTCTCCAAACTTCAACACCACGCCAACGTGAGGATATTTGAGGCAACGACAGATTTAACGTTCACTAGTCCCCGTGTATACGACGGTCTTGGTTGGATGGAGTTTCGAACTCGCAACCCTCCTTTTGCTAATTTGCTACTCTGGTCCCTTATCCTATACACAATCCTGAATCTTATAATTTGCGGATCTATGTGATAGAGGGTGTACATGAGTCGTTATAAGTTAAATATTAATTTGCTGATTCATTGCAAATTATGAATATATACAGTATGCTTACAAATATTAGATAGGTATTTAATTAACGTAATACAAAGGGCTATTGGTTACGGTCCGAGATCAAACCCCAAGGGAGAGATCCGAGGACAACACCACGTAATTTTGAACCACGGTCAGATGACGAGGTCAACACCTGAGCACCTCACTCTCCAAACTTCAACACCACGCCAACGTGAGGATATTTGAGGCAACGACAGATTTAACGTTCACTAGTCCCCGTGTATACGACGGTCTTGGTTGGATGGAGTTTCGAACTCGCAACCCTCCTTTTGCTAATTTGCTACTCTGGTCCCTTATCCTATACACAATCCTGAATCTTATAATTTGCGGATCTATGTGATAGAGGGTGTACATGAGTCGTTATAAGTTAAATATTAATTTGCTGATTCATTGCAAATTATGAATATATACAGTATGCTTACAAATATTAGATAGGTATTTAATTAACGTAATACAAAGGGCTATTGGTGACGGTCCGAGATCAAACCCCAAGGGAGAGATCCGAGGACAACACCACGTAATTTTGAACCACGGTCAGATGACGAGGTCAACACCTGAGCACCTCACTCTCCAAACTTCAACACCACGCCAACGTGAGGATATTTGAGGCAACGACAGATTTAACGTTCACTAGTCCCCGTGTATACGACGGTCTTGGTTGGATGGAGTTTCGAACTCGCAACCCTCCTTTTGCTAATTTGCTACTCTGGTCCCTTATCCTATACACAATCCTGAATCTTATAATTTGCGGATCTATGTGATAGAGGGTGTACATGAGTCGTTATAAGTTAAATATTAATTTGCTGATTCATTGCAAATTATGAATATATACAGTATGCTTACAAATATTAGATAGGTATTTAATTAACGTAATACAAAGGGCTATTGGTGACGGTCCGAGATCAAACCCCAAGGGAGAGATCCGAGGACAACACCACGTAATTTTGAACCACGGTCAGATGACGAGGTCAACACCTGAGCACCTCACTCTCCAAACTTCAACACCACGCCAACGTGAGGATATTTGAGGCAACGACAGATTTAACGTTCACTAGTCCCCGTGTATACGACGGTCTTGGTTGGATGGAGTTTCGAACTCGCAACCCTCCTTTTGCTAATTTGCTACTCTGGTCCCTTATCCTATACACAATCCTGAATCTTATAATTTGCGGATCTATGTGATAGAGGGTGTACATGAGTCGTTATAAGTTAAATATTAATTGGGCCGCGGTGGCCCGGTTGGAAGAGTAACGGACTAGCAACCGAAGGGTTGCGAGTTCGAATCCAGCCAAACACCGTCGTGTACAAAGGGGGCTGGTGCACGTTAAATCTGTCGTGGCCTCAAATGTCCTCACGTTGGCGTGGTGTGGAAGTTTGGAGAGTGGGGTGCCAGCTCAGGTGTTGCCTCGTCATCTGACCGCGGTTCAAAATTACGTGGTGTTGTCCTCGGACTTTCCCTCTGGGATTGATCCCGGACCGTCACCAATAGCCCGTTGTGTTGCTCCAGTGTGACGTTAATTGAAAATACCAAAATACCAAAATACTAAATATTAATTTGCTGATTCATTGCAAATTATGAATATATACAGTATGCTTACAAATATTAGATAGGTATTTAATTAACGTAATACAAAGGGCTATTGGTGACGGTCCGAGATCAAACCCCAAGGGAGAGATCCGAGGAAAACACCACGTAATTTTGAACCACGGTCAGATGACGAGGTCAACACCTGAGCACCTCACTCTCCAAACTTCAACACCACGCCAACGTGAGGATATTTGAGGCAACGACAGATTTAACGTTCACTAGTCCCCGTGTATACGACGGTCTTGGTTGGATGGAGTTTCGAACTCGCAACCCTCCTTTTGCTAATTTGCTACTCTGGTCCCTTATCCTATACACAATCCTGAATCTTATAATTTGCGGATCTATGTGATAGAGGGTGTACATGAGTCGTTATAAGTTAAATATTAATTTGCTGATTCATTGCAAATTATGAATATATACAGTATGGTTACAAATATTAGATAGGTATTTAATTAACGTAATACAAAGGGCTATTGGTGACGGTCCGAGATCAAACCCCAAGGGAGAGATCCGAGGACAACACCGTAATTTTGAACCACTGTCAGATGACGAGGTCAACACCTGAGCACCTCACTCTCCAAACTTCAACACCACGCCAACGTGAGGATATTTGAGGCAACGACAGATTTAACGTTCACTAGTCCCCGTGTATACGACGGTCTTGGTTGGATGGAGTTTCGAACTCGCAACCCTCCTTTTGCTAATTTGCTACTCTGGTCCCTTATCCTATACACAATCCTGAATGTTATAATTTGCGGATCTATGTGATAGAGGGTGTACATGAGTCGTTATAAGTTAAATATTAATTTGCTGATTCATTGCAAATTATGAATATATACAGTATGCTTACAAATATTAGATAGGTATTTAATTAACGTAATACAAAGGGCTATTGGTGACGGTCCGAGATCAAACCCCAAGGGAGAGATCCGAGGACAACACCACGTAATTTTGAACCACGGTCAGATGACGAGGTCAACACCTGAGCACCTCACTCTCCAAACTTCAACACCACGCCAACGTGAGGATATTTGAGGCAACGACAGATTTAACGTTCACTAGTCCCCGTGTATACGACGGTCTTGGTTGGATGGAGTTTCGAACTCGCAACCCTCCTTTTGCTAATTTGCTACTCTGGTCCCTTATCCTATACACAATCCTGAATCTTATAATTTGCGGATCTATGTGATAGAGGGTGTACATGAGTCGTTATAAGTTAAATATTAATTTGCTGATTCATTGCAAATTATGAATATATACAGTATGCTTACAAATATTAGATAGGTATTTAATTAACGTAATACAAAGGGCTATTGGTGACGGTCCGAGATCAAACCCCAAGGGAGAGATCCGAGGACAACACCACGTAATTTTGAACCACGGTCAGATGACGAGGTCAACACCTGAGCACCTCACTCTCCAAACTTCAACACCACGCCAACGTGAGGATATTTGAGGCAACGACAGATTTAACGTTCACTAGTCCCCGTGTATACGACGGTCTTGGTTGGATGGAGTTTCGAACTCGCAACCCTCCTTTTGCTAATTTGCTACTCTGGTCCCTTATCCTATACACAATCCTGAATCTTATAATTTGCGGATCTATGTGATAGAGGGTGTACATGAGTCGTTATAAGTTAAATATTAATTTGCTGATTCATTGCAAATTATGAATATATACAGTATGCTTACAAATATTAGATAGGTATTTAATTAACGTAATACAAAGGGCTATTGGTGACGGTCCGAGATCAAACCCCAAGGGAGAGATCCGAGGACAACACCACGTAATTTTGAACCACGGTCAGATGACGAGGTCAACACCTGAGCACCTCACTCTCCAAACTTCAACACCACGCCAACGTGAGGATATTTGAGGCAACGACAGATTTAACGTTCACTAGTCCCCGTGTATACGACGGTCTTGGTTGGATGGAGTTTCGAACTCGCAACCCTCCTTTTGCTAATTTGCTACTCTGGTCCCTTATCCTATACACAATCCTGAATCTTATAATTTGCGGATCTATGTGATAGAGGGTGTACATGAGTCGTTATAAGTTAAATATTAATTTGCTGATTCATTGCAAATTATGAATATATACAGTATGGTTACAAATATTAGATAGGTATTTAATTAACGTAATACAAAGGGCTATTGGTGACGGTCCGAGATCAAACCCCAAGGGAGAGATCCGAGGACAACACCGTAATTTTGAACCACTGTCAGATGACGAGGTCAACACCTGAGCACCTCACTCTCCAAACTTCAACACCACGCCAACGTGAGGATATTTGAGGCAACGACAGATTTAACGTTCACTAGTCCCCGTGTATACGACGGTATTGGTTGGATGGAGTTTCGAACTCGCAACCCTCCTTTTGCTAATTTGCTACTCTGGTCCCTTATCCTATACACAATCCTGAATCTTATAATTTGCGGATCTATGTGATAGAGGGTGTACATGAGTCGTTATAAGTTAAATATTAATTTGCTGATTCATTGCAAATTATGAATATATACAGTATGCTTACAAATATTAGATAGGTATTTAATTAACGTAATACAAAGGGCTATTGGTGACGGTCCGAGATCAAACCCCAAGGGAGAGATCCGAGGACAACACCACGTAATTTTGAACCACGGTCAGATGACGAGGTCAACACCTGAGCACCTCACTCTCCAAACTTCAACACCACGCCAACGTGAGGATATTTGAGGCAACGACAGATTTAACGTTCACTAGTCCCCGTGTATACGACGGTCTTGGTTGGATGGAGTTTCGAACTCGCAACCCTCCTTTTGCTAATTTGCTACTCTGGTCCCTTATCCTATACACAATCCTGAATCTTATAATTTGCGGATCTATGTGATAGAGGGTGTACATGAGTCGTTATAAGTTAAATATTAATTTGCTGATTCATTGCAAATTATGAATATATACAGTATGCTTACAAATATTAGATAGGTATTTAATTAACGTAATACAAAGGGCTATTGGTGACGGTCCGAGATCAAACCCCAAGGGAGAGATCCGAGGACAACACCACGTAATTTTGAACCACGGTCAGATGACGAGGTCAACACCTGAGCACCTCACTCTCCAAACTTCAACACCACGCCAACGTGAGGATATTTGAGGCAACGACAGATTTAACGTTCACTAGTCCCCGTGTATACGACGGTCTTGGTTGGATGGAGTTTCGAACTCGCAACCCTCCTTTTGCTAATTTGCTACTCTGGTCCCTTATCCTATACACAATCCTGAATCTTATAATTTGCGGATCTATGTGATAGAGGGTGTACATGAGTCGTTATAAGTTAAATATTAATTTGCTGATTCATTGCAAATTATGAATATATACAGTATGGTTACAAATATTAGATAGGTATTTAATTAACGTAATACAAAGGGCTATTGGTGACGGTCCGAGATCAAACCCCAAGGGAGAGATCCGAGGACAACACCACGTAATTTTGAACCACTGTCAGATGACGAGGTCAACACCTGAGCACCTCACTCTCCAAACTTCAACACCACGCCAACGTGAGGATATTTGAGGCAACGACAGATTTAACGTTCACTAGTCCCCGTGTATACGACGGTCTTGGTTGGATGGAGTTTCGAACTCGCAACCCTCCTTTTGCTAATTTGCTACTCTGGTCCCTTATCCTATACACAATCCTGAATCTTATAATTTGCGGATCTATGTGATAGAGGGTGTACATGAGTCGTTATAAGTTAAATATTAATTTGCTGATTCATTGCAAATTATGAATATATACAGTATGCTTACAAATATTAGATAGGTATTTAATTAACGTAATACAAAGGGCTATTGGTGACGGTCCGAGATCAAACCCCAAGGGAGAGATCCGAGGACAACACCGTAATTTTGAACCACTGTCAGATGACGAGGTCAACACCTGAGCACCTCACTCTCCAAACTTCAACACCACGCCAACGTGAGGATATTTGAGGCAACGACAGATTTAACGTTCACTAGTCCCCGTGTATACGACGGTCTTGGTTGGATGGAGTTTCGAACTCGCAACCCTCCTTTTGCTAATTTGCTACTCTGGTCCCTTATCCTATACACAATCCTGAATCTTATAATTTGCGGATCTATGTGATAGAGGGTGTACATGAGTCGTTATAAGTTAAATATTAATTTGCTGATTCATTGCAAATTATGAATATATACAGTATGCTTACAAATATTAGATAGGTATTTAATTAACGTAATACAAAGGGCTATTGGTGACGGTCCGAGATCAAACCCCAAGGGAGAGATCCGAGGACAACACCACGTAATTTTGAACCACGGTCAGATGACGAGGTCAACACCTGAGCACCTCACTCTCCAAACTTCAACACCACGCCAACGTGAGGATATTTGAGGCAACGACAGATTTAACGTTCACTAGTCCCCGTGTATACGACGGTCTTGGTTGGATGGAGTTTCGAACTCGCAACCCTCCTTTTGCTAATTTGCTACTCTGGTCCCTTATCCTATACACAATCCTGAATCTTATAATTTGCGGATCTATGTGATAGAGGGTGTACATGAGTCGTTATAAGTTAAATATTAATTTGCTGATTCATTGCAAATTATGAATATATACAGTATGCTTACAAATATTAGATAGGTATTTAATTAACGTAATACAAAGGGCTATTGGTGACGGTCCGAGATCAAACCCCAAGGGAGAGATCCGAGGACAACACCACGTAATTTTGAACCACGGTCAGATGACGAGGTCAACACCTGAGCACCTCACTCTCCAAACTTCAACACCACGCCAACGTGAGGATATTTGAGGCAACGACAGATTTAACGTTCACTAGTCCCCGTGTATACGACGGTCTTGGTTGGATGGAGTTTCGAACTCGCAACCCTCCTTTTGCTAATTTGCTACTCTGGTCCCTTATCCTATACACAATCCTGAATCTTATAATTTGCGGATCTATGTGATAGAGGGTGTACATGAGTCGTTATAAGTTAAATATTAATTTGCTGATTCATTGCAAATTATGAATATATACAGTATGCTTACAAATATTAGATAGGTATTTAATTAACGTAATACAAAGGGCTATTGGTGACGGTCCGAGATCAAACCCCAAGGGAGAGATCCGAGGACAACACCACGTAATTTTGAACCACGGTCAGATGACGAGGTCAACACCTGAGCACCTCACTCTCCAAACTTCAACACCACGCCAACGTGAGGATATTTGAGGCAACGACAGATTTAACGTTCACTAGTCCCCGTGTATACGACGGTCTTGGTTGGATGGAGTTTCGAACTCGCAACCCTCCTTTTGCTAATTTGCTACTCTGGTCCCTTATCCTATACACAATCCTGAATCTTATAATTTGCGGATCTATGTGATTGAGGGTGTACATGAGTCGTTATAAGTTAAATATTAATTTGCTGATTCATTGCAAATTATGAATATATACAGTATGCTTACAAATATTAGATAGGTATTTAATTAACGTAATACAAAGGGCTATTGGTGACGGTCCGAGATCAAACCCCAAGGGAGAGATCCGAGGACAACACCGTAATTTTGAACCACTGTCAGATGACGAGGTCAACACCTGAGCACCTCACTCTCCAAACTTCAACACCACGCCAACGTGAGGATATTTGAGGCAACGACAGATTTAACGTTCACTAGTCCCCGTGTATACGACGGTCTTGGTTGGATGGAGTTTCGAACTCGCAACCCTCCTTTTGCTAATTTGCTACTCTGGTCCCTTATCCTATACACAATCCTGAATCTTATAATTTGCGGATCTATGTGATAGAGGGTGTACATGAGTCGTTATAAGTTAAATATTAATTTGCTGATTCATTGCAAATTATGAATATATACAGTATGCTTACAAATATTAGATAGGTATTTAATTAACGTAATACAAAGGGCTATTGGTGACGGTCCGAGATCAAACCCCAAGGGAGAGATCCGAGGACAACACCACGTAATTTTGAACCACGGTCAGATGACGAGGTCAACACCTGAGCACCTCACTCTCCAAACTTCAACACCACGCCAACGTGAGGATATTTGAGGCAACGACAGATTTAACGTTCACTAGTCCCCGTGTATACGACGGTCTTGGTTGGATGGAGTTTCGAACTCGCAACCCTCCTTTTGCTAATTTGCTACTCTGGTCCCTTATCCTATACACAATCCTGAATCTTATAATTTGCGGATCTATGTGATAGAGGGTGTACATGAGTCGTTATAAGTTAAATATTAATTTGCTGATTCATTGCAAATTATGAATATATACAGTATGCTTACAAATATTAGATAGGTATTTAATTAACGTAATACAAAGGGCTATTGGTGACGGTCCGAGATCAAACCCCAAGGGAGAGATCCGAGGACAACACCACGTAATTTTGAACCACGGTCAGATGACGAGGTCAACACCTGAGCACCTCACTCTCCAAACTTCAACACCACGCCAACGTGAGGATATTTGAGGCAACGACAGATTTAACGTTCACTAGTCCCCGTGTATACGACGGTCTTGGTTGGATGGAGTTTCGAACTCGCAACCCTCCTTTTGCTAATTTGCTACTCTGGTCCCTTATCCTATACACAATCCTGAATCTTATAATTTGCGGATCTATGTGATAGAGGGTGTACATGAGTCGTTATAAGTTAAATATTAATTTGCTGATTCATTGCAAATTATGAATATATACAGTATGCTTACAAATATTAGATAGGTATTTAATTAACGTAATACAAAGGGCTATTGGTGACGGTCCGAGATCAAACCCCAAGGGAGAGATCCGAGGACAACACCACGTAATTTTAAACCACGGTCAGATGACGAGGTCCCACCTCAGCTCTGACACAGAAAGTATGTATTTTAATTAAAGTCGCATTGGAACAACACAACGGGCTATTGGCGACTGTCCGGGATCGAACCCGAAGGGGAAGATTCAAGGACACCACGTAATTTTGAACGCGGTCACACCTTACCTGGCACCGAACTCTCCAAACTTCCACACTCTCTGCTCCCACAAGAAATTCGATGTTTCAAAAACGAAAGATGAAAGTTTTGAAAAGAAAAGCGAAAGTTTTTGCCCTTTGCCAGCTCTGCCCCCAATAAAATCCAACTACATTCCACTCATCCCATATTCGATCTCTGAGGCTGCTGAACTCCTCCCAATTTCTTATGTTCACAATGACGTAGGTTGTTATTGGATTGATGCAAAAGTTCGTCCCGTTTTTGGCGCTGCATCACAAAAACGTTATCTACTTCACACGTATAAAGTTTCGATGTTGTTTGAAAGGAAATTCAGCGAGTGCTCGGAGGAAAATGGTGTTATTGGGTAGCGTTTTTTAAATTTGGTTATGCATTAAAAATGGTAGAAAATAAGGTGTATTTTCGACATATGCTTTTTTATTTCCGAAAAGGCAAGAATTCTTCGCAGATGTAAAAGGAGAGTGTTGTGTAGGGTGAGGGGTGCCGTTGACGATTCCAAGTGCCGTAAGTGGTTCAAAATGTTTCGTCACCTGGATCAGTTCTTTAGCCAGAAACCTCAGAACTTCTCTCGCCGGATTATGCAGATACCGAAGAGATGGTGAAAGGTCATCGAACAGAACGGCATATACTATATTTATTAAATGTAATTTTTAGTAAATAAATTGTTCTTCACTTTTTGATAAAAAAAACGGGACGAATTTTTGCATCAACCTAATACATTTGGTATTGGTTAATTTCTTTTATGACGTCCTTTAATTTTCAACTTGCCATGTTATGACAATATATAATAAGGGCCCGGAGATTTTTCCAAAGCTCAAAGATAGAAATCTTGGCAGGGAGGCTGAAATTGTTTTCAGCTCCTAGCAGATTGGACTGCAAAAATTGTTAGATGACACAGTAAAACAACTTCTTAAAATTCAGTTTCATTTCACATCTAATTTGTTCATTCAGAAATTCAGTTTAATAAAAATGTAAATTTTCTGAGGAAGCGCAACGAACGAGTTCCAAGAATTCTTGTTTTCAAATCGATGCACTTTATTACATATTTGCTGAGATAGAATATTTTTATTACGTTTTCTTTATATAATCCGGGAATATATAACTGTACCGATAAAATAGCTTCTTTTTCAAGGATTTATTTGTATATCTTGAAAGAACGGAGAAAATTTATTCAATTCTCAGTTGAATTCTCATGGATTCATATCAACGTTGGAGTCTCATTGAATTCATATTCTGCTAGCGCGTTTCCAATGAATGTAGCAAGTACCGAATAAAACTACTTAAACGGTATAATTTAACTTTCTGAATAGAGTGTGAATTAGAGAAACAATTTTAATGTGTTTCATTCGAAACTTTATACGACTTTTACGCTGTATTTGTGTTCATGGTAATAATAAAACAGTTTCTCGTAGAAAAATTATTTTGCAGTAGATTTGCGTCTGAAGAATTATTTGTAGTACGGAAAATAAAAGTGGAGCAAAACGTATTCAGTTGTTTACTTTAATTCTATTCATTACATTATAATCTAATCTAATCTCAAAGGCAGTCCCTCAGGTAATAGAATAATTCTCGTGTTGTGAAAACAAATTTGTGCTACATACTATTTTCATGTTTTCCAAACAATAGAATAAAGATTGTTGAATTGTTTATTTATTTTTAATGCAAATTATAGAAACCGTAGATCTTTTGAGGAAAATATATTCCTAATTGGCAGATATTTCTGAAATGGTAAGCTAAAATGGCGAATTTTCCATATGAAAGAAATGTGGTTTGATGTTGAAATTCTTAGAAAATAAAAGTTGGTAGCTAGTTAACTAACGCCGCACTGGAGTAACACAGTGGGCTATTGGCAACGGTCCGGGATCAATCTCAAAAGGATTGATCCGAGGACAGCACCTCGTCATTTGAACCACTGTTGGATTGGTGCGGTGGCTGCGGTAGCCCGGTTGGAAGAGTAACGTATTATCAACCGGAGGGTTGCAAGTCTGAATCCAACCAAAGACCGTTTTGTACAAAGGAGACTGGTACACGTTAAATTTGCTGTGGCCTCAAATATCCTCACGTTGGTGTGGTGGAAGTTTGGAGAGTGGAATACCAGCTTATGTGTTGACCTCGTCACCCAACCATGGTTCAAAATTATGTGGTGTTGTCCTCGTCACCCGACCATGGTTCAAAATTAAGTGGGTTGTCCTCGGATCTCTCCCATCGGGTTTGATCCCGAACCGTCTCCAATAGCCCACTGTGTTGTTCCAGTGTGATGTTAATTAAATACCTACCTACCTACTAAACTTCCACAAACGTGAGAACATTTGACGACATATTTAACGAGCACCAGCCCTCACGTATACACGACGGTCTTTGATTGGATCGACTTTCGAATTCGCAACCCTCCGGTTGCTAATCTCCTACTCTTCTATCTGGGCTTCTGCGACCCCAAATAAAAGTTGGAATAAATTGTGAAATATAGAATTGTTGTATTATTAAAAGTATCAAAACACCAGCACGAGATTGAACCTGGAAAGTTGCGTTGAGAGGCAGCTTTGGCTTTCCGCCTGGAAACTGAACATGACTGCTTTATCGCTCATTTGCATAAGTGTCTCCACCGATCCTAGCTCACCCCTTTGAATTTGGAGAACAAACCACTTGCTTCGATGTGGAATCCTCCTCTGACTTTCTGAGGTGTCTGTATTTTGACAAAAGACCTTTTCAGGCGATGACTTCGGTCTTTTCTTCATTCTTTCTCTATTTGTTTTATATTTGGGCCACGGCAGATCAGTTGCAAGAGTAAAGGATTAACGATCGGAGGATTGCGAGTTCGAAACTAGCTCCAAAGACAGTCTTGGGGGCTGGTAATATTATTTGGTAATGAGATAGCTAATTTACTGACAAAGGAGGGTTGCGAGAAGATCAGTCGAACAGATAATGATTTCGCCGCTGCGGAAATGTATTCCTTACACAAGTCAAAAACCAGAGGGTAGGCACAGTCCCCACTGTACCGTAAGGTTTGGTTCGTGAATACTTTTGGGCGGAATACCTGGTAACTGGGTTGCTGGTGAAATGAAGACGGCGGGTATTTGTTTCACATTTATTTATTTAGCCAGTTTTGGTGGATACATAACAGTGGTGTTAGAGTGTGCGCAAAGCTTAGTATTCTATGGCGACCTTATGGATGATGGATCTGTGATAGCTAAAGTACGAGACAAACGGCATGGAGTCGATGCTGATGTTCCTGACAAAGATAAGATCGATTGTGGTGTTTCCAAGCGTGGTGGTAGCTCGTTAGATGGTCCAGCGATGTCGCCGCGTACGCGCGCCTGCTCCTTGTATCTTCGGTAAGCTCTAGATCTCTCCGCACTTGCCATAGGTTCAGTCTTCTTGGCATCATTTTGCTCATCTTGAACTGCTCTTTAAACCTGTTTACGTTTCCTATGCCGCAATCGAAATTTAGTGCAATATTTTGGCTTCATTGTGAAATCTTCGACACATCGTCACTTTCTACTGCGCAAAATTTTCACACAAATGGTTTAAACTGTCAACTAGTCGAATGTAGAACTCGTAATACCCTTCAATTTAAGCACGTACTCGCCAAGACCCGTCGATTAGAACTGAAGTTACAGCGGTTAAATAGGCAAGCGTATGCCCTAAATGTGACTCATTTCCCCAACCACGCGGTACAAAGGTCAGAGGGGGGAGTGGATTAGTGGTCGACCTGGTCGATGCGGTCCACCTTCCTCTATATGATGGTAGGTCATTTATCCAAATGGGCTGATTCCTCTGGTGGTAAGGGGCTTTGAGATAGCAACACTTTTCGTGACTCGCAAGTTTCTGCCGCGATGACATCCATACCCATTTTAAAGACGTATTCACCTAAAAACCTTAAAACGTGATCTTGTCCTTGATATTCTGGGGGCCGCGGTAGACCGGTTGGAAGAGTAACGGATTAGCAACCGCACGGTTGCGAGTTAAAATCCAGCCAAATACCGTCGCGCTCAAAGGGGGCTGGTGCACGTTAAATCTGTCGTAGCCACAAATGTCCTCACGTTGGCGTGTGGAAGTTTTGGGGGGTGGGGTACCAGCTGAGGTGTGACCGCATCATCTGATATTGATCCATTTTTTGATTGGTCCATTGATTAATCATTTGATTAGTCCATTGATTGATCATCAAATGATGAATTTATGATTGTAGTAGACTAACGATTTCACCACTGTTGTCGCCGCTCTATATAAATGCACATTCACACACCTGCCCTGTCAGAAGATGTTATATCACCAAACGAGGTGATAAAATACCAAATCGACCAACCAAGTACATTTTTCACAGAGCAATCACTCACTACTAGTCGACATATTGGTCACTTTTGAAAGTCCTCTCAATAGTCTAATAGCTCAGTCTACTTATATTTCTCGTCTATGTGTAAAACATGTCTTCTGGTCTTGTCTAGGTTCTACCTTGACCAATGGGATTGGTAACAACAGCATAACCCAACCTGTCAGTGTTGTAGAATGTATCAGTTTCAAAATCACTGCCTTTTGAAAGAACCCAACAAGGCTTCTCTGCTTAAGCGGTGAAGAGAAATCTGACAGGATACCACACCTACTGAAGGTTTAATCTGCACTTATAAACCCGTAATTATTCAAAGCACCCAAAAGAGTACCAATCTGTCCGACGCTATCGAATCAATCACCCTCGCTTCAGAATCCCTGCCTCTTAGAAGAACCTAACAAGGCATGTAAAGTAATTTTAAGGACACTTTATAAATCACAGGTAGTAAAATCCACATACCATTTCGATGTTTACGCCACGTTTCTTTCGGAGCTCGGGCCGAGCAGCTGGTGGCTCATTTATTTGTGCGGCCCCGAATTTGTCGAATGCCGGCATCCATCACTCTGGGAACTCATTGCTGTCAGAATCGAGATCATTACACTCGAAACTTTTCCTCCCTCACTCGAGTGAATTGACTTTTAACTTCTTCCGGGAACTTTTAAAGAAGTGGAGTTTCTCTCCGTGCAGAAAACTTAATGCATTTGTCATTTGTGGGCGATGTCTAGTTCTCTCCCGGAATGGCTGCAGAGGGGTGTTTGGAGTTTTGCTTATGTACTCATTTCAGTAGGGACAAATAAATGATTTGTAGGAACGCCGTTTGAGGGTTATGATCCGGAAATAGTTTTACGGGGAATGCGTCCGGACAACTTCATTTTCAACAAATGATGCGTTCGTTGAATAATATTTCTGAATTGGGCTTTTTTTTATTTTTGCTTTGCTTTGAGCGAATGAAAAGCTGTTAGTGTTTATTTGTCTGGAAAGAGGGTTGATGACAGTGAATACTCCGTATGAGAAACGATGTCGTAAAATGAATAAGTCTTTAAGCTGTGCTTGCAACGTTACAAAGTATGTAATGTGCGAAAAATTGAACGTGAATTTGACTAAATGTTGTCTGGTCGATGGAAGGATGAAGCTGGCATGGATTAACATGTATTAAATCGTAAAATCAATACGTCTGGGATATCCATTTTTGTTATGATTTAATCATGTGAGCATATAGCCGTTTGAAACTTCAAGTCTTTCCTGCATGACTTCTTACAAGTTTTTACTTTTCTTGACCAATAGACTTTAGATTCATTCAACCAATAGGTGTGCTTATTTAGTCATGTGTGTTATAATCTGACCCCCGAGGGGTTAGCTAAATGTACTGGCATAAGATAAAAAGATTACGATGGTGTTTCATTCACATCCAGCTATTTCAACTATCTATTATTTATTAAATAAAAATTATAAATTTTTCGATAATTGTGTTAACAGTTTTATTGCACAGTGGTAGATAGGTAGGTGAATTAACGTCGCACTGGAGCAACTTGGTCTGGAATCGATCCCAAAGGAAAGGATCTGAGGGCAACACCACGTCCTTTTAAACCACGGTCGGATGACGAGGTCAAGACCTGAGCTGGAACCCAGTCACCAAACTTCCACGGACAACATGAGGACATTTGAGACCACGACAGATTTAACGAGCACCAGCCCCCACCTACACGACGGTCTTTGGTTGGATCGAGTTTTGAACTCGCAATCCTCCGTTTGCTAATCCGCTACTCTTCCAATTGAGCTACCGTTGCCCATGAATATATATATTAGATTGTTTAAATGATTGAAGTACGGGTGGTGGACAAAATAATACAAACGCCCACGTGAAAACGGGCAGCAATTAATCCATATCACCCAACCTAGCACATAGGTCTGCCACCTAGTGGTAAGTACTGTAAAGCTGGAAGTATCAACCTATCAGCAGCAGTTGTACAGGTTGTATGTGACCATTCTAAATGCAGTCGAACACCGTTATGTTAAACCTCCCAGGCTTCCAAATAGGCGTATAATGGAGTGTTCCACGTTGGAGTAACAGTAACGAAATGTCAACCTTGTTGGTGTTGCAAGGAGCATTGTGTCAATTGTGATGACAGCGTATACAAAACATTGGAAGACGTCATCTTCCAAACAGAACAGTGGGCGAAAGTCAAAGCTCACTGACAATGATAGATGAGCGTTGAAGCGGATAGTGCATCAAAAGCTTGAGACAACGGTGTTCCAGATAACGTCCGAGATGAACACTCGTCTCCAGGACCCCGTATCAATCAAATCTATTCAATTGAAACTGCATGCTGCGAGCATTTGTGGCAGAGCGGTTATTCCAACATCATTTGTGATACCGCGTAATTCTTTGAAGCGATGCCAATGGGGAAAAGATCATATAGACTGGACACAGCAGCATTTGGGAAAAGTCATCTTGTATGACGAATCTGCATTTAAATTATTTCAGACGACTGGATGTGTTTATGTCTGGAGAACGCCTGAAGAAGCCTTTCATTCTGACTGCCTTCTTCCTACTATTATGCTAGAGTACTTGTTAACCCTTCAAGTGGATTTCGACGAGATATCTCGTCAATAAAGATCTGACAAATTTTCCTAATGATGAGATATCTCGTCATCAGTATATTGCGATTTCGTAATGATGACGAGATTAAAACATGGTCAGCTTTTTCTGACGAGATATCTCACACATTAATATCTGGTTAGTTTTGTTAATGACGATATACCTCGTCTCCAGACAATCACCAGGAGTTAATCGAGGGAGCTCAGTGATAGTGTGGGGTGCGGTATCTTGCCGTGTTCTGGAACCATTGTAGTCCTACATGGAAAGATCAAAGCAGTGTAATATCTCAGCGCTCTGGGCGTGTTCCAGATTGCGTTCCCTGACGAATGACCTGCGTTCCAAAAGGAAAATGCCTCCATTCATACTGCTCTGTGTGTCCACGCACGGCTCGATGGGCACAAGGATGATGTGGAACTTCTCTTCTGGCCCCTCTTAACCCTCCAAGTGGTTTCGAGGAGACATCGCGCCTATCAAGATCTTTCGAATTTTTCTATCGATGGTCATCAAGATATTATATTAGTTATGACGACGAGATCAAGATGTGGTCAGGTTTCTACCAACGATGAGTTATCTCGATCAAGATCTGGTCAGTTTTTCATGACCAGATACCTCGTCGAGAAAACCACCAGGTGGGTTAACCTAATTCGACTTTTGTGGGTGCTATTTTTCAATTTCCAGTTCCACTTGATGCATTAGAGATCTGCACGAGGAATGGATACGCATTCTATTGAACATTGTGCATGACTTATATTTGTCCATCCCATCTTGAATGCAAGTTGTATTTCAGATCAGGGGTGGACCAACCTATACCAATAGAGTATGTGTGAGTGTGTCACAGGTGTTCGTGTTATTTTCCCCACCACCTGTAGATACGAAAACTTAATTGCCCTTATTTTCGATGGGAGGGGGGAACCGTCGTGGCTCAGTGGGTATGGCCACTGCGCTAGCAGCCTACGATTTGTAGGCGGCGCAGGTTCGATTCTTATCAGGTTCATTCCTCCCTGGTTGTATTTCTCTCTTCCATGTCAGTAGAGCTTTCATTGTGTGTTTGTCTATTACTTCATATTGTATGTCGTGTCTGGCACTAGCATGACTAAATATGGCCCTTGTGCCATAAAACCAACCAACCATTTTCGATGGGGGCCACAGTGACCCGGTTGAAAGAGTAGCGCAACCGGAGGGTTGCGAAACGGTATCCAGTCAAATATCGCGTGTACGAGGGGGCTGGTGCAAATTAAATATGTTGGGGCCTCAAATGTCCTTATGTTGGCATGGTGTAGAAGTTTGGAGAGTGGGGTGCCAGCTCAGGTGTTGCCTCGTCATCTGACAGTGGTTCAGAATTGCGAGGTGTAGTCTTTGGATTTTTCCCTCTGGGATTGATCCCGGACAGTTAGAATAAATAGCCCGTTGTGTTACTCCAATGCGACGTTAATTCAACAACAACCAACTTATTTTCCAAGACAATAAATTCACTCCTATGGCTAATCTAAATGCATCTGAATACAGGGATTAATAAAAAACGACCTAATGAAAATAAAATCTTCAATTACTATTCTTCCTCTTGAAAAAGGATGTATTTTAATATTTTACAGGCAATAGAGATTAAGTAATTTCGAATAAGTTCTTAAACGGACAAATATGATAAACGATTAAGAATTAAAATAAAATACAAACGTTTTGAGACACATATATTGCAAAAAAATAAAGTTTAAAGTTTGTTTAACTATTTAAGAAGTAATTTTTTCGTAGTAGCTTAGTTTTTATTGTATGCATTATAAAATAATGGTATTAACAATTTTAAGTTTCCTTAACTATTCAAAAAGTATTTTTTTCTTGTAACTGAGTTTTTATTATTATGCACGATTTGAGTCTGGCTCATGAAGTAAACTCACTTTAATACATTTTATCTCTGCTCAAAATACACAAACAAATGTGAGACAAGTTTCTGTAAATATTTTATACATGAAGTTGGTTCATTTCTAGAAGTGGAAACTGCAAATAGTTATCAAACTGACAGTCTGCGGAAGGGACCTAGCAACAGAACTCTCCATGGTGTTTTGATCGTGTCTCTCTTACTTGTACTGGTAAGAATTAATTCAACTTTGGTTCATATATAATTTTTCCCGCAAACAAAGGTATATGGATGTTTTAGAATTCTTAGCTTTTACAGACTTTAAAACAGACCTACGAAAATAAAATAAAGCAATTTTAAATTTTTCAGAATGTAAAAAAAATTGTCTAGACTCCAATTTAGTGTACACAACTTCATCTAAAGTAAAGGATGATCGATTAGAAAGTATGGACGAGAAAGTTTCTATAGAAAGATATGTAGAAATGGTACTTTAAAATAGTCAGTCTAATGCGTTGTTGGGTGTATGTGTTTTGAGAAACGTGATCGTCTCTCTAAGGATATATTTAAACTCTTCAGGGTGCATTGGAAATATTAATAAATCCGAGGTCCAGATCTCTCCACGTAACTTGTATACATAAACTTGTGTGCTGCCTTCAAGGAATTTTTTGGAATCGCAGTAGCCCGGTTGGGAAGAGTAATGGATTAGCAACCGGAGGGTTGCGAGTTCGAATCCAACCAAAGACCGTCGTGTACAAAGGGGGCTGGGGTACGTTAAATCTGTCGCTGCCTCAAATGTTCTCGTGATGGCATGGTGTGGAAGTTTGGAGAGTGGGGTGCCAGATCAGTTGTGACCTCGTCATCTGACCGTGGTTCAAAATGACGAGGTGTTGCCCTTGGATCTTTCTCTTCGGGTTTGATTCCGACCTTCGCCAATAGCCCGTTCTGCAGTGCGAAGTTAATTCAACTACCTACCTACTTTGTATTGTATGGAAGTTTTTCTCGTATAGGGGGCTAGATATTAAATTAAAATTTCGGTTCCATAATTTTCTTCAGAACGTAAAAAATGTTTCTTATGCGCAAAATTATAAAAAAACTGCAGTTTCCATACACAGCGTCGTCATTTTCAAGAAGTGACCAAGATTGTTTCTGTTTTTATCGTATAGTTTGTGTGCTAAACGAAATAACTCACGAAGAGAATAGGTTAAAAAACAAATAAATGAGGACAACGATGTTTCAAAGCATGAAAGGAAATGTAGACAATTTGAAATGTCACTTTTAAAAAAATAACTCCTTAAAAAGACGTTCAAAAAGATAAAAATTATTTTCATTATCTAATAATAAATTAAAATAAATAGCTAATTTAAAAATCACAAAAATCTAGTTTGGTCTTAAATATAGCTATAATGGATTACAATTCCAGTGGTTGCTGCTAGTTCTGCTACAAAGAGAAATTATTCATTAATGATTCTTCTCGGTTAACCTAACCACTTTACGGGACGCGGTGGCGTGGTTGGAAGAGTAACGGATTAGCAACCGGAGGGTTGCGAGTTCGAATCCAACCAAAGGCCGTGGTGTACAAAGGGGGCTGGTGCGTGTTAAATCTGTCATGGCCTCAAATGTCCTAACTTTGGCGTGGTGTGAAAGTTTAGAGAGTGGGGTGCCCCAGCTAAGGTGTTGCCTCATCTTCTGACCGTGGTTCAAAATTACGTGGAGTTGTCCTCGGATATTTTCATTTGGGATTAATCCCGGACCGTCACCAATAGCCCGTTGTGCTGCGCCGTTAATTAAAATACCTACCAAACCAATTTAGAGATTTAGTTTGTTTTAGAAATGAAGATAGACGCAGAATGGTACATGTAGCTATATTATTAAAAGCCATTTAAAAAAACTAGTACATAACACTAATTATGAATAAAATTATATAAGAATGTGTATGATAAGGAAACGCTTTCGCGCATAACAAAATATGCTTCCCAATTATAGGTAGGCATTTTAATTAAAGTCGCACAGGATTAACACAACGGGCTATTGGAGAATCAAACCCCAAGGGAAAAATTCGAGGACAGCACCACGAAATTTTGAACCACGGTCAGATGACGACCCCAATTATAGGATTTTGCACCATAAACCCGAAATCCATCCCATTTATAATCATGAAAATAATAGGACATATATAATGTAGTAATACTATCACGTAACGAATATAATGCTCATACATAGTAATAAATAATAGAACAGCACGTATATAATAACAACGACGAATATAATAGTAACGTATATAATAACAAATAGCGGTACGTTCATAACGAATAATACGCCCGTATGTAATGTATAAATTTATAAAATACAGAGGCTGTTCGGACATTTTTTGAACGATTTTCATGAGCTGTAAAAAATTGTATGCTACGAAAGAATTTTATTTTCACAGCCAGTTAAATAGTTAAAGTATAACTTATCGTCTGCTAATTCAAAGTTTTGTGTACTTTCAAAATGGCGCTTTTAAATAAGCAATGGATGGAAGGCTATGTTTCCTGTTTACGAAGAGAATTATGCTTATTCAATTATTCAAAAACGCTGTAAAAGTCATGGTGTTTCGATATCTAAAGGTACGATAAGTAATATGAAAGTAATGAGAAAGGAAAAAAACGTAAAAGTGGAAAAATACTTCCAAAAAGTATCCAAAAAAGAAAAATCTCTGAGAATATTTGAAAGGTAAGATCTTTAATTTTAAAAGAGAATCCGCCAAGTCAAAGGACTATAGCAAAGTGAACGTGAGAACTTTCTCTAAGAGATTTATGATTGTTGGCGGTTTTGCATATAATGGAAAATTAAAAGTAAAAGGAGGGGGGAAATGTAAAAATAAACTCCCACATATTATCAAGACCCTACTTTATCTCCAATATTAAAAAAAGAAATACCATATCTTTCCCCATAGTGCCAACAATCAGTAGAACTGCATCAGAGTAAAGCAAGCAGCCACACATCTAAATCGACTATTAAATTCTTGGTAAAAATGGAACAAGAAACTGGTATCAAATCAATACCCTTTACTGATATTCCTGCTAAATCTCCAGATGTTTCACCCATGGACTTTTGTGCTTTTGGAGTTTTAAAAAGGGCATTATCGAAACGTCGACCGAACTGTGGAAAAAGAATGGGACAAAATATCACTGTCGATACTACAAAAGTCATTATTATCATGGAAATTAAGGTGTAGAAAGATAGTTAACAATAAGAGTTATCAAATGGAACATGTAAAACACAAAAATGTCATGTAAAAAATTGAGCTTCAGTCCATTAAAATCGTCCAAAAAATGTCCGAACAGCCTCTGTAGAAAATGAACCCATTGTGTGTAATAAAGACTTATATAGTTAACTTTTGATAATCTTACACGGTGCAAAAACTCCTGATTTTTATTTGTAGCGAGAAAAAAACGCACCTTATAAGATGTCTGATATTAAACAGAAAATCTGTCTGCAGCAGCAAAAACTCTCGAACACTGATCTCTGGCATCATGAAATTAATTTGCACGACTTATTCTGCCTGGAATTTCTAGATCAACGTAACTGTTTTCAGATTACCACGTCGTTCCCTTGGAATCATAGAAGTAAAATTTTATATGGAGCAATACGCAAGAGACCGATTTGTAATCAAACTCGAATCAACACAAAACGTCAATATCTGTCACGAGTCGAGCAATCGGAAGAAAGTGCGTGGGCAAGTGAAACGGACAAAGTTCAAAAAGCTATTCGACAAGGCAACGAAACTGCTGAAGACAGCACCACTTGGTATGTTGAAAGCAAACAGTAAACCCTCTCGAGTTAAGCCGGGTAGTAAAGCTAGCATAATTATAAAATCGAAAATGATAATTTGGGCATAACGATAAAAGCGTATAAAATACTTAAGTTGATATCTTACGAGATGCGAAAAAAGGCTTCACTTATATTTGATATCCGGCTACGACTTGATCATGCATCACGTTTATTCCGTTCACGAATCAAATCCGCCGACGATAAATGAATTTATTCACTATTTCAATGCAACGAGTGGTTTCAAATCGTATTTTAAAAATGAATTTAAGTTCCGATGTCGAGTATTACATTCATAAAAAAGAGGGTTAACGATTCATGACATGGATTATTAGAGGAGCGATACTGTGGGGAGAAGAGGAAACTGAAATGTGTTAATTTAGCAGAAAAAGCTTGTGGTAATCCGGCGCAATAATGAAGATGTCAAAAATTGAAACATGATACATGTGAATTTTCCAGATCTTGTAGCTGGACTTGGGACTTTCCAAATATAGCTCCAAGTGCGATATCTCGTCCATCAAGATCTGATCAATTTTGCTGGTGACAAGACATGAAGTCGTCAATATATTGCTGAGTTTTTATGGTTACGAGATTATGATCTTGCCAGCTTTTTAATGAAGAGATCTCTTGTAAATCAATATCTGGTCAATTTTGCCAAGGACGAACCCTCCTGGTTGTCCTCGTCGAGACAACCATCAGGAGGGTTAAACTATATAAAGTGCTGTAGCGATGAAACAATGCTTTTGAAACAACTGCACTGTCGTGTTGTTTCAATAAACTTGATTCAGCTGAAAATTGTCAGTAAAATTATCAGGAATAGAATGCTTAGAGGGTTTGTTCTAGGTTCCTCCTAGGAATGGACCTATTGTTTCACGATTGTTCACGAAGTCTTCAAGTGTATCATCTTGAAGTGCAAATTGTGCAATTGATAAGTTACTTTTTACACTTTTGACGTTAAATCGATACATTTTATTAAAAAAGGATAACTCAATTGTTTTGATGCCAGGGTGAACATACTTCACTCAGCCAAGCAACGATGATTGAATCATCTTAGTTTTTGAAGCTGAGTGACGAAGGCGTTATCCCTCCATTATCCACTATTTTACAAACTAAAACGTGTGAACATCCATTAATTTAGAGGCTTCGGGCAACATGATAATCAGCCACTTTTCAAATTTTTTAGGCTAGCAATTTTCAAGATTTAAAAAAGTTCCAAGATGGTAATGATTCATACATTATTCAAGAGATCATATTACCTTAAACTTTCAAGTATTACACTTATTCCAACAATCAGAAATTCTTTCGATCCTTTGTGGCCCAGTTGGAAGAGTAACGAATTAACAACCGGAGGGTTGAGTTCGAAACTAGGTCGAACCAAACACCGTGGTGTTCACGGGGGCTGGTGCACGTTAAATCTGTCATTGCCTCAAATGTTCACACGATAGCATGGTGTGTGGAAGTTTGGAAAGTGTTTCGGTGTTGACCTCTTCATCTGACCGTTTACGTAATTCCTGTGACTTATCTCTTTTACCCGGAGCACTTCAATTAAAAACGAAAAATTATTGTTTTTATGCAAAATCAGAGTAAACTCTGACTAGTACCCACAGATAGTAGGTATTTTAATTAACGTCGCACTGGGGCAACACGACGGGTTATTGGCGATGATCCGGAATCAAACCCGAAGGGTAAGATCTGAGCACAATACCACGTAATTTTGAACTACTAGTACCCCCTGAAGATTTGGTTTAATATGACATATAAAGAGACAATATTTTTCTTTTAGTTAGAAATCGCTTACAACACGTCGTTCATGTATTTTCTCCCATTTTCGTTTACCACTTTTAAATGGATAGAGCACATTTCAAAGTCCTACAAAGTCTGGAGAAAGTTTCGAGTTTTCCACTAACTATTAAACCTTTCGGTTGCAATTGATGAAACAATTCATTTCAATCAATTGGAAATGAATTCTAAAATGCTCGAACAGTTCCAATTTTAGCTCCTTGAATGGATAAGAAAGGATGGAAGAAAGGAAAGATGTTGATTAGTGAAGGACATGTGATTTTTTTTTCGCAGCGACAGGTTGCAATGGCATTCGATAAAAAAGAAGTTAAGAGAGTTCCAGTGAATAAAAACTATTTGAGGGGATGCAATAGATAAGGTTTTGCTATGGTAAATGGTTCCAAAGGTTAATTTTGTCTAAAATGGCGACAGTGGAAGTACTTGACAATTGTCGAGTAGCAGGATTCAGTTCGAGGATCTCAAATCTAGGATTAGCAACTCAACTCATTTCTAGGAGTTAGGAACTCAAACTTCATTTTTCTCTTGACTTCTTTTAAAGAATTGCCGAAATCTTAAAAGCGTTCATGGATAAATCTAATATTTACAGATTAGCAACCGGAAGGTTGCTAGTTCAAGACGCGTTCCAACAAAAGACTGTCGTGTAAGAGGGGGTTGTGCATGTTAAATCTGTCGTGGCCTCAAATGTTCTCACAATAGCATGGTGTGGAAGCTTGGAGAGTGGTCCGGTGTTGACCTCGTCATCTGACCGTGGTTCAAATGACGAGGTGTTGTCCTCGAATCTCTCCCTTCGGGATTGATTCCTGACCGTCACCAATAGCCTGTTTTGCTACAGTGCGTCGTTAATTCAACTACCTGTCTCCTTTGATCCTTTCGTATGGAATTCCCGCTGTGTTGCTGCAATGCGACGTTAATCCAATACCTACCTACTATTTACAATGTTTATGAAATTACTGATCGATCTGACGCAGTTTAATTATGCAAGAATTGTGGAATTTGATGTACTACTTTTAATACACTCACGTCCAAATTTATCTACAGATCCAAAAATAATGATATTCCATTAAATATCCAATCGATGTAATCCATTTTTGCAGGGAATGCGTGAAAGACAAGCCTAATTACTAATTAGCATTATCCAATCAAAAGTGATCAAACGGTTTCTGATATGCAAATCAAGGTGTTACGTCATCCGACGGTGAATCAAGCGCTTTGCACAAAGTGAATATCTGAGTAAATTTCTGCAATACAGCGTTTGATTTCAGTGTGTAAGGACTCAAAACGGTTTGTTATGGCTCCGAAGTATCATTTGGAAGAATCTGTGAAGGCCGTTTAGAAGTAGGTCAGACAATCATGGAAGCAGCGAGATTTGTGACTATTTATAGACAGACAGTCTCTACGATGTGGAAACAATTTCAGAACTCTGGAGCTGTAAGGAGGCCTGGACAAGGTCGTAAACCAACAACAACTGCTTCTCAAGATCGATATCTGGCAATAACTGTCCGTCGTAACAGGACGTCTACTGCTCGACAGTTAAGTTCAGAGGTTGCAGCCGCCACTGGAACTGTTGTATCACGGCAAACTGTATACAGAAGGCTTAATGAAAAAGGCCTTTATGTCAGAAAGGCAAGGGTATGTGTTTCACTGTCTTCACAACAAAAGAGAGAACACTTTAATTGGTGCAAAGAACATCAGAACTGAACACCAATGGAACCATGTTCTCTTTACTGATGTGTCGAAGTTTAGTTTAACATCTGATTCTAAACGCGTTTACATCTGGAGGGAGTCGGGAACGGCGAAATCTTCCTTCTAACGTTATGGAACGTGACCGTTTCGGTAGTGCAGGTGTGATGGTAATGGGAGGAATAATGATCGATGGACGTACGCCCCTACACGTTTTCAACAGCGAATCTGGGACCGGTCAGAGATATCGGGATGAGGTCTTTGAACCTTATGTAAGACTTTTCAGAGGTGCATATGGATCTGACATTTTATTTATGGACGATAATGCTCGTCCACATCGAGCAAACCTCTTTGACGAATTCCTTGAAAGTGAAGTCATTGAACGAATACCGTGTGAAGCAAAATCTCCTGATTTGAACCCGATAGAGAACTTATGGGACTACTTTGGGAAAGCAGTTGTACTGAGACATCCTCCCCCTGGAGATATAAATGACCTGAAGACCGCATTGTAGGAGGAGTGGAACTTAATTCCCCAAACTGTGGTTAACAACATTATTGCCAGAATTAAAACACGTTGTTATATGTGTGTACACGTCAGGGGAGATCACATTCCATGTAAAATTCCTAAGCCTTAATTTTTTTCCGAGTTATTATTTTTTATTTGAACTCTCTTTGTCACATATTATTGCCAGTTTTATTGTTTCATGCTACAGTTTTATATCATATGTAGTGCTCTTAAATTTTTCCTTTGTATTTATGTGTTATGATGTGATGTATCAAATTCATAAAATTATAGTTCACAGTTTCTGAGAAATCCGTGATTCTATGCATGTAAAGATAATTTTGGAGAGGAGTGTATATAATAGAAATGATATGAAAAGTTATAGGTTAATTTTTATTTATTCATTGCAAGTTATATATACACTAAAAGTTTTTGACCTTGAGAAAAATTTACTGTACCATAATTTGTGTTCAATTGAGTTCTCAATTGCATAGTGGAAATATCATGGAGATGGATTTGTGTTGTGAGTGGTCAGTGGCTATTGGTGACGGTCCGAGATCCATTCCAAAGGGAATGGTCCGAGGACAACACCTTAATTTTGAACCATTATCAGATCACGAGGTCAACTCCTGAGCTGGCATCCCACTCTCCAAATTTCCACATCCCGCCAATGTGAGGATATTTGAGGCCACGACAGATTTAACGTGTACCAGCTCCCACGTACACGACATTCTTTGGTTCTGTTGAGTTTCGAATTCGCAACTCTTCGGTTGTTTGTTAGGTTTTTATTGTTAGGTTTATTGTATGTTTGTATATCTATACCCATACCATGTCCTATACCCATACAATTCGTTCTGTGACACATGATTAATTGCTGAATTTATAGTAAACTAGCTGAATTACCCGGCGTTGCTCGGGTTGAAATGGTTAAATGTTGCTTGAAAAGTGAATTAGAATAAGCACTTTTTTTTCACAGAAAAATGCAATCATTTAAGTTGTACGGAAAATACATTTTAACTTTTTCATAGCTTCTACAATATACTTCGGACGCATATGCATTTAATTCCTGAATATATTGCAATATGTAAAAGATTAAGACATAAATACGAACAGAAACGAAATTCCGACGAAAAAATGCAGAATTCTAAAAAACGAATGATGCGCAGTGTCGAATTTCGACTGCCTGAGTTTATTCTGAAATAGAGCGATTCGAAAAAGACATTTGAAAATATTGATAAAGACGATAATGATTTATGAAATTTAGTAATGCTCAAATATGACTGCAACATTTAGCTGTGCTAACTCAAACAGACAAACTCGGGATTCTAAATCAAATTTATAAAATAATAAAACATTAATTCTGGTTTGCCAAATCTAAAATAACAAAATTACGCTTTTATGATTAATGAGTTGAAGTTTTTCGTGTTCCATTACAAAATGTAAATTATGAATAATGAAATATTTTAACTATCCTTTTTTTATCAATCAAATATTCATAATATTCATGTAAAAATATAAAACTCATCATAGAAATAAAATAATAATTCAAACGTATACATCCAGCATCTCGGTACTCCAAATACATGGCTCTTTGTTATAACGTCAATCAGTTTCAACTGCTTCTGTTTAAATACTCTCGCAATCAAGTCGTGGCGCTCACTGGGTAATTGACCATTGGTAAGAACCTCCTTGATCTCCGTCCAAGTCGGATTGCAGGTGAAGGTGATAAATAAGTCTGGTCTCCCGTACGTCCTCGCGTACGTCATAGCATCTTGTGTGTATTCGTGCATGTGTCTGGGACTCCTGTAAATGTAGCTGGTAGTATGACCAAGGCACCGAGGTTTTCAACGTTCCCGTCATTTCCCACAGCATCTCTCAGGTGAATATATTCGTCAACTCTCAGTTTACGTTGATTTAGGCGAATGTAAAGGAGACGCTCACTCTCGACTTTTGTGTACATATCGACGATGAACTGATGAAACAATTGCCTGCAGTTCAATACGTGGTACTGCTCAGTATCTCGAACCATTAATCTGTACGCATATAAATCCATCACTGAAACTTTCTTGCTCGTTGTTTCACCTGTTCTTGGGTTGATCTGCCTCAGATTAAAATGATATCCATCTTCACCATGTGGGGGAATATCACTGGGTACTCCAGAGCATCATAAGATCGATGTGTTTCTGAAATGCGCTGCAAAGATTCACCTCGTCATTGAATAACGATATCCCGTTGATGGAATTCATCGCCTGATATAACCACCGCGACTTCATCTGCTTGAGGAGAGTTAAAGCGCCGCTCGTGTTCGCCTGCTGGTCTTCGGTCTGCTCTTATGACTACTTTATATTCATCTGTTGGCATACGTTCCAATGCTGTTTCAAACGTTTTAATAAGATTATTGTGCTCATGAAACATCCTCTGTAAGTTTAACACAATCTGACGTCTGGTTCCCGAGATGTAGGCGCACCTCTGATCAGTTTCCATTTGTTCGTTTTGAATAAAATATAGTTGTAGAAATTTTGGTGGTTGATCTGGCAGCGGAAGCAACGATCCCGCTCTATGGTAAATCTGCCCTTGCACCTTGAATGTCGACGGAAATCCGGGCTCTCCAACAACTGATGTGGCGCCGAATGATGTCATTTGGAAACATGAGTTGTATTTTCTGATGTTACTAAGAAAATGCTTCGACTCTGACGTATCTGCTGATGTGTAAGACAAAAGTTCTTGCGGTGGTGGTTCCAGTTGGCAGAGTTTAAGTTTTCCATTTTTACAGCAAATACCAGTAGACTCTGATTTAAACTTTTTGGCTTGACAGTAACTACAAACCATTTCCATTTTCCCGATGGTAACACTTGCATGCAGCGAGTAGTCTTTATGTGAATCGTAGTGGAATTCTTCCAATGCTAAGCTAAAATGGTGCGCAGTCCGTGATCGTTTGGCTCTATCTCTCTTATCCTGTAGTCGGGCCTCACGCTGCTGTGCCGTCTCTTTTGCTCTAGATGTAGTAGCTCTATCTCTCTTATCCTGTAGTCGGGCCTCACGCTGCTATGTCGTCTCTGTTGCTCTAAATGTAGTAGCACTATCCCTCTTATTCTGAAGTCGGGCCTCACGCTGCTGTGCTGTTCTCTGTTGCTCTAGATGTTGTAGCTCTCTCGCAATTGCAAGTCTTCTTCTCGGAAGTTTCTTGACTACGCTCATCTTTCATCATCTTAGCCGTTGACTGCACTTGGCCGATCGTCTTCCCCTTCCTTGGAGGCATTGCTACAGCAAAGAAATCTGTAAAAAAATACAAAAAATGCTATTTCATAAAATAAGCAAAAGGACACTCACTGAGCAATGAAATCTATTATAGAATACAATGCAAAGCTAAAATTAACGAAAAAACGAATTTAAAATTATGTAGTACTTACATCCGTTTAGAAATATAAATCAAAAATGTACACTAACACTGTCGAAAAAAGTAGGAAACACTTATACAATCAAAAGAGCGAAATAAAACTGCCAGATTCACTGAAACATGATAAACTGGAAGACTTACCGAGTTAGCTTCCTTTAAATACGACCAGCTAAGAATCGAGTGGGTGCTGGAATGTTCTCCACCATGAGTCCAATTAAGTTTCCGTTTCCCCAACTTTCTAGAAAGTTCTACAAAGTTTTATAAAAAAGAGTAAACATTAATTCTGGTGCTGCCAGATACCGAGTAGCAAAATTACGCTTTTATGATCAATGAGTTTTTCGTTTGTGCTTTTCGGAATAACGGTGCTTGGTTTAGAAATAAATATAATCGGTGTAGACAAATTAAACTGAATAGATAAAAATTTTTCAAAAAGCAGAAGGTCGATTTTACAGAATTTTTCAGAAAGAAAATCAATGCTTTCAACGGAGGATTCACATGTATCTATTGCGGACATTTTAAAATAAGTTACACGCCTTACCTAAAAAGCCTCGTGAAACAGAATTCTACAAATCATTACGTATTCAATAAATTATTTAAGGAAAGTTGGTCGAAATATACACCAACTTTCCTTGAAAATAATCCTTGAACTGAAAACCTTTCCTTGAATTTCCTTGCAAACATAAATATTTTAAAATATTCTTTCCTTCATCAATAAAATATCTATAATTTATTTACATCATGGGAAGAACTAAAAAGTCAGTTCAAACATAAATACTGTAATTTAATTTGTTTTGGAAAAAATTGTTTTTCGATCAACAATGGTAAAGCAACCATCGCTGCCTAAAGCAATCAATCTATGCTCAATGTTATTTCTATTGCGATTTCGAATAGTTTTTAGCCCCCCAGAGCCAATAGAACGGGGGTTAAGAGTTAGCCTATGCTGATCGCAGTGTTCTAAAGTATAAGTGTACCAAATTTGGTATGGATTGGTCAAACGGTGTAGACTTGTATAGAAAATATACCCACATACACACACACACACATCCTATTTTATATATATAGATGGCATAATACAGGTGATATTTGCCCTACAAAATTTGTTCACTTAAATTTGGCTAATAATCTGAAATTTCTATTGGATATTTTCAAATGGTGAGCATTTGTTTTACATTTTTCATTAATATTTTCATTTGATTAATGGGTTATTATAATTAAACTCTTTGAGGGGTTATCACGCATATATGCATTCGCCAATCTGCAGTCTTCCCTGCATGACTTCAAACTAGTTTCAACCAATAGAATCTTTCCTAGGATTCTTTCAACTCATCGATGCTGTTATTTACTCACTGCGTGTTGCGGGAAAAGTCATGCTACACTACTGTGAAATCTCGTGACGCTCAAAATGTTAAAAGCGCTTTTTATTTTTTAACGTGTTTTAATTTAAGATATATAATATTTAAATTTGACTGTGAGAACACATGTATTACACTTAAAAATGATCCGACAATAATGTAACCATGAATAACTACAACGATTCAGTATTATACCATCAAATCATGGATATTAAACTCTTTTTAAATTGAAACACACCCCTTTGTATTATCTCTACTCTAAATGTATAAATTAATCATTTTACGTTTGAATTTTCTAAAACTTTACATTTAATGATTCTCAATTACTTTTTATTACTCCATTACTACCTAAACAAAACGCAGCATATGAATTCCTAAATAGGACTAGAAAAGTTAGAAAATATTACCTATCAACATATAAAAATTCTATAAGGAGTATTTCACCGGTAAGAAATATACTTGCACAATAAATACTAATATTTTAATATTACTATTACTTATTTTACTAATTTATGTGCTACTTCAAAGTAATAATCTAAAATTTAGGTATAACATATGTTTAAGTAGTAAATAATCACGTATGGAGGTATAATACATGAATAAAGCACAACGTATTCGTATTTACTAACTTTAACAAGGTAACATAAGTTATTGATAAATTAGTAAGGTAAATAAGTACAGTTAGTAGTAAATAAATACATTGTATAAACCACAGTGTATACTTATCTACTTAACTTACTTTTAACTTTTTAACTTACTGCTTTAACTTAAATTAGTGGTAAATACCACGTACTTGATACTGAGATATAACGTATATGTATAACGCATACTGTATATTTATTTATTATACTGTTTGTTTTCATTAACAAGATATAATTGCTTAATGCTATTAATAATTACAAATATTTAGACAAACACAAAACAATCGTCATGTTTGTCTTTATTAAATTTAAGAAAATTAATTAAATGCATGTAAGATTTAACAAATTTACTAAAGATTTTGCAACGATTCTATTCTATATGCAGAGTTTTTGTAACTAAAACATTTTTAAAAGATTACCTACTTTTTGAAGAAGCAAATGCCATTCATGACAGATTTCTTCAGCTGAGAATTCTTCACAGTTGATTCATCGTTCCATTGAACATATTTATCACTTTTATTCTCCCTAATGAAATAATCCAGTTCAATTCCAGAAATGTCTTCCACACAATTATCACTTTCTAAAACAAGAGATAATTAAATTCTATCATAAATATTCTTCGGAATAATCCTTCGCGCTTTGCTTCTTATTTCGCAACAACAATCGTTTGCAGTTTTATCTAAGCGAGAAAATTAAAATTCCGTTTAATTTTTATTTTCAACAATTGCGGTAAAGAAATCGTTGCAGTATTTTATCCTTTACAATTTCATTGATGTGTAAAGAGCACTTGTGTCGTTTCACAGACCACTCACGGCACACGTGACTGGGTTTCCGAAAGAACTACTCGACTCGTCGCTCTCGCATCCGGTAGCTGAATAGTGCGCTGTTCTCCGAGAGTGGTTATCTTTCGGGGAGCGCTGTTTCCCTTCAAATGATTGGAGGATGCCGCGCGCTGACGACTGCTTGAAGGCAGGCATTGGTCAAGTGTGCGAGAAGCGCCAAATTGGATGAGGTGGTGTTGGTTGTAGTTGAGAACTTTTTTAAAAATGGTGTCATTAGACATGGAAGGAGAATTCGGATATCAGGTGAAATGGAGACTCGATTCTATTTGAATTAGCATTCTATTTTTGGTTTTATTTTGTATGCAACCGTTCTCTATAACATTGTGTCTTTATTAATTAAATTATTGTTATTATTAATTGTGTTGAAATAAGTTATTCGTTATTATTATTGTATATTTCTCTACAGTTGACTCAGGAATCTGATCTTTCAATTAATCTTTTTAATTAAAATGTTAGTATTTCTGTTGGTAAATTTGTAATGTGTTCTAATTGGTAAATAAATGTTGGTAAATTAAAATTCTGAGACATTTTTTTTCGAGCCAAATGTAGGTGGAGTAGTGTTTCTGCAGCGGAACGTTTTCCTGTGCTTATTCCGAACGTGACGTCTTTTGGCTCGAAATGTCTACAGTCGAATTCTCTACTACTCGAATTCTCTACAGTCGACTCAGGAATCTGATCTTTCAATTAATCTTTTTAGTTAAAATGTTAGTATTTCTGTTGGTAAATTTGTAAATGTCTACAGATGAATTCTCTACTGCTCGAATTCTCTACAGTCGACTCAGGAATCTGATCTTTCAATTAATCTTTTTAGTTAAAATGTTAGTATTTCTGTTGGTAAATTTGTAAATGTCTACAGACGAATTCTCTACAGTCGAACTCAGGAATCTGATCTTTCAATTAATCTTTCTAGCTAAAATGTTAGTATTTCTGTTGGTAAATTTGTAATGTGTTCTAATTGGTAAATAAATGTTGGTAAATTAAAATTCTGAGACATTTTTTTTCGAGCCAAATGTAGGTGGAGTAGTGTTTATGCAGCGGAACGTTTTCCTGTGCTTATTCCGAACGTGACGTCTTTTGGCTCGAAATGTCTACAGTCGAATTCTCTACTACTCGAATTCTCTACAGTCGACTCAGGAATCTGATCTTTCAATTAATCTTTTTAGTTAAAATGTTAGTATTTCTGTTGGTAAATTTGTAAATGTCTACAGACGAATTCTCTACTACTCGAATTCTTTACAATCGACTCAGGAATCTGATCTTTCAATTAATCTTTTTAGTTAAAATGTTAGTATTTCTGTTGGTAAATTTGTAAATGTCTACAGACGAATTCTCTACTACTCGAACTCTCTACAGTCGAACTCAGGAATCTGATCTTTCAATTAATCTTTCTAGCTAAAATGTTAGTATTTCTGTTGGTAAATTTGTAATGTGTTCTAATTGGTAAATAAATGTTGGTAAATTAAAATTCTGAGACATTTTTTTCGAGCCAAATGTAGGTGGGGTAGTGTTTCTGCAGCGGAACGTTTTCCTGTGCTTATTCCGAATGTGACGTCTTTTGGCTCGAAATGTCTACAGTCGAATTCTCTACTACTCGAATTCTCTACAGTCGACTCAGGAATCTGATCTTTCAATTAATCTTTTTAGTTAAAATGTTAGTATTTCTGTTGGTAAATTTGTAAATGTCTACAGACGAATTCTCTACTACTCGAATTCTCTACAGTCGACTCAGGAATCTGATCTTTCGATTAATCTTTTTAATTAAAATGTTAGTATTTCTGTTGGTAAATTTGTAATGTGTTCTAATTGGTAAAGAAATGTTGGTAAATTAAAATTCTGAGACATTTTTTTCGAGCCAAATGTAGGTGGGGTAGTGTTTCTGCAGCGGAATGTGTTCCTGTGCGTATTCCGAACGTGACGTCTTTTGGCTTGTTTTTCATAAGATCATTTCAGCACGTCATCAATAAAATTTTCAAGTGCGTACAAACTAGAGGGAGCGAAGACTACTTCTGCTTTCCAAATGCTCCTGCATGGTACATATCAGGGTTACCTTAAAATGTTGTTTTATCGCGTTTTGGCAAGATCTGGCGTTTAAATGGCGTTGATTAATCCACTATCATATATGAATTCGGAATTCATTATTGAATTTTCATTTCGAAATACTTATAAAAAACACATTCCTTCACAGAAACACTATCACAGCCTACATTTAGCTTCACAGAAAAGGCCTCATACATATTGTTCAACTAAAATTTTGTTAATCTATTATCGAATGAAAACGTATTCAAACGTATGGCGTCATTTAATTTATCGAAACATAACTCGTCTTTAATTAATTTTATTTATAAATTTTTATAAAATCATATATGGTCTAATGTTTCAATTTCCTTTTCTCTATCGTCGTCTGACTGTGGGTCAAAATTACGCGTTGTCCTCGGATCTTTCCCCTTCGAGTTTGATCCCGGACCGTCGCCAATAGCCCGTTGCGTTGCTGCAGTGCGATGTTAATTAAAATACCTACCTATTCTCTAACCCCAAACAATTCTCGAGAAAGTAGTCTTTCATGAATATTCGTCGGCCTGAAATTTCTAATTGTTTTCGGGCTGCGGTAGCTCTGTTGGAAGGGAAACGGATTAACAACAGGAGGATTGCGAGATCGAATCCAACCAAAGACCGTCATGTACAAAGAGAGCTGGTGCACGTTAAATCTGTCGTGGTCTTAGATGTCCTCACTCACATGTTGTGGTGTGGAACTTTGGAGAGTGGGATGCCAGCACATGTGTGACCTCGTCATCTGATAGTGGTTCAAAATTACTTGTTGTCCTAGGATATTTCCCTTTGGGTTTGATCCCGGACCTTCGCCAATAGCCCGTTGTGTAGCTCCAATGTGACGTTAATTACAAATACGTACCATCTAACTGTTTTCATGTAGTTTATAAAGATATGTTTAAAATTGCGATTTAAAATTTTACCAGAAGCTCTGCATCTCTATTTTATCCTTATAAAAAGTATTTTCCAAACGTAAAAAATCCAATGAAGTCGGTCACAAAAGTATTTGGCCACTTTCTAAGGAAAGTGCAAATACAAAGCGAAAACGTAAAATCCTAATATGTGTCTGCGCTTTTATTACTTTTTCTTACGCATTAGATTGTTTGAAGTCAAATAATATTGTTTGGTACTAGTTGTTGGATGAAATCGGAACTACAATTTGTTCTTACACTTCTAAAGATGTACTTTCATGAATTTCATTATTATGAAAATCAGGCTTCAATTAAATTATTTCTTCAGCTTTCTTAAAAGTAATGATAGGATACAAAATCTTACAGCTGAGCTAAGACGTTTAGATAATTTTATACGAACCATATCTGTGCATTTAAAACACGTGTTTTGGATAATCTTTATGTTGAACAAGAATCGTGAATTTAATTCTTTTCACTTTAATCTTTATTACGCACTACCACTAATTCAAATCTATCTATATGTTGTCTGTTTCTAAGCACCTGCTTTGGCTTTTTTTAGAATTTATCTGCTGAAAGCTGAATAATTCTTTGGGATTTTTTTGTTATGTGCTTTCTTGTAAAGATGGTTGGTTTGGGGATTTTATGGCGCAAGGGCCATTTCTTGTAGAGATAATATAAATTTATATAAAAAATGTGACTATTATAGCAGAACGTCAGTGTTTTTCTTTTCTCCCCTATCGGAACGAGGAACTGTTCATCAGCTGTTCCAAGGACGCATGATCGTGTTCTCTTCTACGCATGCGCCTGTTTGAAAGTGCTAGCGTCTGTTTCTGTTACGAAGCGAGAGGAGAATCGTTTTGTTGTCCGTTTGGAGATGTGTACCGTTTTCGTTTGTAGTCTGAATAAACGTTGTCTAGTCATGATATTTGATTTTTATATAGCTGTCCTGATAAGTCCTATAATATTTTTGAATTAATTAAACTTTCGAAGACATCTGAAATCAAATTTCATCTCTATAACAATACATCTTTATATCGTCATAGATTCTGCATTCAACCGATACAGAGTGACGTAGATATTGCTTTAACCTAACTCTGATTTTTAGCTTTCATAGCATAATTTTTCTATTACTTTTACAAAATATTGCAATCATAAATTTATTTCTAAAATCAATCATATTTCAGCAATTTTGATCTTTATCGACAACTTGTTTTGGAAAAGCCAATTATTTCTTCTATTGTTATAACGTATATGAAAGGCTTTTTGTCTGGTAACTCATATATATTAATCCTCCTGGTGGTTGTCTTGATGAGATATCTTGTCATTAGCAAAATTTGTCAGACCTCGATGGACGAGATATCTCGTCGTTAACAAAATTGATCAGATCTTGATAGACGAGATATCGAGCCATAAGGAGAAAACTGACCAGATCTTGATCTCATCATCGTAAAAAAATCTTCAATATCTTGATGACGAGATATCTCGTCATTAACAAAATTGGTTAGATATTGATGGACGAGATATCTCGTCGAAACCACTTGGAGGGTTAATGAACACATTGACATTGCTAAGTAACTGCAACCTGCGTTTCATCGATGGACTGAAATATATGCAGACTGGTATTCAGAGGAGCTTCAAAAATAGAACATGTCGACTAGTAGTCACGTGACTGCTCTGTGACAAATTGACTTGGTTGGTCGATTTCACATCTCATCGCCTCGTTTGGCGATATAAAACATACGACAGGGTATGTATTCGAATTTCTATAGATGCGAATTTTTACATAAAGTAGTGGCAGAAGTGGGTGAAATCGCCAAAGTGTACTTCTATCTCGCCAAATCACATGATGAATCAATGGATGAGCGTCTTCTCCCATTCCATGGACTAATCAGGTTGTGAATGCTCGGCAGACGAAAGTAGTCTAAGGGTCACGTTACTACTAGTTTAGGTCACATATTCCTGGGCGCATGAAAAGGTTTTTGCTCCCTTTATCATATAGTAAAGACCGATTTTTCTCTTGTTTGAAATTAAACGTGATTTTGAAAAATCACCTATGAGAAGAAATCGGCTATATATATATATATATATTGACAAAAAATTCCTCTCATTGAAGACCACCTGTGATCCGAAAATTTCATCGAACAGTTATTGGTCGGTTTTCTTGATTCTTTGGACTGGGATAAAACATATTCAAAAATAGCAACCAATTATATACTGAAAAGCAACTTATTCCCAAATTCGGGACTGCCGTAGTAACGGATTAGAAATTGATTTGTGCGAGTTAAAAACTCGATCAAATCAAAGGCCACCGTGTACGGGGGGCTGGTGCATGTTAAATCTGCCGTGGCATCAAATTTCCTCACGGTGTTGGAGTGTGGTAGTTTGGAGAGTCATCCGACCGTGGCTCCAATTGACTGTTGTCCTCGAATCTTTCCCTTCGGATTGATCCCGGACCGTCGCCAATAGCACATAATGTAGATCCAATACGACTTTAATTAAACAACGTGCAATTTCACCAAAAAATATAAACAAATTTGAATTCAATGATGGAAATTCATTTTAAACATGCAATCTATTCGATTTAATTTTAACTGAGTAAGTACAGCTAAAAAGAACAAACTAATTGAAGAAAGAAGTAAATCCATTATAATGTAAGATAACATCTTACAGAAAATTGTCTAGACTTGGGCTGATTAATTCATTTGTATGGTCATTTTTTTGCTGTACGAGTTCAAATTAGATTTTCCGGTGAAATAGGAATGGCTAAAGGCACACCTGAAAATAGAAACTGTATAAGTCATTCAAACAGAAGACTCAAAAATTAACTATTTTAACGGATCCAATGTAAATAAGTTTATGACGTCAACTTAAAAAATATGAATTCGAAATTTTTCCACGGATTACAATTTCATTGAAATGCTTGTTTAGTTTTGTACGTAATCGCATATGCAACCTGCTACAAAAGTTAATTAAGACGTTCAATTATTTACGGCAATTTTTTTATTCCATCGTTTTGGAAAAAATACACAAACGAAAGTGGCAAGATGAAATTAAAAATAATTGCTTTTAAACTCGTGTCAGGAATAATACTAAGTGCAATTGGCTGTGGAATTAGAGACGACTAATAATTGTATTGTTGTTACTCGCACGAACTGCTTTTGTGCGTCTTTTTTATGCCTTCAGTTCTGTAATTGATAATTGGAAAAAATAAGAACCATTAAAAACAGTATTTGAGTTCTTCGCAGTAAATATGAATAAACCCCTGAAATAAAGTTTTTTAACGTGATTTCTGTTTGTTGCTGATTTGAGGCAGAGCTTTAAAGGTCAAAAATGCTCTGCTGGTTGTTTTCAGATTATATGTTCAATTAATTCCAGCCAGTTTAGACACGTTTTAACTAATTTTGAAGCAACAATAAGCAGATGTTGTTTCGAGATTTATTGCAACTATTTATCATATAGCTTAGGAGTATAGAGATATCTCGGGCATCTTCAAAGGGCCACGGTAGACCGGTTGGAAGAGTAACGGACTCAAAGAGTTCGAATCCAACCTTATGACAGTCGTGTACAAAGGGGGCTGGCGCACGTTAAATCTATCGTGGCCTCAAATGTCCTCTCGTTGGCATGGTGTGGAAGTTTGGAGAGTGGGGTGCCAGTCCTGTTGCGACATCGTCATCTGACCGTGGTTCAAAATTACGTCTTGTTGTCTTCTGAACGTTCCATTTGGGGGATGATCCCGGATCGTCGCCAATAGCCCGTTGTGTTGCTCCAGTGCGATGTTAATTAAATACCTACCTACCTGATATCTTACAATATTGAACCTCCTGGTCTTTTGATGCGGTATCTCGTCATTATCAAAAGTGACCAGCTCGTGATGAACGAGATATCTCATAACTGCCAAAATTGATGAGGTCTTGCTTGGCGAGATATCTCGTCAAAACCACTTGGAGGGTTAATTGGAAAATAGCTTTAGGTAGGTAGGTATTTTAATTAACGTCGCACTGTAGAAACACAACGGGCTATTGGCTGCGATCCGGGATCAATCGCCAAGGGAAAGATCTAAAGATAACACCACGCAATTTTAAACCACCAAATAGATTAAGTTTGGTTGTCGTTCTAGTGTCATTTTCACGCAGGTCTACGTCTAACTCTGTTTATAATTCGGTCCAACTAACAGAGGTAAGAATTATAAATAGAGGGAGCGTTGCTATAGAGAGGAGCTTCAAAAAGTATGACCAACAAGTCGACTAGTAGTCACGTGACTGATTCGTGAAAAATTGCGTCATAAAACTTCAGCAAACAACCATTATACGTAAAATGCGATGTTTCGATAGAGTTAACACATATTAAGTCCATTCTGCTTATACGAAAATGATGCAAATAGCACATTAGTTTTCGCACAAAAATACATCCAAGTATCCAATAAAAAAGTTTTGCTCCCAACAAGATCTAGCGGCGCAAGTTCGATTCCTGTCATGTGCATTCCTCCCTGGGTGTATTTCCCTCTTTGTCAGTAAAAATTTTATTATGTGTGTTTGTGTATTTACTCGATATTGTATGTCTTGTATCTGGCGCAGCATGGCCAAACATGGCCATGCTGCGCCAGATACAGACTTGCTCCATACAAAGCCAACCAACCCACAATCGCAAAGTAGTGTAGTAGTGCTTTTTCTCCACAAAAAAATACATGTGACTAAATAACCGCACATCCATTGTTTTAATGAATCCTAGAAATGGTATGTATGTATCAATAATTAGTTGAATTAACGTCACGCTTGCGCAACGCAACTTGATATTGGTGACTGTCAATACAAAAGTACTTTCTGTGTCAGTTAAACTTTCATTGAGTGTCTATTACTTGATATTGTATGGCTTGTGTCTGGAGCAGGATGGCCAAATATGGTGGCATAAAACCCCCAAAACTAATCCAACATTATTTAAACGGCGCAATTGCGGCCAATTTGAAAACACTGTATTCAAGTATTAGTTGCAATGGATTCCAATGAAACATCAACACATAAATCACTATAGATATTCTCGGGCCACGGTAACCCAGTTGGAAGAGTAACGGATTAGCATCCGGAGGGTTGGGAGTTAGAATCCCACCAAAGACTCGTGTACAAAGGGGGGCTGATGCACGTGGTGTGGAAGTTTGGAGAGTGGGGTGCCAGCTCAGGTGTGACCTCGTCATCTGACCGTGGTTCAAAATTACGTGGTGTTGTCCTCGGATATTTTCCCTCGGGTTTGATCCCGGGCTGTCGCCAATAGCCCATTGTGTTGCTCCAGTTCGACGTTAATTAAAATACCTACCTATAGATATTCTCCATCGATTTGTCTCAATTAATCTGTTGGGTATAGATTTTACATTAGAAAAAGAAAAACAGGTTGTGAAAATATCTAGTTCAAGACCAATAAATGGTATTTTACTTTTGAATATTGTGTTGATTTTGTTATAAATTGTTCATACATAAATACTAATAAATTCCTTTCGCAAAAGGCAATTGGCGGCCACTCGTCGTTATGAAAGTTTAAGTGCCCTGAGAAAGCCCCAAAAGTTGTGAGCTACGGTAAAGGAAAATGTCAGCGAATTTTTGTCATTGGTACATAGGGAGGCATTTATTGGTCATAAAATATATGATAGAAGAGATTTATAGCTCATAAGACTTAGCTATCTAGAAACTATATGATTAATAACTTGTTTTCGTATATAGGAAAATATTTTGACTTCTCATCTCGATGCACTAGTATGCGTAAATACCGATCTACCTTCTACTATGTCTTCCCAATTTCTCTTTTTTTAAACAGAAAAACTAATTTTGTGTCTAGAGTAACTTGATTAACAAACACTTATCACACGAAGTAACTTGCACAACCTTGTAAGTTAATTTGAACTTTTCTCACAGAAGCCTGAGTTTCAGTGCCATAGTTAAAAAGACTCATTTTATTTTTTACCTTAACTAATTTACCAGAATAGTTAATGTGAAGTGCGTTTTATTAATTTCTTTAGTAAAAAATACTTCGGATTAATTATAAGCTAGGAAGTAGAAACTTTTACTTTTAAATCTAGTCTATGGGGCTGCTGTAGCCAGGTTGGAAAAGCAGCGGATTAGTAACCGGAGGGTTGCGAGTTCGAATCCGTGTACAAAGGGAGCTGGTGTACGTTAAATCTGTGGTGGCTTTAAATGTCCTAACGTTGGCGTGGTGTGGAAGTTTGGAGAGCGGGTTGCCAATTCAGGTTTGACCTCGTCATCTGACCATTGTTCAAAATTACGAGGTGTTATCCTCGGATCTCTCCCCTCGCTATTGATCCCGTACCGTCGCCAATAGCCCTTTGTGCTGCTCCAGTATGACGTTAATTAAATACCTACCAACCTATAGCCTATGTGCATTATATGCAATGCAATTTAAACAGCTAAAACCCTTTCACGCATACACAGTGAAGTCTATTACAATGCCACTTCTGTTATACGGATTTTAACTTCAGATTTCTTTTAAAACATAACCCGTCGTAAACTTATTTTCGTTTTCTTTTAGACTGCTTTTTGGACTTATGAAATAATTTTGATGATGTTTACTTATGAAATAATTTTTACCATTTGTGTATTACTTGTACTGGTCGCAGCAGAGTCTATCTGCCTCATGCAACATAAATCTTTACACAAGCTAAACAGGGGGTAGGTTTTATATTAACGCCGCACTGGAGCAATACACCTGGCCATTGGCAACAGTCCGGGATCAAACCTGAAGGGAAAGATACGAGTAAATAGGAGGTGTTTAGAACTTTGTAATAGAAAGTACTGTAGAGCCGAATTGAGTAAAATTTGGATTCTTCCCGTCCATGGGAATTGAATTTTGGATTCTGGATTTGAAATTTCTCACTGGTACGAGATTTGGCACTAATGTGACTTTATATTATGTCAATTATGAAATTTGGAGTGCATTCAAGGTTGCAAATATTGTATCAATTTGGTGTGGCGACTGTCCATTAAATAGCACTTAATTCCTTAGACGTTGTCGAATAAGTAGCTATTTTAGTGTTCCGACGTTTTAACCCATTTCAAAAGGGTATTCTGCGTGATCCCAGGAAAATTATTTATTATATCAACATCCCTTGCATCAGAAAATTTATTCACCAAATTTGGATGAGTTTGGTGCAATATATCTTTCTACACATAATTCGAACCATCTTTATTTGCTTATAACCACATTGTATAAACAATTTACATTTGTGCATAACTCTCAGTGAGTGCTATGGCAAGGTAAAGGACCAAAAGAATCTTTCCAAAGAATTCTATCTAAGGAAAGAACAATAGAATCGATCCAAATGATTCTATTCCAAGGAAAGGAGTTGAAAATTATAGTTGTCTTCATTTTCATTAGGCAAAATATTCAGACAAATTAACCACGACAAATTTAGGAAAACGGAATGAAAGTAGCATGATATAGAACTCCAAATAGATTGTAAGCTATGATAGGATGAGTACTGATTGAAATTTTATTTTTGCTGGAGTAATAATAGATAGAAATTTAGATATCGAATAGAAATAGAAATATATAGAAATTTCCTTAAAGTTAAAAAGTACATGGATTTCAACAATCAATAGATGTGGTTATTTAGTTACGAGTGTTGTGGGGAAGCAATACTTGTTTTCCCAGAAATCAGCTGATACTCAGTAGTTATAGTAGCAGCTCGTATTTTAATTAACGTCACACTGGAGCAACACAACGGGCTATTGGTGACGGGTATGGAATCAAACCCGAAGGGAAAGATCTGAAGATAACACAACGTAATTTGGAGCCACGGTCAGTTGACGAGGTCAAACCTGAGCTTGAACTCCATTCTCCAAACTTCCACATCACGCCAACGTGAGAACATTTGATGCCATGTCATATTTAACGTGCACTACCCCCTTTGTACACGATGGTCTTTTGTTGGATTCAATGTGATATTCAGAGTTAAGGTTTAATGTAATTGAAAATGAAACAGAAATGCATACAAGTGAATGGATGAAGTATAATTCAAGAAAATTCTGAACTACACCGTCATTTGGTTGATCATAAAAGTGCTACTATGAACCGAGGAACTCGTTTTATTAACCACAAGAAAACAATAAAATAAATGTTCATTATCACATGACGTGGTCAAACCTGAGCTGGGACTCCACTCTCCAACGTGAGGACATTTGAAGACATGACAAATTTTACGTGCACCACCCACTTTATTCACACGGTCTTTTGTTGGATTCGATGTGATACTCAGAGTTAAGGTTTAATGTAATTGAAAATGAAACAGAAATGTATACAAGTGAATGGATGAAGAATAATTCAAGAAAATTCTGAACTACACCGTCATTTGGTTGATCAGACAAGTGCTACTATGAACCGAGGAACTCGCGTTATTAACCACAAGAAAACAATAAAATAAATGTTCATTATCACATGACGAGGTCAAACCTGAGCTGGGACTCCACTCTCCAAACTGTCCAACGTGAGGACATTTGAAGCCATGACAAATTTAACGTGCACCACCCCCTTTATTCACAACGGTCTTTTGTTGGATTCGATGTGATACTCAGAGTTAAGGTTTATTGTGCTTGAAAATGAAACCGAAATGTATGCAAGTGAATAGATGAAGTATAATTCAAGAAAATTCTGCACTACACCGTCATTTGGTTGATCAGAAAAGTGCTATTATGAACCGAGGAACTCGTTTTATTAACCACAAGAAAACAATAAAATAAATGTTCATGGGTACTTCCCTCACAGGGGAAGTGAAATTACGACAATGAGCCGCTTTGTAAAAGCATCGTAAACTCTGTACCCTCTGCTTTTAACCCAGGAGCGTTCGTGATCTGTGTGAGTGACTACATTAAATACTTTTGGAAACATGTCTACAATACGGTATGCTTCAGCGATCGTGCCTGTTACAAGAACCAATTACAGCTTCAAAGGAAAGTTAATTGATGAAATAAATGATGCTGAGGGACTGCTTGTACGACGAATTTTGATACATCCGACCGCATGTATCCACGGTTGACTTCCCAGAACTATTTATTAAACCCAGGTTCCCCACAACTACATTCCATACCTATATTAAGGGGCTGCCGTGGTTCAGTGTGTATGTCCACTGCGCGAGCAACATTCGAGTCGTCTGGCCGCGGTAGCCTGGTTGGAAAGATAACCGATTAGCAATTGGAAGATTGCGATTTCGAATCCAACCAAAGACCGTCGTGTACAAAGGGGGATGGTGCATGTTAAATCTGTCATGGCTTCAAATATCCTCACGTTAGCGTGGTGTGGAAGTTTGGAGAGTGGGGCACCAGCTCAGGTGTGACCTCGTCATTGACCGTGTTTCAAAATTACGTGGTGTTTTCCTCTGATGTTTCTCTTTAGGCTTGATCCAGGACCATCGCCAATAACCCGCTGTGTTGCTCCAGTGCGACGTTAAATAAAATTCCTACCTTCCTTCGAGTTGTCTTCGGGTTTGATCCCCATCATCTGATCGTGATTCAAAATTACGTGGTGTTGTCCTCGGTCTTTCCCTTTGCGATTGATCCAGGACCGTTGCTAATAGCCCGTTGTGGTGTTCCAGTGAGACGTCAATTCAAATACCTACCGTACCTTTGAGTTGTATGCGGTGCAGGTTGAATTTATATCAGATGCAATAGTCCCTGGGTGTATTTCTTCTGTGTTAGTAAAACTTTCATTGTGTGGGTATGTCTATTACTTGATGTATTTCTGGCGCAGCATGGCAAAATATGGCCTTTTCGCCATAAAATCCTAAAACAACCTACCAGACAGACCCTATTAAACTTGTGCCGCGGTTGCCGGTTGGAAGAATAACGGATTAACAATGGGAGGTTTCGAGTTTGAATCCAACCAAAGACCGTCCTTTACAAGGGGGAGATGCACGTTAAATCTGTCGTGGTCGTGGCCTCAAATATCTGCACTATGTGGTCGTGTGGAAGTTTAGAGAGTGGGGTGCCAGCTCAGGTGTTGACCTTGTTATCTGATCGCGATTCAAAATTGCGTGGTGTTGTCCTGGAATGCGGGTTTGATTCCAGGCCGTCGCCAACTGCCCGTTGTTTTGCTCCAGTGCTACGTTAATTAAATACCTACCTACTGTATTAAATTAAAAACAACTATTCCTAGTGTTCAGTATTTATCTTGCACGCACGCATGTACACTGCTGGCCACCCAAATTGCAACACCAAGAAAGACAAGAGATATCACAACAAAATTTATTTTGTAGATAACATGTTGACCAAGTATCAAATGATTAAATTTATAGACTTCTATGAAGTGTGGTTCCTGCCAAAATCAGTAGCCAGAGTAGCCGCCATTGTTGGAGATCACCGCTGCCACACGCCTCGACATTGATTCAAAGAGACTTTGGATGTGTTCTTGGGGTACAGCAGACCAAGCAGCTTCCACACGTTGCCAAAGTTGATCTGGTGTGGCAGCTGGGGATGTATTCTGGGTCAATCGTTGAGCAACCATGGACCACATGTTTTCTATCGGCGAAAGATCCGGAGAGCGAGCTCGCCAGGGAAGCAATTCAATCTGGCAATTGACGAAGAACCCTTGGACAATGCGTGCCACGTGTGGTCGCGCATTATCCTGTTGAAATATGGCTGTGGGCAAGCCCTGAAGGTAAGGAAGGACAACTGGCTCCAACACCTCGGAGATGTAGCGCTGGCTGTTTAAAGTTCCGGCAATGCGTACTAGAGGAGTGCGAGAGTGATATCCAATACCGCCCCATACCATAATACCCGGTGCAGGACCAGTGTGGTGGTGCATAACGCAGCTGTTCAGCATCCTCTCTCCACGGTGTCTCCAGACTCGAATCCGACCATCGTGGTGTTGCAGACAGAAGCGTGACTCGTCAGTAAAGACAATTTCATTCCATTCTGCCGTCCACATCCTTCTTTCATCGCACCATTGGCGGCGGAAACGTCTGTGGTTCTGCGTCAAGGGTAGACGAAGCAATGGACGTCTTGCGGACAGACCACTCTGCTGTAAACGGCGTCGAATGGTACGCGCAGACACTGGATGATGCGGTACAGACTGAATGTGCTGTGCTATGGTTCGTGATGTGGCTGAGCGATCCGTCACTGCCATACGCACAATATGCCTGTCATCACGTGAAGTGGTGCACTGAGGTGGATGCGATCGAACACGTCGATCCGTCGTACCCTCCTGCATCCAACGATCACATATTCGCATTACAATTGTATGGTTTCGTCCAACACGACTACCGATTTCCCTGAAAGATAATCCACAATCTCGGTAGGCCACTATCCTTCCTCTGTCGAACTCGGATACTTGATCAAAAGATGATCGCTGTTTTCTACGATGCATAATTGATCGTTTTTTTGAAAAAACCACAAGAAAAACACAATTGCCGTACTTGAAATCGTCGAAATCTCCAAGCCTTAAATAGCGCTTTGAAGTGGCGCCACAGGCGCGTGTAATGTGCGTCTGCGCTGAAATTCTAATCATTTGCATATCTCACCTCCGCTAATGCATGTTGTAAATTTCATATTATTTGCATGCTTCCTTCAGGGTGTTGCATTTACGGTGGCCAGCAGTGTACATTTCTTTCTGGTTTCCCTCTGCATATTTGGGCCGATTCATTATAAGTGCAAAGAAAATATTTACGAATATATCAAGTATATAATGCAAAAAAGTTTCACTTTTTCTGATCCCCCATTGGTTGGCCGATTTGGCCTCTTATCGCCTCGTTTGTCGATACAATTTCTTATGACAGGGTAGGTGCATGAATGAGTATTTCGAGAGTGGCGTCAAAATGGTGAAATCGCCAAAGTCTGCTATTTCGCGCGGACAAATCAGAGGATGAAACAATGGTTGTCCGTGTTCTCCCATCCCAAGGACCAATCATATGATGAATGTTTGTTTCCATCGAGGTGGACGAAAGTAGTCTAAAGGTAAACTTACTAATAGCTTTGGTGATAGGATCCTGGGCACATAAAGGGGCCGTGGTGGCCCGGTTGGAAGAGTAACGGACTAGCAACCGAAGGGTTGCGAGTTCGAATCCAGCCAAAACACCGTCGTGTACAAAGGGGACTGGTGCACGTTAAATCTGTCGTGGCCTCAAAAGTCCTCACTTTGGAGTGGTGTGGAAGTTTGGAGAGTGGGGTGCCAGCTCAGGTGTTGCCTCGTCATCTGACCGTGGTTCGAAATTACGTGGTGTTGTCCTCGGATCTTTCCCTTTGGAATTGATCTCGGACCGTCACCAATAGCCCGTTGTGTTGCTCCAGTGTGATGCTAATTGAAATCCCCCCTGGTCACATAAAAAGTCATCATTGCTCACTCTACTTCTATATTTCTATGGTTTCGACAGGGAACGTTTTTATGGTATTTGCATTCGTGTGATTGATAAGGTTTTACGACCCAAAGGTCATATTTGGCCAAGCTGCGCCAAACAACGTCAAATAAACGGAAGGAAACGCACAAGGAAAAATATACTGAGACAGAAGTGAAAAATACACTCATAGAGAAATCGTCCGTCTATAACTCGCGCTACGTAGCGCAATAGGAAAGTCCAAGGAACCATTACTTAGATGCCAGGATGGTACAAGGATGTCAAAACTCATTAGTCCCCTGCAATTGTCTTAAATATTCTTCCGAAGTTAGACAAGTATTCCCATGCAAAGTTAATATTTTTTCGCTCTCTCTTCTGAATAATTACCGTACTCAAAACATTCACTTCAATTACTCAACATTTCGATTTCAGTTTGTCGCGAGCGTGTAAATTCTTTGATACTTTCCAGTCACGGCGAAATATCCACGTTTATGACAACCGATTACTTATTACCTCAGTTGGAAGAGCAACGGATTAGCAACCTGTAGGTAAGTTAATTAACGTTGCACAGGAGCGAAACAACAGGCTATTGACAACAGTCCGGTATTGATTCCAAAGGGAAAGTTCGAGAACAACGCCTTGTAATCTTGAAATACGGTCAGATCACGAGATCAATTCCTGGGCTAACACCCCACTCTCCAAACTTCTACACCACACCAATGTGAAGACATTTGAAGCCATGACATATTTAACGTGCACAAGTTTTGGCTGGACCTAGTTTCGAACTCACTCTCAGGTTGCTAATTCTTTACTCTTCCAACTGAGCCCGGTTTAGCAACCGGAGTGTTGAGTTCGAAACTGTCGACCATAAGACCGTCGTGTACACGGTGGCTGGGGCGCGTTAAATCTATCGTGGCTTCGTATGTCCTTACGTTCGCGTGGTGTTAAATTTTGGGGAGGGATGCCAGCTCAGGTATTGACCTCGTCATCTGACCGTGGTTCAAAATTACGAAGCGTTGTCCTTGGAGAGTAATCAATCCTTTCCTTAGGGATTGATCCCTGACCATCGCCTATAACCCGTTGTATTGCTCCATTGTGACGTTAAGTAATTACCTACCTACTACGGTTTGCAATTTTTTGGTACACGAATTCCGCTTTTTACGAGAGTTGCTTTGAGCTATATATAATTGATGTTTATTAAATTAAATTATAAGCGGAGTTTCTTCACTAAAGATGCCATGCTCTAACCATGAATAGACAAAAATGGAATCGTAGCTTCACGTTTCAGTCATGAAAAGGAAAAGTATTTTATTAACTTCTCAGAAAGCGAAATAGAGAAGAAATTACACTACTTCTGGAAAAGTCTTTTGGAGTATCAAAATATACATTAATGAAATTTACGGAGCGCAACGATGGATGATGGGAGAGGATATAAGAGGAATCTCATTATGGAGTTTGAGAAAATGCACATTTCCCTAAATGATCTCGAAAGGGAAATGTTTGCATTCCCCATCCGTGGAAGCTCTGTATTCACATTTGCGAACGCTCTAAGAAACGTAATCATTTTCGTTTTAATGAAGATATTTTTGAAAACTAACTCCAGCTCCTTTTCATTTCTTTGAAATATAGAAAAAGTGAATGCAAAATCTGAAAATTTTTATAGAAATGTTATGGAAAGTATGAAAAGCATTGTTTTTTTTCATTTCTTAAACTTGCTTCTAAATTATTTTTTAAATTTTGAATGTTCATTTTCCTGTGCAGGCAATTAGACAAATACATCTCAAAACTCTCCAAGCGATTTCAACGAATTATCTCGTCCATCAAATCTGGCCAACTTTGTTAATGACGAGATATCTCGTAATAAAGACTGCCGATTGAATGAGGTATGGCCGTTTTTAATGATGACGAGGTTAAGATCAGATCAGTTTTTCTTATGAGGAGATACCTCATCCATAGATTTGGTCACTTTTGCTTATGATAAGAATGTTGCAAGATTTGTTTTAGAAATATTTTGCCTCTTATACAAGTAGAAACTTATAACCGTCACCAATAGCCCGTTGTGTTGCTCCTTTGTGACGTCAATTAAACATACCAAATACCACGAGCTCGATACATTTCCGAGCAATATAAACTATTGTTTTTACCCTACGACATACTCAATGAATATATAGTCATGTCTATTTGTTGAAAGAAACTTTGACACTATTCTGTTAGATGATTGGTTACTAGTTAGATGGTTGGTTGGTTGGTTTATGAGGTTTTATGGCGCAAGGGCCATATTTGGCCATGCCGTCCCAGACACAAGACATACGATATCAAGTAATAGAGACACACACAATGAAAGTTTTACTGAGAGAAATACACACAGGGAGGGAGACATCTGGCAGGAATCAAACCTGCGCCGCCTACAACTGAAAGCGGTTAGAAGACATGCATGAAAAAGTGTAGGTTACATGTTATTGTAGAAAATCCTGCTCACGATATTTCCGAGCAGTGAAGAATTGTGTTTATTCCAGGTGAGGTGGTTCACCTACTATAAAACAATAGTTCACTGGATACCCCTGCTCTAGCAACCTGCGAGTTGTAAGTGACCCAGGTTCAATTCCTCTCTGGGTGTATTTCTCCAATCTGTGTCAGTAAAACTTTCCTTGTGCATGTATGTGTATTATTTGACGTTTTCTGTATTGTGTCTGGCTCAAAATGGCCAAATAAGGCCTTAACCCAACCAACCTACTCTCTCACCAAGGTAAAAGCGATAATTTCCGAGGAGCGAACTATTGTTTTAACCCTCAAATACGCTTTATCGCTAAATAGTCACACCTGAAGGTTAGAGAAAATTATATTGTTCAATAAGTCTAAAGCTGGTTTGAAGCCATGGATCGAAAAATGCAGGTTGCCTGGGGGAATAAAGCGCATGACTTTCAGAGGATTAAGCATTGTATCAAATTATACCGTCTTCTTACCCTTCCCAGAATATATCCATTTTTTTGTTTTTCTTTTCTGTCCATCTGATCATCCGCACTGTGATAAAATGAAAACATCGAATTCCAACGGGAAACTCCCTTAGGTAGGTAGTTGAATTTACGTCGCATTGAAGCAATACAACGCGCTATTGGTGAAGATGCGGGATCCATCCGGAAGAGAAAGATCCGAAGACAACGCATCGTCACTTTGAATCATGATAAGATGACGCGGTCACACCTGGACTGGCACCCCACTCTCCAAACATCCTCACCAAACCAACGTGAGGACATTTCAGGCAATGATTTAAAGTGCACCAGGCCCTACGCACAGGATGACCATTGGATGGATCGAGGTTCGAGCAGGCAAGCCTCCGGTTGCTAATCCGATACACTCTACCAACCGGTCTACCAGGGTCCTCTGAGGTTTAATAATTGTATCAAATTGTACCGTCTTCTTACCCTTCTGAGAATATACCTATGGTTTCAATTGCTCTTATAGGTAGGTAGGTGATTTTATGTCGCGTTGGAGCTACACAACGGGCTATTGGCGATTGTCCTGGACGTAACCTGAAAGGAAAGAACTGAAGACAACGTCTCGTGATTTTGTACCACTTTCGGATGACGAGTTGGTACTGCACGTTTCCACACCACGTCAACGTGAGGACATTTGAAGCTATGACAGATTTAACGTGCACCACTACGTTTGCTACTGTCTTTGGTTGGGCCGCGGTAGTCCGGTTGAAGAATAACGGATTAGCAACCAGAGGGTTGCGAGTTCGAATCCAAACAAAGACCGTCGTGTACAAAGGAAGCTGGTACACCTTAAATCTGTCGTGGCCTCAAAAGTCCTCACGTTGGAGTGGTGTGGAAGTTTGGAGAGTGGGCTGCCAGCTTAGGTGTGACCTCTCCATCTGACCGTGGTTCAAAATTACTTAATATTGCCCTCGGTTCTTTCCCCTCGGGTTTGATCCCAGACTGTCGCCCATAGCCCGTTGTGGTTCTCCAGTGCGGCCTTAATTAAAACCTACCGATCTTAGGTTGGATCGAGTTTCGAACTAAGAAACCCTTCGTTTTTTTAATCTGCTATCCTCCCAACCGGGTTACTGAGAGGATTAATAATTGTATCAAAATATAGCGTCTTATCTTCTCTGAAGTTACCTACTGGTCGGTTTTTACGTACCTCTATGATTATCCGCACTGTGAGAAATGCAAAATACCAAATTCCATCCAGAAAGCACCCTCATAAACGAAGGCACTTTGAGAACCACTTGGGTTTATATCTTATCCTAGATGTACTTCCATACTTCTCCACCCTGACAAAAGGAAACGATTATCGAATCCCTAGAAAAAAAATGACCCAAACGACTCCGCAAAGCGATCCCTTTCCCACATAATTACCCGGAATCTCCTCCAGGAAGAGGAGACCCGGGTCCCATTCCGTGCCTTTGCCTCCAACACGCCCCGCCATAACTTTAATCTCTCCCTGGAAACGGAGTCCAGGTCCATCATTTCCACATCTAGATTCCATTCCCCGCGTTCATTTGCAAGCGCCATTTGAATATTCCGGCAGTAATGTCCGACTCCGGATGACTGCAGTTATTCAAACCCAACGCCGTGTGACAGTTGGCAGCCATTGTTGAATGCACCAACGACACGGCAGGTGAGGAGACGGACAGGTTGCGCCCTAGGGGCTGAGGAGACGACTTCTCCCCTGTGGGCTGTTTGGGTGTTTTAATTAGAGGATGAGGCTTGACGGACGTTTGCGTGCCATCTATCATTAATGGGAATTAGTGATATTGTGAAGGGAGAGGTTGGTTTGTGAGAAGGGAGGGTTTCATTGGAGGAAAACTTTAATCAAAGTTAGGGATTGCAGTAATTTTGATCCGAGTGCGATTCGATACAATGCAGTCTACTCTTTAGATTCAAAGATCGACATGTCTGATAAGGGTTTTAATACTCCAAGCGGTTTGGACAGTATATCTCGTTCAAGATCCGGTCAACTTGGCAAATGACGAGATATCTCGTTCGAGATTTGGTCAACTTGTCTAATGACGAGATATCTCGTTCGATATTTGGTCAACTTGTCTAATGACGAGATATCTCGTTCGATATTTTTTCAACTTGGCTAATGACGAAATATCTCCTTCGAGATTTGGTCAACTTGGCTAATGACGAGATATCTCGTTCGATGTTTGGTCAACTTGTCTAATGACGAGATATCTCGTTCAATATTTTTTCAACTTGGCTAATGACGAGATATTTCCTTCGAGATTTGGTCAACTTGGCTAATGACGAGGTATCTCGTTCGATATCTGGTCAACTTGTCTAATGACGAGATATCTCGTTCGATATTTGTTCAACTTGGCTAATGACGAGATATTTCCTTCGAGATTTGGTAAACTTGGCTAATGACGAGATATCTCGTTCGATATCTGGTCAACTTGTCTAATGACGAGATATTTCGTTCGATATTTGTTCAACTTGGCTAATGACGAGATATCTATCCCATTGAACAAACATATAAATATTATCTATTGGCTTCAAAATTTCCCCTTGCCTAAATAGCTTTATTCCTTTGTATATATACTTAGCCCTCCTGATGGTTGTTACGACGAGATATATTATGGACGAGATATCTCGTCATTAGAAGAAAACTGACCAGATCTTGATCTGGTCATCATCGAAAAATCGGCAATACCTTGTTGACGAGATATCATTATCAAGATTGGTGAAATCTTGTTGGACGGATAGTAAAGAATCTTGTTTCTAGACTTTAAAAAAATGTCTGGTTCTAACTATATCATTACTTTAATATGAAAACTAATTTGACGCGAATTCACGAAAAGTTCAAATAAGTCATCCGATTTTCTTGGTTACGTACCATAAAATAAGCCTTATAAGGTTCCAATGCGTACCTTGAATGGGAATATGCAAATCAATCCAAAACAACATTTTTAAATCTAAATAAAGCTGCATCTGTCGAGAGCATCGAAAACACAGGTAGATACCTAAAGATACTTTGTACCCCCCGAGATTCCACTCCCGTGTTTTTGACTTTTAAATCCAGTCCTTTCTCTATTTGAAAAGATAGGGAATGTGTCTGCTTTGGGGCTTAAAAAGAAACTCGTATAGCTTCCAGGTCTAGAGCTAAAAATAACATGTATAAGAGCCTTTTCAAAATACTTAAATACGGTGAGTAATGTATGAAATATTATCCCCATACAAGTGCACCTTTTTCGCGAATATTTTATGAAGCCAAATGATCTTTATCCTTTCACGGTAAACATCTCTAGCGGTGCTTTACAGCTTGCAAAAAAGACGTGACCCTCTCGTTTATTCATGCCTCTCAATATTTTAAGTCGTCAGAAATAAAATATAAGTCTCTTAAGCAGCGTCCCGTGGCGTAATATGGAAGATGGAATACCTGGAATTGAATGTGACATTCTTCATTACGATGGAATTTGCTCGAGATCTTTTCCACTTTTACGAGTAATTGGATGCGTTCTTTGGAAGTAATATTTAAGTTTTTCTGGGAAGTAAACAAAATGGCAGGATACTAGTTCGTAAACGTCAATTCAAGAAGGTCTTCAGGTTGCTCAATGCGCTTAACCATCTAAAGGGCTCACACTTGTAATTCCACGACATGAAGTCTTCCCTGCATGGCTTTCCAACCAATTTTGATCTTCTTGATCAATAGAATCTTTCAAATGGAATCCATTAAAAGGAAATGAACAATAGATTATTTCCAAAGGATTCTATTCTAAGGAAAGGAGCAAGAGAATCTTTAGGGAAACGATCAAAAGACATTCGAAAGGATTCTAATCGAAGAAAAAGGCCAATAGAAGCTTTCCAAAGGATTCTAATCTAAAGAAAGGAGCAAGAGAACATTTCCAAATGATTCTATAATAAGGAATTGAGCAATAGAATCTTTCCAAGAGATTCTATTCTCAGGAAAGGAGTCCTAGTATCTTTTGACGGGATTATAATCTAATGAAAGCATCAATATAATCGTTCCAAAGAATGACTATTCTCAGAAAAGGTGTAATAGAATATTTCCAAGGGATTATAATCTAAAGAAAGGGTCAATATAATCTTTCTTAAAAAATACTATTCTAAGTAAAATACCAATAGAATTTTTCTAAAGAAAGTTTCTACTTAAGCAAAAGACCAATACAATCATTTTAAAGGTTAAAAGGATCCATGGATTCTTTATAAAGATGTAGTTATATAATTATTAAGTGTGTTTGTGGTGTATAAACAACATTATAATACTCAGAAGGTTAAGACATCGCATATTTTACTTTGGAGTAGATAGATGTCAGATATTCTCTGACAAGCTTGATGTAAGTGATACAATTTCGTCGACAGAGCTTGTTTCCTGTACGTATTTCGAGCGTGACGTTACTTGCTTGTTTTTCAAACACAATCTCAGCACTTCTCCAATAAATTGCGAAGAATGAATTGATAAATGGTTGGTTCGCGAAGATTAGATTAAACGCCAAACGTAAACAAAGCAGCGATAAACAACATTTTAATTTGACCCTTATGTGTATCAAACCAGAGAATTTGAGTAGGGGAAGTAAAATCTTCACTTTTCGTATGGTTTGTGTCTTACACTGAAAATCCCTCTCATAAAGCTACTTCACCTCCTGGTGGTTGTCTCGAAGAGGCGTCTCATCATCAGCAAAACTGACCAGATTTTGATGGACAAGATATATCTTCATTAGAAGAAAACTATCAAAATCCTGATAAGCGTCATAAAAATTCGGCAATATCTTTATAACTGGATATCTCGTCATTAGCAAAATTGTTGCGATCTTGATGAAGATGAGGTATTTCTTCGAAACCACTTATGAGGGTTAAATACGATAGGTCCAAGATTATCCGAAAATTGGTTTAATCATAATCTCGAACTTCTTTTAATATATAAAAATGCTAAATCTCTACTGACTACTGATTTGTAATAGATATTTAGTACGTAAGTACAGTAATACAATTTACCAATACAAAAATACAATCTTAAAACATAAAATATGTTGTACGTTTTAATAAATAAAATCCTATTATACACGAGCCTTGAAATAACATTTATTAAACTCATTACTATTTTTTAATTTTAATTAACGTCTCATTGGAGCAACACAACGGGCTTGGCGACGATCCGGGATCAAACCTGAAGGGAAAGATCCGAGGACAACACCACTTGATTTTGAACCACGGTCAGAAAACGAGGTCTCTCCTGATCTGGCAGTCTACTCTTCAAACTTCCACACCACGTCAACATGAGGACATTTGAGGCCACGACAGATTTAAAGTACACCGGTCCCCTTTGTACACGACGGCCTTTGGATTCGAAATCGGAAAAAACCGGTTGCTTAACCGTTACTCTTCCAACCAGGAGATACCGCTGCCCTTAAACTTATTAATTGGAACTTTAAAAAACGCATCACAGTAGCATGCACATGACTCAGATTTAATATACAAACGGTTACTCTTATTAAAATGTTTTTTGAAAAATATAAAACCCTCCTTATGGGCCAAATATATGATACGGAAAAGTGTAATTTAATATATTATACACATGATAAAAATTAAATGCGAATATTTTCGTCGAAAATACCTATTTCCAAAAATATGTACCTTAAGAAATGAATTCTCGGAAACTCTTTCAAAAATCCAATTGTTTTGAGGCTTCTAGATGAATTTTTCAACGAATGTCGTAAATTTAAGGCACGTGTTGTATTTGCAACTCAGTATATTTTCTTGTAATTAATATTAATTAATAACCATCTCTTCGAGAATTCAATTGAAATTTAAAAATATATCGTATGGTATTCAATTTAAATTCGGTATTCCTTCCGCCATTTTTCCATCGAAGTGTGAAATGAAATTGAAACCTCCACCTAAAAAAAACTTTTAATAATGATTTCATCAAATGCGACGTTTCGGAAAACTTTCCCATTACTTTCTTAAATGTGATAAAATAACCCTTTGTTTTGCTCCAATGTGACGCTAATTAAAATACCTACCTTAAATATGATAGTCGGATTCCTTTAATTTTCGTGGAAAACTTAACATTCGGAATGATTTTGATAAAATGAACTATTTTCTCAGTCTCAATGATTCGCCTCAAATTCTCATAGAAACGATGGCTTCTTTAAATTACCATATAATCTTAAGTGCGAAAAGACCATTTCTAGGGACCATTTCTTCCATGTGAATGGATTATTTGATCGGTTTCAAGTAATACAGGTAATATGAGAAGACCTAATTTATAAATATGGAATAAAATGTACTTTTGTTGCAAAATAAGAGATGTGCTTGGATCTTTGCATTCGGGATTGATCCCGGACCGCCGCCAATTGCCCGTTGTGCTCCAGTTCCACGCTAATTAAATTAGTAACCTGGTAGCCTTGTTGGAAGTGTAGGTTGGTATTTAATTAACGCCCCACCGGTGCAACATAACGGGACATTGACGACGGAGCGGGATCAAACCCGAAAGGAAAGATCTGAGGACAACACCGCGTAAAGTTGAACCACGGTCAGATGACGAGGTCACACCAGAGCTGGCACCCCACTCTCCAAACTTTCACATCAGGCCAACGTGAGGACATTCGAGGCCACGACAGATTTAACATGCACCAGCCCCCTTTGTATAAGACGGTCTTCGGTTGGATTTGAACTCGCAACCCTCAGGTTGCTAATCCGTTTTACACTTCCAACAGGGCTACCGCGGCCCTTTTGGAAGGATTCGTTGAAATGGATTAACAATCGGAGGGTTGGGTGTTCGGTACTCGATCCAAATAAATACCACGGTGTAAGTGGGTGCAAGTTAAACCTGTCTTGCCCTCAAATGTTCTCACGTTCGTGTGGTGTGGCAGTTTGAAGAGTGGAACCGTAACTCATGTTTTGACTTCGTCATCTGTCCGTAGTTCAAATTGAAGAGGTGTCCTCGGATCTTTGCCTTCGGGATTGATCCTTGACCGTGGCCTGCTTAAGCATTGTACACTTTTCTGTAGTTATAACAATTTATGCCATTTATGATATCTGTCAAAATACAGAAAAGGAAAACGAATTCAATTGTTATATTCAGTGGTGTATTACCTTCAATAAGACGCATTCCGGTTGCTGAGTTAAACTAGTGAAAATGCTAAATTTATCGATTAGAGCCCACCCATTTATACTTATACTCTTGCAATATAAACTCATTAGAGATTTTAAGAATTAGTTCATTATATAGTGGAGGTTTGTGTAATTGAAAAAATTTGTGTTATCGGAATCCTCTCAAAAATTAATTAGCATTACTCGAATGTAAACGCAGACGGGGATAAGAAATCTTATTCTCATTATCTACAATTTGTCCTAAGCGTGTTAGTCTTATTGAGGTTTCATTATAGCATTCAAAACACCTTACAAAAAAGTATTTTTGGGTGCCTGAAATTTTTTAACTAATTTTGACTATATTTGGTGTTCTAGTTTCAAATATGAAAACAGTTTTTCTCTATCAGCTTTACTTTTTTAGATTCAGCGTAGCTAAATTATAAAATACTTTATTATACAACTCATTGAGTAGTGGTTTTTATGTGGATTGGTTCCTGCTTTTTTCTTCCTTCTTCTCTATACCGCTATCAGCTGATTGTATTAAGCCATATTTGTTGTGACATAACCTAGTGTTTACAACTAACATAACTTATAAAGTTCTTTGTTTTGCGGATTGATGAAAAGAAAGAATGACATCCAGTCGAAGAAGTTGTGTTAATCATCCTGATTTATTTTGCTATAAATGTGGTGAGTACATCCTAAAAGATAACAGAAAAGCCATTTCTGATTTTGTTAAAAGAGCTTACCTTGGGTACTTTGGCGTTAGGCTTGGTGACCAAGATAAAGTTTGGGCTCACACATTGTGTGTAAAACTTGTACAAAACACCTACGACAGTGGACTAATGGGAAGAAAAGGAGTCTAAAATGTGGTGTCCCAATGATTTGGAGGAAAGCCATAAACCCCTTTGAGGACTGTTATTTTTGTATTGTGAATATTACCGGCAAAAACCGAAATAACCCCAGCAAGTGGACATATCGAGATTTAGCCTCTGCAAGACGGCCTGTTCCTCACTCAGACGAAATTCCTATTCCATCGTTCCATCAGCTTCCAGAGATCTCTGAGGATGAATTTCATCTTTCTGATGTTCCTTGTAATATGGACCGAGGGAACGATAGTGATTATGAGGGAGAATCATCAAGTCCTCAACGTTTTAATCAAAACGAGTTAAGTGACCTGATAAGGGATCTGAGTCTCTCAAAAGAATCATCTGAATTACTTGCTTCTAGATTAGATGATAAGAATTTACTTGATAGTGGAACAAAATTACATTCTACAGTACTAGAGAAAAGGATTTGCTATCTTTCTTCTCTCATGAAAACGATCTTGTGTTTTGTCAAGATGTTAGAGGACTTCTGATAAAAATTGGTCTTCCTGAATATTTCCCGATAGGCGATTATTTATTGACAGCTCTAAGCGGAGTTTCAAGTGTGTACTTTTACACAGTGGCAATAAATATGGGTTATTATATAAATATACCCATTGCTCACTCAACCAAAATGAAAGAAGAATATGACACCATAGATTTGGTCATGCAGAAGATTTAGTTTCACGAAGATCAATGGGTAATTTGAATAGACTTAAAAATGGTTAACTTTCTCCTTGGTCAGCAAGGGGGCTACACGAAATATTCTTGCTTCTTGTGCCTATGGGATAACAGAGCCAAACAATACCACTAGATAAGAAAAGAGTGGCCTACGAGAGAGAACATGGTTGTTAGATAAAGAAATGTCATGCGTGAACCCTTATACGGACGAGACAGAATCATCTTGCCTCCGCTACATATACAGCTAGGGTTAATGAAACATTTCATGAAAGCTCTTGATCAGAATAGCCCTTGCTTTGAATACATCTGACAAAAAATGCCTGGAATAAGTACAGAAAAACTCAAAGCTTGAATTTTTGATGGTCCTCAAATCAGACAGCTCATAAACGATCCTCATTTCGTGGATTCCATGAATGAGACAACAAAAAGCGTGGATCGCATTTATCCTTGTTGTCAAGAACTTTCTGAGCAACCATAAGGCTGAAAACTATGTTTAACTAGTAAACAGCATGCTTAACAACATCAGAGACCTTGGTTGTAATATGAGCATAAATTACTTGTTATGAGCATCATTACTTGCACAGTCATTTAGATCGTTTCTTGGAGATAGAAAGAACAAGATGAACGATTTCACTAGCACATAAAGGCAATGGAGGACCGATACCAGGGCAGATGGGATACTCATATGATGACAGATTACTCTTGGAATCTGCAGAGACTGTGTAAACAAAGTTCACTCAATAATTTCAAACAAAAGAAGCTCTCGAAGTGCAACAAAATAACTTTTCCTTTTGTTTTATTTGATTTTTCTCATTTCTAAATTTCAATTAAGCTATTGTAGATTTACAGGAGTGTTGCTGTGTTTTTTTCAATTAATTAAAATGTTTTACACAATTTATTAAGGAAAAGGTTTTTTAATTTAAAGCCTAGACCCTAAGCCTATTTAATGCGTTAACATAAATAACGCTACTGTTATATCTCACAAACAAGAGGTGACTGTCAAAAACTAACGTCATATTTGTTTTCAACACATGAAATACACATAAAAACAATTAAAAAACACGGCACCAAAGTATGTGTTGAGTTGTGAAATCAATCCACATCGCTGTTGTGTAAACGCGTGTTAATCCTCTGAGGTTCACGGGGCCTCTGTAGCTCGGTTGGAAGAGTAACGGATTAGCAACCGGAAGTCTGCCAGTTTGAATCCAACCAAAGACCGTCTTGTACAAAGGGGGCTGGTGAACGTTAAATCCGTCGTGGCCTGAAATGTTCTCACGTTGGCATGGTGCGGAAGTTTGGAGATTCAGGTGTTTACCTCAGTATGCCTCGTCCAAAAATACAGCAGTCCTATGAGCACATTTCTGCGTTTGACAGAGTCCTCTGTAGCCGGGTTGGAAGAGCGACGGATTACCAACCGGAGGGTTACGAGTTCGAAACTCGGACCAGTCGAAGACCGTCGTGTATGCGAGAACTGGTCCACGTTTTTTCCGTCGTGGCCTCAAATATCCTCACATTGGCGTGGTATGGAAGTTTTGGAGAGTGTGGTGCCACCTCAGATGTTGCCTCGTCATCTGACCGTGGTTCAAAATTACGCGGTGTTGTCCTGGGGTCTTTCCCTTTTGGGGATTGATCCCAGACCGTCGCCGCCAGTCCGTTGTGTTTCTCCCAGTGTGACGTTAATTAAAATACCTACCTCTGAGAGGGTCCGTTGTGACTCAGTGGGTATGCCCACTGCGCTAGCAACGTTCGAGTTACAGGTACCGCAGGTTCGTTTCCTGTCAGGTGCATTCCCTGCTTGTATTTCTCTCTTCTCTGTCAGTAAAACTCATTATGTGTGTCTGTATTAATTGATGTTGTATATCTTGTGTCTGGCGCAGCATGGTAAAATATGTCTCTTGTGCCGTAAAACCCCCCCAAACCAACCAACCAACCTCTGAGGGTAACGATATTCACGAGTAGAGTACTGTTACTTTTTTCTCACATCACCACACGATGACTAAATAATCACATTTACTGGCTGAAAATATCTCAGGATAGATTCTAATGGCGAAGAAATTTACAGCTGGTTAGAAGTCATGCAAGGAAGACTGCAAATCCAAAACAAACGTTTGAGCGTGCATCCCTTAGAGCAGGGGTTCACAAACTTTTTAAATTTTGTATCAAATAAATACGAATCAGAAATATATGTACCATCATAAACTCAATTTCATTTAAAAAATTATCAATAGATATCGGAAAGATGAAAAAACTCCATTAGTGGTACATATACCATAGTTTGAGAATCCCTGTCTTAGAGGATTAAATAGTAAATTTTCTCATTCAATCGTAAGATCTTTATTTTCTTAATCTGCGAGTTATAGTCGGCGCAGGTTCGATTGATTTCTATAATTTACCTTGGGTATATTTATTACTTGTGTCAGTAAAACTTTAATTTTGTTTGTCTATTACTTGGCGTTGTCAGCTCAGATATTGATTTCGTCATCTGATCGTGGTTCTAACTGAAGAGTTGTCCTCGAATGGTTCAGATTGATAGGATCGATCCCGGACTGTCACCAATAGCCCGTTGTGTTGCTCCAGTACCATGCAAATTCGACTACCTACCTACATGACGTTGTCTCTCTTGTGTTTGGTGGCCGCGGTATCCCAGTTGGACAAGAAGCGCATTAGCAACAGAAAGATTGAGAATTTGAAACTGGTTCCAACCAGACTATCGTGCACGTGGTGACTGGTGCACTTTAAATCTGCTGTGTCCTCAAATGACCTCACTTTAGCACGGTGTGGAAATTTTATAGAGGGGAGGGCCAACTCAGGTGTTGACCTCGTCATCTGACCGTGGTTCGAAATGACGAGATGTTCTCAGATCTTCCCTTTTGGGATGGATCCTTTACTATCGCCAATAGCCTGTTGTATTGTTCCAGTGCGATGTAAACTCAACTACCCATCTACTAAACATTCTGTTGCGCTTGGCAGAACTTGTCAAATATAGCCATTGCACCATAAAATGAAACCAACCAACCTTATAGTTTTAAAAGGTAAGGAGGTATTTTAATTAACGTCACAATGGAGCAAACCAACGAGCTATTCATTTTAAAAGGAGGTACTTGTAGACCTCAAAATATAATTACTCTGAAATAGTTTCAGTTTATAATGTTAACCTTTTAAGGGAAGTATGAAAAAAATGTTTTTAAGAGATAAATGTAGGTAATTAGTTAATGAACGTCGCACTGAAGCAACTGACTATTGGCGACGGTCCGGCATCAATCCCGAAGGTAAAGTTAGAGAGTGGTGTGCCAGCTCAGGTGTGACCTCGTCATCTGACAGTGGCTCAAAATTATACGGTGTTGTCCTCGGATTTTTCCATTCGGGTTTGATCCCGGACCATCGCCAATAGCCCGTCGTGTCCACTACGGCTTTAATTAAAATACCCACCAACCCGATTGGAAAGATCCGAGGACAACACTTCGTAACTTTGAACCAAGGTCAGATGACGAGGTAAACACCAGGGCTGGCAGTATTCTCCAAACATCAACACAAACCCAGCGTAAGGACATTTGAGGCCACGACAGATTTAAAGTGCAACAAACTTTTAGAGATAAAAACTCTCTAAAGATATTATCCCTTTGTATAAATTTATTTTACATATACCAAAAATGTATTTACGTAAAAGCCTTTTAAGCCGTCTTCTCTCACCACCATCTCTTGTAATCCTAGACATAAAAGTATCACACAAGAGTGTATTTATAACTTACCAGTTTTAGTATAGCTAGAATTTTTATATACCTGGCCTTTACTATTTTAAGGAGGCAGTACCCCATACGTCTGGCTGCCGTTGAAGGGATTACTATTCATATTGATGAAATTTTTTACTTCAGAAAAGCTACTCAACTAAATATCCTTCGTGAACCCATTAGGAAGTATTAGGAAAATCTTAATCAATCACTATATTTATGAACATAGACTATTCTCTTGAAAAGTAAATTCGTTGTTTTTGTGTGCTGTGAGTCATGACAGAAGATGGAATATCATTAAGAAAATTACTTTTCGTTCCGTCGAATAAGTGAAGCTTACGGAATCCTTTTAAAGTGTATGGAGTACTAGAACTTCAAGAAAAACGTTCAGCTGTTGACATCATGTTCAAGTAAATTCAAAATGAGCCATCATGCTGTGTCGATTTGTATAACTTCATAAGAGCGGAAATGAAATATAATGTAGAACTCGTCCTCATTCTGGAAGATGAAAGCTGTCATTTTTGCTAGTAAAGTTTTAAAATCTATACGGGAGAAAAAAAAGTTTGCTATGTTTTCTTTCAAGATGAATGATTTAGTTTTTTGTTCTTAACAATTCATCATGGTTTGATTTTTTTCTGTCTTGTTCATGCATATTTATGACGCAAAAGTTGGTCTCATTCATGCATATTTAACACTCACTCGTCAAACATTTTAAAGTTTTCACTTTAAAGTTGGCAACAACTTCTGAAAAACAAATCCCTAAAGAATAAGCAAACTTCTGAAATATTTCAGTTTTGATATTTTCAGTTGCAGATTAAAAGTACTCGTTATTTATAGTACTCTCCAAATCTGATCAACCGGAGGGCTGTGAGTTCGAATCCAACCATAGACTCGTGTACAAAGGGGGCTGGTGCACTTTGGATCTGTCGTGACCTCAAATGTCCTCACGTTGGCGTGGTGTGGAAGTTTGGAGAGTGGGATACCAGCTCAGGTGTTGTTCTCGTCATCTGACCTTGATTCGAAAGTACGTGGTGTTGTCCTCGTATCTTTCCCCTCGGGTTGGGGCGTCGTGGCTCAGTGGGTATGCCCCTGCGCTAGCAACTTTCGAGTTGTAGGCGATTCAGGTTGTATTCCTGCCACATTCCCCGGTGTGTATTTCACTCTTCTGTGTCAGTAAAGCTTTCACTGTGTGTGTCAGTTATTTGATATTGTATGTATTGTGTCAGTTATTTGATATTGTATGTATTGTGTCAATTACTTGATATTATATAATGTCTCGCATCATGGCCAAATATGGCCCTTGTGCCATAAAACCCCAAAACCAACCAACCAACTTTCCTCTCGGGATTGATCCCGGATATTCACCAATAGCGCATTTCCTTGATCCATTGTGACGTTAAATAAATACCTACCTATCTAGCTACCTACCAAATGTTAATCATGAAGTGTAAATGTTTAGATAACAAGTACTTGGAGCTTTGAAAAAATTGCTGTGATCGTCAAGTAAATTTGCAATTTCCATACACGTGTCGAATAGATATTGGCTGTAGCCCAAGTTTTTAAATTAAGCATTTGGAAATCGTTTCGTTCTTCTAATGAAATAGACGGAGCATATTCTCGCAGCTTTATGCTATTTCACTCAGTTTGAGCATCTGTCTTTTGTTTATGGGAAAAATTGGTAGATTGTGTCTAGGGCACAAACCTTAGCTTTGACTTTGATGTTGGATTGTGTTATGAATGAAGCAGACCTAGGGAGTTTACTCTCGATTGTCTCCATAAACAATTCAATTACAGTTTGTATATATGTGTCTAGGGTGTGAAGATGTGAAGCCGGATGACGCGGAGATGAGGACTAACACAGCATTTGATTGTTCTAAAAATTATGTACACAGATTAGGTGGATCGCGGCACAGCCTACAGGCTGGAACATGTATAAGTTTTATAAACGACGCTCCACCTGCATGTGGAAACGTACACAGTCACTGTCGCAAATCCAACTCTAAATGAGTTAGGAAAATAAAGTCACAGTTACAGTTCTAACTCCGCGTGCTGGTCGCGACCTCTGGTGGTGGTATATATTCCATATATATATATATATATATATATATATATATATATATATATATATATATATATATATATATATATATATATATATATATATATATATATATATATATATATATATATATATATATATATATATATATATATATATATATATATGTTGGCTAGTCAAGTTCAGAAAATCAAAAGGCAATTTTATATAACAACGAACATTTATTAAACATCAATGCTACGGAATATAGAAAGACGTTTCCTCCTCGAGGTAAAGAGTACGAGTAGTTCTTCTGGCATGTTTACTCTTTTTATTCTTATTTTCGATCTTCTGCTGATGCCACTCGAATTAAAACTTCGTTGCAGACGATTAGCGGTTTGCTTATCAGCAGGGTTGCCAGGTAGCCACATATACAACAATTAATTCACATTCAATAATTAATTTACAGTTTGAAATAATAAAGTGCAGTTTGATATTGATATTGATATTGAAGGATAATTTTATTGCTTAAAGCCTTGTAATTGTAGCGTAATTCAGTAGCTTTCGAATGGCGCCATTACGCAGTCCTCACTCCATTGCTACACTGACCCGAAACTTGCCCAGCACCGTAGAATTTCGACTTATTGCAGATCCGTACCCTCGCTCAGTAGGCCTATGAATTCGGTCCGAAGGTCATGTCCGATACGGACATCCTTTGTTTACACATTTATCTTGCGAATGTTTCTTTTCAATCTGAAATCATAAGACAAAACAGTTGTAACGCTTTTTGAACGCTCAACTTTTCATGCATGCGCCCCAGTACTGAGTAGTGTTCCGATTTTAAAGACATTCACATCGAAAGCATGAATCTTGATGTGGGACAGATTATTGATTGGTTAAAGTGATTATCCAGCAAGATTAAAAACACTATTCTGCCCTTCGATAGTTAATCGGCCTAAATTGATTCCTATGCCCACGTGATTTACCTTTCTGAGATATTACGACAGCAACTCAGTACACATGCTCTGTTTCTCATTAAAAAGTCGATGTTGGATTCTCGATACATTTGCATGTACTAAAACAACTCAGTGTAACGAATTGATTTTTGCGGAAGTTTAGAATAGGCATCTGTTTTTTTAGGGTGGGCATAACCCAGTGTATATATGTACAACGGTTAGGTTGTTTTTCTATCCAAATTGCACCGAGCATTCGTCAAGACACAATATTATGAGACTAAATGTTTAAAGTCGTGTATGTACCTGCATCGTGTTGTAGACTACCTTTATAGATTTTCCTGAGAAAGTACAAAAGAGTCGCCTTAAATTCTTAGAGGAATAACATTAAGTATTGTTACGATTTCAAAACGTTGCCTTCGTTAACTATTGTGGTGGTTTATCTTTGAGTCGAAAACTCCCCTGTAATGGCCAGCCTCTTACAAAAACCTGCTCGAAATTGTCACCAGTTCTGTGCAATGGCCAGTTTGTTTTCCCTACTTTGATCTTCATTCCTCAGTTTTGTCTTTACGAGGTACCTCGTCATTAGTAAAACTGACCAGATCCCGACGGACGTGATAACTCGTCATTAGCGGAAATGACTGGATCCTGATAAACGCGATACCTCGTCGAAAACACTTGGAGAGTTAAAAAAGATTATTGCCTTTGTGATGTAGTATCATCGACTATGTAATGAAGTAGATGGAGCATATGGACACGGAGTCGCTGTCGTATGATCTCAGAGGTATAGTTCACGTGGGCTTGGGAATCGACTTGGTCTGATTGGTTGTCCTTAATAATCACTATCTAATCACTGAGTAATGTTTTTAACCGCTCTAGGTTGTCGCATATTACCCAATCAATAACTTGTCCTACATTAGGATGCGTTCTCCAATACCACGTGACTGATATTCAAACCGAGCGATCGGGAGATATAGCTTGAAGCTGCACGCACATTATCCGTCTATTTCATTAGAAGGTCGATGTGTCGTCTGGATCAATGTAACTTTTGAAACGATACTAGTGAGATAAGTCCTGAAGTCCCTTTAACAAAATTTATCGTCATATAATTTAAAAATCATATTTTAGGTTGATCTTCGAATATCCTTTCTTAACCATTCTGGTGATTGTTTCGACGAGGCATCTCATATTAACAAAACTGACCAGTTCTTAATGGACGAGGTATCTCGTCATTAGAAGAAATAACCGGATCTAGAACTCGTCATGGTCAAAATAATCGGTAATATCTTGGTGACGAGATATCTCGTCATTAACAGAATTGATCAGATCTTGATGAACGAGATATCTCATCGAAACCACTTGGAGAGGTAGATTACTATGTACGTTTACGTGATAGAAGCCCAGTTACTATTTTAAAACTTAAAAACTATGCATATTTAATTTGTGACACCTCTATCGACCTCTATTTTTGATACCTCTATTGGGTCTTTATGGCAAGGGCCATATTTGGCCATGCTGCTTCAAACTCAAGACAGACATTACGCAACAGACATACGTATACAGCAGGAACGTTTTACTTAAACAGAAGAGACAAATCCACCCAGGGAAGGATCTAATCTCCACCGCCTACAACTCGATAGTTGCTAGAGCGGTGGACAAACCCATTGAGCCACGAGCACCCCTAATGATGTTGGGAATTAGTTTTTCAAAGGTACAAAATAAACCTTTTTGTAGGTTTGATACAACCAATTCTGTTGAACTTCTTACTGCAAAGGACTGTTCATTTAATTTTTTCATTTCGATTTTCATTATAAATAAAATTAATTGAACTCGGTAGTGGAGAATAATACATAAAATATCTTTTAGCATAGCGAAAATTAAATTTAAATTTTATAAACCCATCACTAAGAAATAGCTGAAACTTTGCTCTATATTCCAATTAAAAATCCTGAATCGATATCCATCAAAGCCATGTAAAGTTTGCTCTTCAAAGTTTTTTCGAACGTTGATTCCATAATTAATAAAGCATATTAAAAATTAACTTAGAAACAGATTTTGTTCGGGTTCCTTTGACGTAATAAAAACTTCAGCGAGGTATAATTATTTGGAAAAATATGAGTAAAAGTCTGGGATGCTAATTTAACATTATGTGCTCGAAACTTTTCATACTCATAATCCAGGAACTGTGAATCTGAAATGACATTTTGACATAGATTTGAAATTTGGCGTCAAAATTGCCTGTCGTCTATGGATATTACGAAGTTCGTGTGAATATTCATTGATATACTGTCGCTTATGCAAAGTTTATGCATATAAACTTGCAGATGTTATATTTCCTATTGAATAGCATCTTTGAATTTGTTCTGTTATATGAACAACGCACTAATAAAGGGGCTGTTAGATTAACTCCCCCACGCAGGTGTAGTCGCGTAAAACCCGAACCACCCCTCTTCATTCGAGCAAGTTTAACAGTAGATAAAATTCAAAGATGGCGTTTGACAAGAACTAACGTCTTCTGTAAATTCAAATGCATAAAATTTGCATAAGGGGCCGTTTTCATATTAAATTGAGCACCAACTTCACAATTTCCAATTTGAACCACCTATTTCGAAGCACCAATTTTGAATTTATATCAAAGTTTAACTTCAGATACCAAATTTCATGTCATTAGTCTTGCCATTTCGAAGTTACGAGTACCGAAAGATTGGAGCTCCTAAAGTTAAATCATCTCACACTTTTATGGATATCTTCCTAAACAATATTTCTATAGCGCTCATATTTTGTACTATGTTACTGTTGAACCCAAACAAAATCCACCCAATATTTTATTTAAAGAATAGTTTTTAGTATGCAATAATAATTATTAAATTAATGTTTGAAAAAATTATGAATTGCAACCTTACTATATTTTTATTGGAATCGATTCAGAAAGACTTTTAATATGACCATGAAAAATTTGATCTCATTCCAATGGTAGGTTTTTGGATTACATTAAATTTTCCTCATTATGATGATATTATGGGCACCCAAAAGTTCAAAAAACGTCTGACAAACCTCGGATAATAATTCTCGAATTTTTTGCACTTGCATAATAAATATAATAAAGTAATTCTCGAATATTGTTCATTTGTATAGTAAATATAATAATTCCCGGATCCTTTGCGCGCTGACAAATACGTTTGAAATAGTATTCAAATTTGAATTATGGTAACTATGGTTGTAACTAATTAATCTCGATCTACGAATAGCGATTTTCAATGTGAAGTTGATACCTGAAATTGAGAACAACTTTTACAATGAATATCTCCTGATATAAAGATAGTAAAGCCATGAAATTTTATATTTACACTAATTTAACCCGTGTAGAATCAGATTAAGACATCAAAAAGTGGTGTTTTTATTGTAAAATTTGGTTGTTTGTGCAAAATTTTATATGAAGACATCCCCTTATGCAATTTGTTTGCAATTGAATTTGTAGAGGACGTTATTCCCTGTTGAATGATATCTTCGAATTTGCTGTACTATGAATAGTACTCGAAATAAAAAAGGTGTTTCGTTTATTTTTCCGCAACTGTACATTGATTCTATTTGCTGATATTGACTGAACCACGTTGATAGCTCATATATTAAGTTGCTTGAGTATATTTTACTACATTCCTTTGATTGAAACGCATTGACCCTCTGAGAGGTTCACTCACATAATTTCACTTTGTGACGTGTAGTCTTTCTTACATGACTTCTAACCAATTTTGATTTCGTCCACCAATGAAATATTTCCAATTGGTTCTATTCTGAGGAAAGGAGCACTAGAATCTTTCCGAAGGATTCCATTATAAGGAAATGAGTACAGGAATCTTTCCAAAGTATTCTATTGTAAGCAAATTAGCAATGAAATCTTTGCAAATGATGTTATTTTAAGGAAATGAGCAATGGTATATTTACAAATGATGCTATTTTTAAGGAAATGAACAATGGAATCTTTCCAAATGATTATATTCTAAGGAAAGGGCCAATAGTATCTATCCAATTGATTCTATTCTGAGGAAAGGGGCAATATAATCTATCCAATTGATTCTATTCTAAAGAAATTAGCAATGGTGTATTTCCAAATGATGCTATTTTTAAGGAAATGATCAAAGAATCTCTCCAAATTATTCTATTCTAAGGAAAGGGGAAATCTAATCTATCCAAATGATTCTATTCTAAGGAAAAGAGCAATGGAGTATTTTCAAATGATTCTATTCTAAGGAAAGGGCACACTACAATCCATCAAAATGATTCTATTATAAGGACATGACCCGCAGAAACTTTCCAAAAGGGTTCTATTCTAGGTAAAGGAGCAATAGAATACATCAAAATTATTCTATTATAAGAAAATGACCCACAGAAACTTTCCAAATGATTCTATTATAAGGAAATTACCCACAGAAACGTTTCAAAGGGTTCTATTCAACGGGAAGGACCAATAGAATCTTCCTGTTTAAAGAATCCATATATTCTTTCAACCAATACATGTGGTTATTTAGTCATTAAATATATTGTAGAGCAAAAACAATACCACCACACAGAAATCTCGAGACGCTCAGAGAGTTTGAAATAAGAATTTAAATTTTAATAAAACTGTCTTAGATTGAATTCTTTCTGGATCCCTTTCCATAACAGAGAAATTGCATTTGAAATATTTGGATTGTGTAGATGTCGATAATAAGCACAAATGGGACTTTAATATTGCCACGATGTTTACCGATCATGATTATCCGAATCCGAACATCCGGATTCTTTTCCAATTAGAACAAGAATCCAAAGCATTCCCTCGCTTAAAATCAATATTCAATTTCCTGTTAGGCAAGTCCTCGTTTAACTCATTCTCTGAAAGAGGAATGAATTTTCCCTCAATGTTGTTCTCGTAGTTGACAAATATGCCAGCATTGTCAAAAAAAAGTTTGTTTTCTGCTTTACAACTCTTGAAAAGAAGATTGAAATTAAGATCGTTACATATTACCGATGGAACCTTTAAAAGCAGGTTGAATTAGTTATAAAAATAGGATTCCCTGGAGTATTGGAATATGCTGTTATTTTCGTTCTACGAAGTTTTGATGACATCGATTCTTAACGGGAGGATGCGTTTAATATCTGTGTGGTATTTTGTTTTCCTAGAACTCTATAATAAGGGTTGTTTGCAGGATTAAATATCGCTTCCTCAGAATGACTATTCTTCCACCCTGGGTGTATTTCTCTCTTCTGTGTCAGTAAAATTTTCGTTGTGTGTCTATAGATATTGTATCTGGCGCAGCATGGCCAAATATAACCCTTGCGCCATAAATCCCCAAAACCAATCAACCAAAATGACTTTCAATGTGCTTTAATCAAAGATGCAGCAGAATAACCAAAACTCACTAAATAAATAAATAGGCTACAGGTTACCTTAAAGCGTTTTTGCTTAACTGTTTAACCCTCCAAGGTATAGCCGATTTTTTTGTGATGATGATATGAAGATCTGTACAGTTTCCTTTTAACCCTCCAATTGGTTTCGACGAAATATCTCGTCCATCAAGATCTGACCAATTTTGTCAGTGACGAGATATCTCGTCATCAAGAGTGCTGATTGAATTCCGAATGATGAAGGTATTGCCGTTACTTGATGATGACGAAACCAATATGAGGTCAGTTTTTCTAGTGACGAGATATCTCGTTCATCAAGATCTGGTCAGTTTGCTAATGACGAGTTACCTCGTCGAGACAACCACTAGGGGGGTTAATGACGAGATATCTCGTTCATCATGATATGGTCAGTTTTACTAAGGACGAGATATCTCGTCGAGACCACCACCAAGAGGGTTAATTTGCTTTTAGGCAAGTTTGAGCAATCACCAACATTTTCAGTTTAAACTTGTGTTGCAATATGTACCTATTGCTTATTACCTCAGTTTTATATAAATGAGTTAAAACAACTTTAGTTCGTATAACTTTCAAATTTGCTTTTCCTTTTAATACGATCCATAATACCGATTTTTTTACCATCCCTTCGGGAGGGATCCCGGACCTTCGCCAATAGCCGTTTGTGTTGCTCCAGTGCGAAGTTAATTAAATACCTAACAACTTTGTCCAACATACGTACTGATCTCGTAAGGATAATCCGCTGTCTAGATAAGCCACAATTCTTCTGTCAAATACAGGTAGTTAGGTAGGTAGTTAATTAACGTCGCGCTGGAGCAACACAACGGGCTGTTGGTGACGGTCCGGGATCCATCCCGAAGGGAAAGATACAAGGAGAACGCCTCGTAATTTTGAACCACGGTCAGATGACGAAAACAACACCTGCGCTAGCACCCCACTTTCCAAACATCCACACCACGCCAACTTGAGGACATTTGAGGCCACGACAGATTTAAAGTGCAACAGTCCCCGTGTACACGACAGTCTTTGGTTGAACCTAGTTTCGAACTGCAACCCTCCGGTTGTTAATCCATTGCTCTTTCAACTGGGCTACCGCTCTTCAATTGCTCTTGCAACTGGGTTCTGTTAAATATAGAAATGTGCTCGTATGACTGCCGTATTTTCGTACAAGGCATAACTGAGCATCCTATACACAGAAACAGCGAGGAAACACAAATGCTGTATTTAAAACCGGCACTCCGTTCTTTTTATATTGCTCACAGGATATGCAGCGTACTTTTATATGTATACTCACTTTTTATATGCAGCGTACATGCAAATATTGGCGCACATTATTTGCATGTACGCTGCACAGCGAATCGTTTGCATATCTTACCACGATCTACGCATCGTTCAAATTTAACGGCTTTATGAAGCTCCCCTTTTGTGGTCGTATTTTCGATGGCCCTCAGTATATATTGTCATATGACGAAATTCTAATTGAAGCGTTGGTATATGCCAATTTTTGGAAAATCAGATTGTGATGGAATAATATCCTATGATGTATCAGACAACGATTTCCAGTTATTGCGCAAGGACACCCTTAAATTGTGTTGTGTATCAGCATCAAATAACACAAATCGCTTGCTCAGATGTAGGACGACGGTCTATGTGGAAACATTCGCCACCCGGACTCGTATCGGTTTAGGAAGAATGTTATGAAATCACTAAAATTTCTTTTCGTGGTAAAGTCCTCTACTTATTTTTCTTTACTACAAGATACATTTCACGACCATGAAAGGAGGGAAGAAGGTGGATCTTTTCCCATTAACCTTCCAGTAGAATAGACAGATCATGTGAGTGGGGTCGCTGTGGTAAGATCTCAAATGGGTGTCACGTGGGCATACGAATCCATTTAGGCCGATTGACTGTCGAAGGGCAGAATAGTGTTTTTAATCACGCTGGATAATGACTAACCAATTGATAACTTATCCCACATTACGATCCATGCTTTTTCTCTACAACCATGTGACAGATTTTCATATTGAGCGATCGGAAGAAATGGGATGAAGCTGCGAGCCCATGCTCCGTTTATTTTATAAGAAAGTCGATGGAGTTCTCCATGTGACACTAATCCCTCTAACCCTTCAAATGGTTTCCATGAGATATCTCATCCCTCAAGATCTGACCAATCTTGATAATGACGAGTCTTAGCCCTTCAAATGGTTTCCATGAGATATCTCATCCATCAAGATCTGACCAATCTTGATAATGACGAGTCTTAACCCTTCAAATGGTTTCCATGAGATATCTCATCCATCAAGATCTGACCAATCTTGATAATGACGAGTCTTAACCCTTCAAATGGTTTCCATGAGATATCTCATCCATCACAATCTGACCAATCTTGATAATGACGAGTCTTAACCCTTCAAATGGTTTCCTTGAGATATCTCATCCATCAAGATCTGACCAATCTTGATGATGACGAGGTATCTCGTCATCAGGATATACGTTTCCAATTTTTTTATGATGTCGGGATCAAGATCTGGTCAGTTTAATTCTAAAGACCAGCTATTTCGTCCATAAAGGTCTGGTCATTTATGCTAATGACATGATTCCTCATCGAAACAACCACCAGGAGGGTAAAGTTCGCAGAATTTACAAAACGGTGACTGGCACTTACCTATGTAACATTGACTCCAGAAATATTATTTAGCGTTTTTTGCTGCTCTTGTGAAAGGAAGTGAAATCGTAACATAAACCGTTATTCAACTGAACGCTTCAATTGAAAAAAGTAAATATATTATAAGATAATCCCGCGTCGATATAATTAAGTCTTATCGGAATTTTTAAAATCTTATACTTCCATGTACAAAATTTCGCTTCTTTACTTGGACGTTAAAAAATCATTTACATAAATCGTGTAAAGAAAAATGTTAAAGATGGTATTTTGTACTTTTTTTCTGAACTGAAATTAAAAACAATAATTATTCAACTCATATTCACGAAAAATGTTTCATTTATCACAGATGTTTACAAATAAGAAGTTTAAAATTACACAAAATTCCAACGCAACACCAACAGAAAAAAGGAGCAGATAGGTATAATCTTTTCTTTACATCATTAAGATTTGTCTTAGCACTCAAAAAGAGTTCTCCACCAAACCTTGTTCAAAGAAAATGCTATTTTTCTTTTGTGATGCCTCAGTTTAATTCTTTTTTACCAGGTTTCAGAAGCTTAATTTGTTTTCTCACAAGATTTGATTAATTTAGTTTTGCTGGTATACTTCCAGTTTCAAAAACTCGTGGAAAATTCTTTGTATTGCCTCTAGGGTTCCATTATACTTGAAAACCTTTTGCCTGTCTGGCATTCTTTGTTTTGCTCCCTTAGTATTTTCGGCTATATTATTCATCCAAGAAAAGTGTCTTTTATTTCATTGAATCAAGTATGTTTACTGTGCTAAGCAAAATTCCAAAGAGATTGCAATCTTTGCATGATAAATTGGTTTCCTTTTTTCCTATCTGAAGCAAAAGATCGTAAAATATGCTTTAATGCATAGCATTCCATAAATTCTCATCTATTAGACTATTCCAATGCATTATCTCGAACGCAAAATTAATGTTTATATGCATCCTGAAACATTAATTCGTCGGTGGGAAATTAGAAATATTTCTATTAAACCATCTTAATTTAAAAGCCATTATAGAGAGTATATTGCCTAGAATACATTACTGAGGACTTCAAAAGTTTTGTATTTTTATTAATTCAATTTAGCTAAAATAAAACCCAAGAATAGTTAGTATAGTTAAGACTAACGTGCTTGACAACCTGTTTCGAATTCAAGCGATTTATAGTTTTGAAAAGAACTCAGCTATTTTAATGTAGTTGAGGAGTTTTCAAAATTCTTTCCTCTGTCCCCTTTTGTGGAGAGTTAAAACTTTAATGCTACTGAATTCTTAATTTATTAAATGAAAATAGTTTTGGGAAATTATTCGGTTTATAAACCAATTTCTCAAACAAAAATGTATGGTAAATGAACTAATGTGAATATTTAAAGACGTTTATCTCATTATGATATTCGTGAACTAATGTGTTGGAATTTATATTAAAACGATAGAAATATCAAGACTTGTTAAATCTCGTCATGTTGTAAAACACAAACAGTTCTTAAACCTATAATTGTAAACAAAGATAATACTGAGCACGAATATTTCGTTAGTCATTGTAACTACCTACACTATTTTCTATAACGACGTGGTATGAATTTTCTGTTACTATCGTTCTTAAAATTATAAACGATATATTGAACGCACATATTTATAAGTACAGCAACATCTCACTCCTTAAAATAAATGTTTTGCTCCCCCCAGTGCGACATTAATTCAAATACCTTCCTACTACCTATATCAACCACCCTTTACAATTAGACCAGAAAATTTTGAAACACCCTTTATATGCTTCGTACAACAGAGGCCAGTATAGCATCGAACTCAAATCGGTATTTATAGTTAATTGACATAACATACAACGTCATTCATTCTTTTATTTCATAGCAGATTCAGCTTTTAATGACAAGAAAAGCAACTGTTTATCAATTGATAAAAAATTCTCTGAAATAAAGGTTCCTAAAGAATCCTTTTCTTCTAACGGAGGCAACAGATCTAAGAACGAGATATGAAATCATTATTTACTATTAATGATCACTCCGACGCAGCATGGATCAGATAGCAGGAACCATTAATTACGACTTTTTCTTACAAAGTTACTACTTCACTGGTGTTTACATTAAAGCTTCATTAGTATTTGTCATCGAGAATGACTTATCACTCGTCTGCAACGATTGTAAGCTTCAGACTTACTCCATCTTTGTTTAGCATTTCTTGTGTTTTTTCTGTAGGGAGGTAGATATTTTAATTAACGTCGCACAGGGGGCAACACAAATGGGGTATTGGCGACGGTCCGGGAACAAACCCGAAGGGAAAGATTCAAGGAAACCACCACGTAATTTTGAACCACGATCAGATGACGAGACAACATCTTAGCTTTCACCCTACTCTCCAAACTTCCACACCAAGCCAACGTGAGGACATTTGAGGCCACGACCGATTTAACGGGCACCAGCCCCCTTTGTACACGACGGCTTAGGTTTGTTTCGAACTCACAACCCTCCGGTTGCTAATCCGTTACTCTTCCAACCGGGCTACCGAGGACATTGTGCTTTTTCTGAATAAATCGGGAGGTCTATTCCAAACCCAAGATGAAGGTAGTCTCTGAAAAGGAATAATGTACTGATAAAAGCTTGCTAAATGATTTTTATTTGGATATTCCATTTGAATACTAAACATTGACTATGTAGATACTCTTTTTTCTATTGGGGCCCGCGGAAGCCCGGTTTGAAGGGTAACAGATTAGCAACAGGAGGGTTGCGAGTTCGAAACCAACCAAACACAGTCATGTACAAGGAGGGCTGGTACTCTATCTTGGCTTCAAATGTCCTCACGTTGGCGTGGTGTGGTAGTTGGGAGAGTCGGGTGCCAGCTCAAGTATGACCTCGTCATCTGACCGTGGTTCAAGATTACGTGGTTTGGTGCTCGGATCTCTCTCTTCGGGATGGATTCCGAACCGCCGCAAATAGCACGTTGCGTTGCCCCAGGGCGACGTCAATTGAACTTCCTATCTACCTTTTAAGCCCTTAAATCGAGTAACTGATTATAACCATGGTAAAATAAGTAGAACCTGTATAATAAGTAGCCTGGATAATAAGAACCATGGTAAAATAAGTAGAATCTATAACAGCTACACTGCTGTTCAAAATTAAGAGAATGTACATATTTTGTCAAATTTCTCGAAAAGTACTGAACGAAAGGTAAAACTAATGCTTCCAAAGATGCAAATCTTTAGTGTCGAATACTTAAGCTTACACGTGCGTGTAGGCGGTGCATTTAGAGGAACTGGCTTCTAATGGCACGTGAAAATTTCGCACACCTCGGCGAATTTCTTGGTGGTTTTTTACCAACATTTGGAGAAATTCAAAAGGAAACAGTTAAAATGAATAACCACCAAAGTTTGGATGATAGAATGAGGTGGTGAATTGTCGGAAGACTGGAAGCAGGGAAGTCTCAAGTTCAGATTGCTAGACTTCAATGTAACGTCCAGCGTCGTGTCCAACTTATGGAAACAGTTAAGGATACCTGATCCGTAGAGAGAAAGCCTGGGCAAGGTCGTCCAAGAGCCACCACGGCCAATGAAGATCGATAATTGTCCATTACAGCGAGGCGTAACAGGAGTTCTCAGCTCTCTCGTGACTTTCCTGCCCCAGGAACCCAGTTTCAAAGGTTAATGTTTGCATAAGTCTACATGAGAGAGGTCTTTTTGCACGTAGACCTGCTGTTTGCGACCCGCTCACTTCTGCGCACAGGAGAGCCCGTTTAGCATGTTGCAGAGAACATCGACTTTGAACCAGGTGTCAAAGGGGGACATATCTATTCACTGATGAGTCCCGGTTCAGCCTAAGCACTTATTCTCGACCTACGTTCATCTGGAGAGAACCACGGATCCGCTACTTGTCCTACAGTATCCGAGAAGGAGACCACTATGGCAACGGAGGTTTGATAGTTTGGGCAGGCATCATGTTGGATAAACGCACAGACCTCCATGTCTTTGACAGGGGCTCTGTGACTGCTTTGATGTATAGGGATGAGATCTTGGAGCCCTGTTTGCGTTTTTAGGGGAGCAGTTGGCTCTGATTTCATTCTTATGGACGACAACGCTCGTCCACATAGGGCTCATCTGGTCGACGAATATCTGGAAAATGAGGATATTCGCCTGATAAATCAGCGAGTGGAAAATGAGGATATTCGCCTGATAAATCAGCGAGTGGAAAATGAGGATATTCGCCTGATGAGTCAGCGAGTGGAAAATGAGGATATTCGCATGATAAATCAGCGAGTGGAAAATGAGGATATTCGCCTGATAAATCAGCGAGTGGAAAATGAGGATATTCGCCTGATAAATCAGCGAGTGGAAAATGAGGATATTCGCCTGATAAATCAGCGAGTGGAAAATGAGGATATTCGCCTGATAAATCAGCGAGTGGAAAATGAGGATATTCGCCTGATAAATCAGCGAGTGGAAAATGAGGATATTCGCCTGATAAATCAGCGAGTGGAAAATGAGGATATTCGCCTGATAAATCAGCGAGTGGAAAATGAGGGTATTCGCCTGATGAGTCAGATCTCCAGACCTAAACCCTATAGAGCATATCAGGGACGCTTTTGGGAGAAATTGCACCTTTCCTTCCCCTCCCAGAATCATCCAGGACCTGAAAACAGCGTTGCTGGAAGAGTGGAACCGACTGACCCAGGGATTCATAAACTGCCTCATTTTCAGTATGAATTCACGTTGTGACAGCTGTATAACTGTAACAGGGGATCATATCCCCTATTAACCCATATTTTGTGACTATTATAACCTCTGTTTTAGATCTTGCGCTGATGAATCTTGCGTACGATCATGCCTGTATACCATAACTGTTGTATGGTAATTTTTTGTACTATTTCAACCTACGCACGTAACTAATTTCAGTAAAATATGTCCAGTAGTTCTGGAGATAATCTCCCAAAAGTGAAATATCACTTAATTTTGATCACCAGTATAAGTAAATTCGGGAGAGATTAGAATGTGTTCCAAGATTCCAAGGAGAACAAGACTGATAAAGCAAACCCCAACAGATCCAGAGGGTCTGGGAAGACAAGAACCCGATGAAGAGGAATAGTCCAATTCAGAATAATGTCGTCCCTCCATACGTCATCTCCGTTGGAGAGTAAGTAAAAACAACTGGATGCCCAAGACAGCATTAAAAAAGTAGTACCATCCGTCCTGAAGAAGGAGAAAGAGCAATCTCGTCACATGAAATGAATCCCCTTGTATCTCCTCCCATTTGTTTTGTCAAGATTATCTTCGAAAGGGCAGTGATATGTGGCTCCGTTGCTCTACATTACTCACCGTAGAGTGCAGCGGAGGAAAATGACAGTGCAGATAATCCTCAGTAGCCTCGCTTTTTTTGTGCTGCAAACACGAGCGTCCGCTACTCGGGATGAGTATAAATAACGAAGGAGTTAAATTGCGTTAGACTAATGTACCTCTACTGGAAAAGGAAGTCCTGTCATAAGATTGAGAACTACGTACTGTTATGTGTTAAGATTGGATTGGTTTTCGGATTGCAGTGGATCATTCGTGCAAGTAACCTCATTCTATTGCATTGGTAGGTATGTGATTAACGTGGCAATGGAGCAACACAATGGGCTAGTGGGTATGGTCCGGGATCAATCCAGAAGGGTCAGAATCGAGGGCTACACAACGTAATTCTGAACCACGGTCAGATGACGAGGCAACACCTGAGCTGGCACCCAACTCTCCAATCTTTTACACCACGCCAAAGTGAGGATATTTGTGGCCACGGCAGATTTAGCGTGCGACAGCCACCTTTGATCACGATGGATTTGAACTCGCAACCCCAAGGTTACTCTTCTACTTATCCGTTACTCTTCCAACCGGGCTACCGTAGCGCTGGTTTGCGAATCGGAGTTGGATCATTCGGGCAAATAATTTCATTCAATTGCACTGATGTGATTTATTGATTGTTCATTTCGGGAATATGAGAACTATTTTATGGAGTAATGAATTGAGAGGTGATTGGAACTGACCCAACAGTAATCATACCACGTGGTTTCTTGTAGAAAACCACAGCTAAAACGTTCGACCCTACCGATTGAAAATTTTTCAATCGGTAGCTAGTTGCATTAGCGCCGCACTGGAGCAACGCAACGGGCTCTTGGTGACTGGCAACAATCCGGAAGGAAAAGATACGAGGATAACAAGTCGTCATTTTGAACCAGGTTCAGATGACGATGTCAACTCTCCAAGCTTCCACTCTGGTAGCCGGTTGGTAGAGCAATGGATTAGTAAGCGGAGGGTTGCGAGTTCGAAACTCGTCCAACCAAAGACCATCGTGTACACGAAGGCTGGCGCATGTTAAATCTGTCGAGGCCTCAAACGTCTTGTGGAAGTGGTGTGAGAGTTTCTAGAGTGTGATGCCAGCTCAGGCCTACGACAGTGGTTCGGAAGTACGTTGTGTTGTTCTCGGATCCTTCATTTCGAGTTTTTGAGTCGACCATCTCCAATAGCCCGTTGTGTTGCTTCAGTGTGACGTTAATTAAAATATCTTTATCCCCGATTTGGAACGAATCTTTATTTTCAGAAACATTTGTACGTATCGAAAAGCACAATTGAATTAAAAAACGGAAAAAAACTCCAAAATCAAATTTCTTGCGAAATTTGATTTCGGAGCTTGGAACATCTTGGAAGCTTGAAATTAAATTCCAGTCATTCCCTCTCAACAACGAGGTTTATTTCTCTAACGAATTTTACTAACAGGTGTGGGAAGGAGCGGGCCACCGTTACGCCCAATTTCCTTCCAATCACAAAGCGCCACACCATCTGGCCGTGGCACGGCTTGTCATTCGGCAAGATCCTTTATGTGCACACCTTGCGAACCCCTGATTAAAATACAGGGACTGTAATTAACTTTCTTTTCCCTCTTCTTTCTTGGACACTTGATGCGTATTGATTGGTGCTTTTGATGTTTCGTGGGAGAAAAAAATGTCGTGTAGAGATATCATGAAAAAGTATATTTGACTTGGCTGCTTTCTGCTGATTTTTCTTTTACGTTAAAGTGTTTATGCGGAGGACACATTGTCAAGTTGCCATTTTCTTGGGCCGCTTGTAAAATAGTAATATTTGTGTTCCAATATAGGATCGTGGTAACACGTTTGGAAGAGTAACAGATTAGTAACCGGAAGGTTGCGAGTTCGAATCCATCCAAAGACCGTCCTGTACAAAAAGGGCTGGTGGACGTTGAATCTGTCTTGGCCTCAGATGTCTTCACGTTGGCGTGGTGTGGGAGTTTGGAGAGTGAGGTTCCAGCTCAGGTTTTGCTTCGTCATCTGACCGTGGCTCAAAATTACATGATGTTGTCCTTGGATGTTGTGTTGAATTGGTGTTGTCCTTCGGGCATTTGGTTGAGTTATCCTTTCGGCTTTTGATTCAGAAAACTTTGAAAGGAAGACAGCAAGATGGTTCTCCCACCCATCTATACAAAGCAAAGAAGCAAAAATCTCCATTGACACTCTATACATTCCATCCCCCATTTCCATCTACACAGATGGTTCCAAGACGGACTAGGGCGTGGGATCAGCTTATTTTCTCTACAAAGAAGGAGCATTAACAAAAACCTGGTCAACTAGGCTACAAATTAACAAGTGTGTTCCAAGCGGAGTCGGTTGCAATCAGAGAAGCAGTTAGATTGGCTCCTGAAAAAGCAACAATCTTCTCAGACAGCCAAGCAGTTTTAAAAGCTCTCCGTAACCAAAATCCAGAAATCCCCTCATCAAACAAATCCAGAACCTCCTCCACAAGAAGCCAACATTAGAACTACGATGGATTAAGGCTCACGTTGGACACGAGGGTAACGAAAAAGCAGTCTTGCCAGGGAAACGGCAGCAAACAAATATGCTCCAGAGGACAAATAGCCCTTCCAGTCTCACACTTCAAGAATCTCACTAAAGACCACATTCTTCAACTGTGGCAGCTAGAATGGGACACAGGCCGCTCAACATACGATCTCTTCCCAAATGTCTCCATGGATACCCGTATCAAAGATAGACATCTTTTGCAATTTGTAACGGGTCATGGCCCATTCCCTAGCTATCTCCACAGATTCGGTTCATATCAGACCAACCAATGCTCTTGCGGGATAGAGGGAACTCCAATGCATTATGCCTTGGAATGTCCCCTCGCAAGCTCACTCCACCTGCGTTGCCCATCAGCAAGACCCAACCCCAGGATGGCTAAACCTAGCACTAAAGCATAGGAAATGCAGAGAAAACATTTGTAAATCATAGATATCCTGCAATCCCGAGGCTAGGATTTTATAGCAACGAACTAAGTTTAGTTATCTTATGACCATCATCTGACCGTCAAGAAAACCAAACAGTGACTCTGCGAATAAAAAACTAATAAACTCCCAAGGGAGATTACTAAATCGTTAAAGCCTCACAAGGATAGGCACGGAGTCTCCCCTTGCGGAATGTCCTTCGGGCTTGATCCAGGACCGTCGCCAATAGCCCGTTGTGTTGCTCCAGTGCGACGTTAATTAAAATACCTACCATATATATATATATATATATATAGGTCAAATCAAGCATATTTAAACTGTCAAAATTAAAGAACGAATCCCATAGCAGACGATTTGATATTTCTTATATCCGTGTTGCCATTCACTAATGAACAAAACTCGATTTCTGTGTCACGCACTGTAGCGGATTTTGAGAGGGATTTTCAGTGTGAACAAAACAAACATATCTAACATTGGATTTAATATCCTGTTACCCAAATGTTCTCGCATTTTATATATCAGGGTTACATTTCAATATAGGGGTATGCCCACTGCGTTAGCAATCTTCGAAGTGTAGGTTGCGCAGGTTCGATTCCTGTCAGGTGCATTCCTCCCTGGGTGTATTTCTCTCTTCTGTGTCAGTAAAACTCTCATTGTGTGTCTTTTGATGTATGTCTTGTGTCTGGCGCAGCATGGCCAAATATGGCCCTCTTGCGCCATAAAACTCTCAAGACCAACCAACCATCTAACCAGTTTCAAACTTCTTGACAGAATATTGCCAAAGATTCTTTCAAGAAATAGACATGACTATATATTCATTGAGTATGTTGTAGGGTAAAAACAATAGTTTATATTACTCGGAAATGTATTGAGCTCGTGGTATTTGGTATGTTTGATGTCACACTGGAGCAACACAACGGGCTATTGGTGACGGTTCAAAAGTTGTTTGCACTGTAGAAAGAGAAGCTGTAGTTCACAGTGATAGATTATCAGATGGCAGACCAGACAAATCAGATGGAAAGCGAATGTTTTACTTCCTATTGCACAAACAAACCTCTCGAAAGTTACATATTGACGCATGATACATGATTCATCAACCTTAAATATTTAATGTATAACTACAGTTTAGGGTAGGTTGGTTAGTTTTTGAGGTTTAATAGCGCAAGGGCCA